>VMKM01000303.1:0-417551 GCA_008360985.2 Macquaria ambigua
GGGAGATTTGAAAAATGAAACTAAATATTTGTGACCTGTTTATTTTTTCTTTTTTTTTTTTTAGAGATTTACGTCTTCAGTAGAAACAAAGGGCTTTGGGCTGAGTGCCACAGACAGGGGACATGGAAAGTATTGACAGACGGACTTTTGGTATAGTCATGGGATTTGTTGGCAATAAGAACAATATTAAATAACACCAGCCTTATCCTTGAATATCCATGAAAAACACTGCATGTCACCACAAACCTCCCTCAACTGTCTCAGGTTTTGTCCCCCTTCCCCCTCCCACTCTTTCGGGCCCCACCTGTGTGTCAGAGATAGAGGTGAGGTCGGCCTCTCACCAGGCTCCCCAGCCCAGCTATCAGCCACGCTGCCCACAATGCAAGCGGGCAGTGGAGCGTGTGAATGGGGTCATGCCTGGGAGATGGGAGACGGAGAGTGAAGCTGCCATCCGTGAATAGGGAAGAGAGGGATAACAATTCCCGAGGCTTTCTCCTCTGCATTAGCAATAACTGAGGGCCAATAATGTAGTGTGCCTCTATATTGTTTGTCCCTTCTCCAGATGCTTAAAGGGGCCAAACAGAGGGAGACAATATGCGCTCTGACGTAGGCTGCAGTGGTTTCTCTTTACTGCTGTGTGTGTTTTGAATAAAGAGCAATATAAGTTGTTTTTGCTGCCATCTCAATTTTTATATTATTATTTTTTGAAATGCCAGAGGGAGATGAGACGGCCCGTTCAATATATTTTTGATTGTTGTAATGATCTCAGTGAACTGCAGATTCATCATCAGTGCTGCTCCGCTTCTGTTTGTGTTTAACTGGATGTCTCTTATCAGCGACTCGGGCGGAGAGGCGCCATAAAGTAGATATGAGGAAAAAAATCTTCATATTCACTCAACTGCTTTCCACCACTTGAATTCAATTAACAGGGTAATGGGTGCGTTCACCCTCTCCTCACGGGTTTTGAATTAAAAAATTCTATTGGCTTTATAATTGAGTGCAAATAAATCTGTTGGCCTCGGGGGGGTTGGGACAGACCTCCAGGGGGTCCTTTGTGTGTGTGTGTGCGCGTGTGTGTGTGTGTGTGTGCGCGTGTGTGTGTGTGTGTGTGTGTGTAAAACAAACTATGTCATGAGAGTGCAGAAGAATATACACCAGCTTTTTTTTTACCACCATCAGATGAAACTCTCCACTCATTATCGTGTCGTATTTTGAATTTAATTCCCATTCTTTTCTTCTGTTGTAGCCTCTTTATTCAACTCAACGTGTCTGAGGTTCATCTTGGATTCTTGGGATGAATTAAGGTAATTTTTAGCCGCGCTGGCTGCACGGCTGTAGGGATGCTAATGTTGGTCGATCCACCACTTCAATCCAGACTGAAATATCTCAACAACCATTGGATGGATTGTCATGAAATGTGGTTCATTCACGCCCCCTCAAGATGAACTGTAACAACTTTGGTGATCCCTTAAAGTTTCCTTCTAGCGCCATCAACAGGTCAAAGTTTCAGTTTGGTTTATGACCAAATACCTGCAAAACTAATGACATTCCCATCAGCCTCAGCTGTGCACTGTGTTTAGTGCTAATTAGCTAATGTTAGCATGCTAACACACTAAACTAAGATGATGAACATGGTAAACATTATACCTGCTAAACATCAACATGTTATCATTGTCATTGTGAGCATGTTAGCATGCTGATGTTAGCATTTAGCTCACCACACCACCATGTGTGTAAGTGCAGCCTCACAGAGCTGCTAGCATGGCTGCAAACTCTTAGTGTTGTTTATTGTTTATTTATAACATAAAAAGGTTTCTTATTTTATTATATATATATATATATATATATATATATATATATGTATATAAATAATGTACATATGGTATCCTCCGTAGTTTATTGGATCTGGTTCGAGATCCTATCTGGATCACATGTATTTTAGAAGAGTCTGTATATTCACTCGGTTGCCAGTTTATTAGGAACACCTAGCTGAAGCTAATGCAGTCTAATACAACAGTCCTGCAATAAATCCTCCTTCATGAAGGTTCTAATGTTCAGTTTTTTGATTACTGCATTATACAGACAGGTGTTTCTGTTATTTAGTCTACCCTCACTGTTATAGTTGGGGTGGACAAAATAATAGAAACACATGTCAGTATAACACAGTTCAACAGCAGCACAAACTGCAGCCTCCAAAATGATCACACAGTTAAATCAACACGTCTCTAAAACAGTTTCAACACAAACTGAACAATATGACCTTCATGAAGGAGGATTTAGTGCAGACTGCATTAGGTTTAGGTGTACCATGTGACTGAAATTCTGTGTCACTACACAATGTGTATAGTATGTGTAAAGGCTTAGTGTAGCAGGTAAAGAAACCAAGACTCAGAGACAGGTGAGTAAAAGGTAGGTTTACTATGACAACGGCTCAGAGTGGGGTTGGTTAGAAAAAGGTGGTCAGTCAGCAAAAAGGAGAATGCAGGCAAGAAGCCATAACAGTCAAGCAGGAATAGGTAACTAGTTGAGGGAAAGGGGCAGGTATATATGCTGCAGAGCTGATTAGTGAATTGGGAACAGGTGTGCAGATGGGTGTGGGAGTCAGGTGGGGACTACTGCAGGGCAAGAATGGAATAACAGGCTCTGACATGACAGGGAGAGTTTCTGATTAGCAGACTGACAACAGGAAAAATTGTGCAAAAATATTAAGAGCAAGTTGTAGCCATGACAACCTGTTATTTATTCTCCTAATTGATAAGTGAACCTGATGAAAGAGACGTGAAATGCATTGCTCTCTCTCTTCCTCTTGCAGGAAATGTTTAAATAAATATCCAGATATTTTTAGGTATTTTAGGTCCAGAGCTGAGTTTTGGTGCGCAGCAAGGCCTTTCTTCATTTTAGATTCTCCAGTCATGTTTCCACCTCGAGGGCTCTGATTTAAATTAATCCATGCTGATGATGAGAAAGTTGAGATATACGAGCTTGTAACACTCAAATAGAGGTTTCTCATCATGTTTTATCATCAAGTATGCCCAAAAATAGAGTGCTCCACTCTTTCTGTGCTGCAGTAAGGGTTTTTTTTAGTAAGACCACATCTCCCTGTTTTTTTATCTGCTGGCTAATACCTTCAATCATTCTAAGTAAGCTGCTATTGTATATCTCAGTTAGATTGTGTGGCAAAAATAGTGCATTGTCCCATTTGGTTTATTAGTCATTTAGATGGCGAGTGATGGCAGCGCCCTGAAAGCACTCAAGTGAGGCATCAGATTATGATAAACTACGTCTCTGCATATGATATGGAGAAAATGCAAGCACATAATTTCACAGAATTGTTTTACTGCTGAATCAAGTTAAATGCAAATGGACGGCAATCACAGAGCGACGGGCACACGCAGTTTTATTTACGTCTTTAACACAATCACGAGAGACAGTTTGGCACAGGCGGCACTGCTGAGGTGTTTTGTGACTTAAAAGGTGGACAGAGGATGACGTAGTGTGGAGTGCACAGAGGTGTGATGGCAGAACATATGGTGGCCAGGGTTTGTGTAGAAATGGTTATTTAGCCGCAGTCAGATTGAGATTAATGGGCTTCAGTGGATGGAGGGAAGCTCATGGAGCCCACACATGCAAAAAACATGCATATAGTGCAGAACTCCGCCAGAACAGGGTCTTTAATCCTGCATGAAACCTTAAAGTCTTACTTTTAAGCACTGGTACTGGTACTGGTACACACACTGGTACTGTTGCCCTGATTGTCTTATCTTGTATGTGGTCTCCTATACCCTGATGAAGACTCTGAGGTTGAAACGCGTTGGTCTATCCATGATTTAATAAAGGATTTTTATATCATTATCAGAGTGCCTCGGATACATTCTTCGACTGCCTTATCACACCACGAACCTCCATTCTTATTCGACCATTGGCCCAATCCTTGAAGAGCACCTGATTTTTTACTTCTTTACTTCAATATTGTGAACACTTGTTCTTGACCCACTGCAGCACTCAATCAGTAAAGGTTTATCTTATCTTAAAACTGACTTGGGACATTTTTTGCAGTGCGCTCCCTCTCTTCGTACGGTTTAGTGAGTTTGAACCAAGTGTGATCAGAATTGATTCCTTTGGATGCTTTTCTTATGGGGAACATTTGATCACAACAGCCCTCCACATGACTATGCAGAATACATTTTGTGATAGTTTAGATAGATCATTTAGTGAACTTTTGTTCTCAAAATGCAAAATACTGCTGTGTACAATGTTACTCCCATACATTCTTTCTTTCTTCTTGCCCCCGATAGTCGACCAAAACGTTAGTCGATGAGAAGAGTCTTAGTTGAGCAAATTTTCATTGGTCGCTTAGTCGCAAAAAAAAAACCCCAAAACCCTCAAACTCGTTTCGGGAGCTGCGCCTTGTCCTTAGGTATCAGGGGGACGGTTGCAACACGGACCTTTTCTCCTGTAACATGGAGTCAGGAACACGGGACAGCCTTTTCACGCTGCTGTGACGCATTCTGCCTTCAAATCATGGATGTATAATAAGAACACGCTTCAGATGCAGCCTTTGAAGGATACAGCCCCTGAATTAAGACACAGCTGCCGTGTAGTCCACAGGAAGTACACCCCGCCTCTGAGTCTGCAGCCGAAAATCAGCCTGATCTGATCAGTTCTGCCAGAGTTACAGTAGAAAAACAGATTTTTCACTTGGTAAGTAATAAATCCAAAACAGAAGCGTTTTCTGTTTTTAAGGCAATGTTTATGTGTTAAAGATTGTAAATGTAGATCATCTGTTAGACCCAGCTGTAGGCTGAGTATCAGAGAAGGTTTAATTCATCATGCTAGGCTATCTTTGGTGCTAGCCAGAGTAAAGCTGACGGAGACAGCGGAGGGACGATGTTACACTGTGTTGAAATAAATGAACAAAATGTTCAGTCTCCTTGCTGGTTGTTCTGACACATTCAGAATCATTACTGCTTTTGCCGTTAGCATCGTTGTTAACATGCGGCTCACTTCGTACGTGTGCTTGTAATATATATTTAAATAATTAAATTAATATCATAAACATGAGATGACTACTAGTCGACTAGAAAAATCTTTGGTCGGGGGCAGCCCTAGACTCTTCCCTGATTTTTCTGTGAAGCACATTTCCCCCGGTGGCGTTAGAGATGCAGTCGTCTCTACAGGTGAGCAGACGGATTTTGATGATGACTTTCTTGCATCTTTGCACTATGATGCATTTGTATTTGTACACACACACACACACACACACACACACATCGCCCAACTTCCCCTGCAGGAGTGAGCTCTGATGCTGGGTCTTCGTTGAGCCGGAATAATCAAATAACACTCTACACAGTTAGCTTTCCAGTATGATTAAGCCAGGTCGCCATTTGTGGAGACTAATTTAGAATGAGTTGTGATTAGCTATTTCCACCCTCTGAGGCATTATGCATTTAAATGGAACACATTTTAACCAGCTGGGAATATGACAGTGGCAGCTGATTCTCCTAAGTGCTACACTTGAGTGTTGATTTCTCTGCTTTCACTGTAATGGACCATTTACCTACACGGGCAGAAGACAGCAGAGGACAGCCTTTATTGTATGGGGAGAGAAAATGAGAGGGAAAAAGACTATTTTGGGTTCAGGACTCGACTTGTACTGCAGTCATTTCACTCGAGGGATTAAGACTCAGAAAGCCTCCCTAGACTCTCCCTCCCTCCCCTCCTCTTCCTTCCCACTGCAGCCTTGGGTGGATTTACTATTTACTCCAGTTATTTATCACTTTAGAGCTGTGATGGAGAGGCCTGCAGGGCTAGAGAGAGTGACACACTGGAATTAAAACTTTCAGCCTTGTGTAATTTGATTTGATTACTCTCTCATCCACCATCAGTGGAAGTCTGTCTTCTCTCTGCTGTTGGGTCAGTCCTGCTCAGATCCTGGTTGCATGGATGTCCTGCAGGGGGATGAGGATCCCTCCATGGCTGGGATCAATGTTATACTCGTGTCACTTGCCAGAACCTGTCATTTAGAGGGACACTAAAGGTGCTGGGTCATTTACTTTCACTCTAAAGTCAAAGTCTCTCTCCTCAAGCACCCCACTAAACTCTCTGGAAGTAAAACCCAAGGATCAGGACAGACCCGAAGTATCAGTATCCCTTTCTGTCCACATGTTCCCATCACCTTTCCCTCCACTTCCTGTTGATGTTTCTGCACCATCACCTCCCTTTGCCCTCTCCCCTCCAAAGATCTTACCTCTCTCTTAACTTTTCTTGCTGCACTCACTTTCTTTTGTCTGTGTGCGTTGACAGAGTGAGTGATGTTGATCATTACTAGGCTCTGATGGCTCCGTATCGGATGAAATCCTCCTCAGTGCTCTGTCAATGTCACCGGGAAGCCATTCTGAGGCTAATGGTCCAGCTCCAGCACCAGGATCTTTGTGGAACTTTAGACTAAAAATAACCAATAGACTGCGCTATACTGGATATTATGAACACAATATTTTCTCATGATTAAGGGGATAGTTTTCAGAACTGCACTTATTCCCTTTCTTGCCGAGAGTTAGCTGAGATTGATACCACTCTCATGTTTGTACGTTAAAGATGAAGCTGTAGTCCGGAGACGGTCAGCTTAGCTTAGCATAAAGGCTAGAAACAGGGGGAAACAGCTAGCCTGGCTCTGTTCAAAGGTAACAAAATCGGCCTATCAGCACCTCTAAAGCTCACTGATTAATACAATATCTGGTTTGTTTACTCCATACAAAAAAGTCGTGTAAAACAACACAGTGTGGTTTTACAGGTGTTGTGCTCCCAGCTAAGTTAAGCTGAGCTAAGCTAAGCTAAGCTAGCTAAAGCTGCTGGCTGTAGCTTCAGATTTACTGTACAGACAGGAAAGTGGTATTGATCTTCTCATCTAACTCGTGTATAGTGTATAGTTTCCAAAAATGTCAAACTATTGCTTTAAGTAAGTTCAGAAACATACGGAAAGATACTCATACCTCTCAGCCTTACTGTTGTGTAGCTCTTCTTTGTTCACGTCTGTGCATGACGACATCTCAGCAAACATCTTCCATAAAACATGACAGTGGGCGACTGGAGAGCTTATTTTTCCTCATCCGACCAAAGTGAAATGTCTAACAAGAGAGGATGCTGTAATCTGTTGAGGATCTCGCAGTGAATCTTGCAGAGGTCCCACCAGCCCAGAACAATAAGTTAGAAAGCCTATAGCTCTGTGAGACGGGGGAAGCACTGAACACCTCGGGCTCAGTGTTGGGCTGGAATAGCTCCATCCTGGCCCGCTGATTCATAGAGGACCTGCTGTTAAAGTCAGGTGGGATGAGAAGCAACGATGGCTGTATCACCTGCAATATACTGCCTATGACGGTGGAGTCAGATGGTGACAGTGACTGAGATATAGTCTCTGAGAATAAAAAAAGCATTGGTACCACTGTCTAATGGCTTTTACATGGAGAATTCACTAAAGCTCTATAGATCTGTTACAAGCCAACAACTTAAAAACAACTTTTGGGCTGCCCAGTTGTGACAAATCCCTTTGACTGGTTGGACAGTTTGACCTGCAGAGGATCTGGACCAAACTCCATTCATTTATTCACCAATTAGTAACATTTACAACACTGGATTGGACTAAAGAAATAAATAATAAGTTTGACATTTTGGGAAATATACTTATTCACTTTATTGCCAGGTGTTAGATGAGAAGATTGATATCACTCTCATATATGTTAAATATGAAGCTACCGCTAGCAGACAGTAAGTTTAGCTTATCTTAGCTTAGCTTAGCTTAGCGCAGAGACTGGAAACAGGGGGAAACAGCTAGCTCTGTTAAAAAGGTAACAAAATCCACCTACAAGCACCTCTAAAGCTCTCTGGTTAGCGCCTTATATCTCTGTTTGTTTAATATGAGCAAAACCCAAAGTGTAAAAAACGACAAGTTGTTGCTTTACAGGGGTTTATGTGCAATCTGGTTGCCTGGCAACCTCACAGCGAAGACACGACTCCAGGAATTCATTGCCACTGACCAAGAAATTAACCCACAAATTGACCTTTTTTACAGACTAAACAAATATGATATGAGGCGCTAATAAGTGAGCTTTAGAGGTGCTTGTAGGTGGATTTTGTTACCTTCGGACAGAGCAAGGGTAGCTGTTCTCAGTCTTAATGCTAAGCTAAGCTAACCTCATATTTAGTGTGCAAATATGAGAGTGGTATCAATCTACTCATCTAACTCTGCAAGAAAACAAACATGTCAAACTATTCCTTTAAGAACTCCTTTATTAATAACTTCTAACATTTAGAACTGTAAACTTGATGGTTTATCAGGAAGTGACAAACCCATTTGTAAATGGATTAACAACATTTTAAATGGATTATTACCAAATAGAAGGAGGATATTTCACAACATGGCAACCCAAAATTTGCGTTTTCTTCTTTAAACCTATAAACCTTCTATGAATGGTGGTACTCACATAATAATAATAATGACTGTTAGTGACCTTACGTGGCTTATATTTATTTTAAAAGTATGATTCCTGGGAAACCCTGGTGTTCTTGGGGTTGTCCCCGGTTCGAGTTCGGCTGGGGACCTTTGTTGCATGTCACTCCCTCATCTCTCTTTGCCACCTCGCTCCTGTCAGCTTGATAATGAAGGTATAAAAGGCCCCAAAAAAATCTTTTTAAAAAGTATGATTGTTGTAGAGAGTCATTGTGTATCACACACATGTACATTAATGCTATTTTGAACTATCCCAAAGCTTCACTCGTGCGTTTCGAACCACCAGAATCAAAGAAAGAAGCAGTTTTCCATCAAAAGCAGTTATTTATAGTGAACTTCGTTGCTACAACTCAGCTCGACACCCAGGGGAGAGATTGTGAGCATCCCCAATACCTGCGGAGGAGAAAACAATCTAACACACTGACTCTAGGAGTGGGAACATTTAATGGTAGATTGCAGATGATTTCACTGTTGAGGGAACTTGTGGGGGTACGGTTGTGGGTGGATGGCGGTTAGCAGTTGCCTTGGCCACAGCTCCAAGTCCCCGAGCCCCACAACACTGCCATCTGAATCCAATCCACGGTCTGACGGATTGGGAGGCAAATTGACAGTGTCAGATTTCATATCACAGCAAGCTGCAGTGGGGCCAGGAGCAGGGCTGTGGTCTAATAAAGAGAGGACAGTGTGTCTAAAGGTGGTGGGGGAGCATGTGTGTGCGTGTGCAGCTGCATGCAGATGTATTGCCTCCTACGTGAAATGAAGAAAAACAGCAACCCCAGCACCAGCGGGCCACTGCCCATGCAGCTGCAGCTCTTGTGCTGCAGTTACACAACCTTTGTGCAGGCAGGGAAGCCGTCAGAGCCTCGTAGCGTGGTGCTGGAAAGAGGTGCAGTGACTAAGGCTGGTGTGTCAATCTGGGATTGTACAAGCCTCTGGCTATCACAGCTCAGACGAGAGCAACATTAAGTGCCATATGTCAACCAGCAAAACCAGCCCAGACAACATGACTAACCCCTGCTTATGATTAATGTGACAGCAAAGCCCCCCCCACGCCCCTTCATGTGTGTTTGTCTGCATGTAAACAATTCTTACAGCAATTAGAGCAACAAATGAGAGAATCAGGAGAAAGAAACAACATCTTGGATGACAATATTTTGTTATTTGCACAGCAGTGTGTATTGAGTTCACTTTGATGGTTGTCATCTGCCCTCTAGTGGTGGAGCACATACAGCAACTGCAGGCAGAAATCACTGCTTCACACGGCCCCTTGTGATCAGACTCTTGTTGGCCAGAAAAAAGAAGAGTCGGAGCACATTATCTCAATGCGGACATCCTTATATTGGCATCCAATCATGATTTATATTGATTTTACAATTCTTGAATTTATGTGAATGGCTCTGCGGTGAGGAGCTCAAAGGGGAGATTAAATTAAATACAGAGGAGATGAAAGAGGACGGCCTCTTATCCCTGCAGAGCAGAGCAGAAGTCCTGGCATGAAGCCACACACACACACACACACACACTGAGAGAGGGACTAGACTGCTCTGAAAGATATAAGCTACAGTGTATTTTGAGAGAGCAGAGTATCTGGGTGAATCAGGATGAAACGTGATGTATTTGGAGTTTGACATCTCTGACATATAGCGGTGGTATTGTTGGAATCTCTCTCCCGTCCTCCTCCTGCTGGTCTGGCTTTGGTGTCGTCTCTAAAAAGAGGTGAACTCACTCTCTTCACGTCGTTGTGGCGCACAGCAGCGCTCTACATCTGAACCTCAGCTCTTTTGGGGTTTTGCCAGAGATCTTAATGGGCTTCAGTGAATGCACATATGCACACACACTCTGTACAAAGGGTCTCAGCGAGGCTGCAGGGCTGCTTTGAAAATTACACTAAATGTGAGTCTAATGTCAATCACTTATCCATCTGTCTTAATAGTCTTTGGCTGCAGCTTTCCGCAACGACCCACTTCTGGCAATTTATCGGCAACCAGCTTTTTGTTCACTGTGCTGTAAATTAGATAACACTGCTTATATGCTAAATGTGATACAGTCAGCAAGAGCTCAACTATTATATTTTCAGACATGCTAGCAGGGCGGCTCTGGGGATGGCAGTATCAGTCGGTCCACCACTTAAATATATCAACAACTATTGGATGGACTGCTACAAAATTGTGTACAGACATTCATGTTCCCCAGAGGATGAATCCTACGGACTCTGGTGATCCACTGACTTTTCCTCTTGCGCCACCATGAGGTTCACATTTGTGGTTTTGAGTAAAATGTCTTGACAACTATCAGATGGATTGCCATGAAATTTGGCATTTAGGCAGTAACTTTGTTGATCCTCTGACTTTAATCAGGACTGCATACCTGCTAATGACATTCCCATCAGCCTCAGGTGCACTTTGTTTTGTGCTAATAAGCAAATGTTAGCATGCTAACACGCTAAACTAAGATGGTGAACATGGTAAACATCATCATGTTAGCATTGTCACTGTGAACATGTTAACGTTAGCATTTAGCTTAAAGTGCCCAAGTACAGCCTCATAGAGCTGCTAGCTTGGCTTTAGCCTCTTAGTCTTCACTTAGCTCACCCATCTTTACAGATGATATCTTATAAAAATCTCACTAGTGACTAACAATAGGGACTTAACACTTTCTGTGTACGCCATCTTCATAATAAACTATGTAACACTGCCGTGACGCATCTCCTAATACTTTATATTATGCTCAAATGATATAGGTTTCCAAAGATCTTTATTCTGACACCAAAAGCTAATTTTGGACCTCAACTTTTTTAACAGTTTCTAACAGTTTGGTTGTCTTTATCATGAGCATTACGGCCTCAGAGTGCAGCTTTATCCTGGCTGTAGACACTCAGTTCTCTAAATCAGTGGTTCTCAACCTTTTTTGTCTGATGTAACCCCACAGCCCTGTCAGACGAGTTCAAGTACCCTTTCATCGACACCACCTGTCACCACCACCTATTTAATACAATTAATTGTATGTTTCTATGTTTATGTTTAATCTCGGTTTGGTCAAGTTGACATTTGTTCTGCTTTCACCTGGAGTGGCTGAAGCTGGATGTTTCAACCGTTTATCCATGTTCAACTTTTCTGATTGCTAACTAGTTTTCATTTACTCTCAGTCACAGCAAGTGGTGTTAAGGCATTGCAACAGACTCAGGTTGAAGGTGTGTCTTGTGCAGTCAGCCTATCATATCGTTGCTGGAAAGTTAGCGCTCATTGTGACAATAAATATACTAAAGATCAGCCTCACACTCATCTGTAATCTTATTTCTGTATTTATTTCCCTCCTAAATACAAAATTGTAGGTACATTTGTTTTAAACCTTATCATAATTTCTATTTTTGTGATAAGCTGAACTACTCCACAGTCTTTTCACATCCTGTTAACCTTTCCTGTCGTGTTTCTCCCACTCCTGATTATCCACACCTGCATCCACTCAGCTGCCCCTGGTCGTGCCCTCAGCCAACCCCCGTCATATACTCTCCTGCTGTTACTGCTCCCTTGCCCCTCTTTGTTCTTCCTTGTATGTTCATCACTTTCCAGCATTCCTAATGTTAGTCTCCTTGGTTTTTGGACTTTGGACATGCAGCTGCATCCCCACCCCAGAAACACACAAAACGAAACACAAGAACGGTTTAAGACGAGTAAAAGATTTATTTATTTCACATTTTTTCATTTAAATATCACCAGCTTTGTTTGAGGAATCAAAGACATCAAAGAATGGGTCACAGGAATAGTTAAGGAGGCTCAAATGCACAGAAGGACAAGAGGGACAGAGAACAGTCTCAGGTCTCCAGAAAACAGTGAAGATGGATCAGATAATGGATACCTGTTCAGTATATCTGCTGATGGTGCTACTGTAGTTTGGAAGGACGGACAGAGTGTGCTGGCTTTGTTTGTTCACTGAAGTCAGATGTGAGCGATATCATCGTCCAATCGTGACTTCGAGCTGGCCCTGGGAGAGCGCAAAACCAGTGCGTGTTGAGTAGGTCAAGTGAGTAAGGGTCTGAGGGTCAAAGGTCAGCGCACACAGGGCGAAGTTAAGCAGCTAGAGAGACACAAGGGCGCCACAACAAGGGGAGACAGCACTGCAACCACAATACAAAACACACACACACACACAGACTTGGCTTCACTGGAGATAAGCAGTTTGATCAACCCAACAGTCTGAGCTCTATTACTCACAGCTGACACTGTGTTCACACACCTGGCTTTACCTGAGTCAAGTTTATACTGAGGACATAACTCAGGTAATACAGGGGATGTTTAAAAATGAAAGGTGCTGGACACGTTTAGAGGGACGTGGAGTTGTTTCTGCTGGTCCCTGTGCAGTGATGTTACAGATGACGCCTTAAATCAGTGGACCTGGTCCATCTGACCTCTCACCTCCAGTGCAGGCGGGGGTGCGGTAGGGGGGAGGACAGAGAGTGTCAGAGTCACACAGGCACTTGAGAGAAATGACAAAAACACTACGACTTCCATTAAGGCACGACAGATAACTACACACACACACACACACACACACACACACACACACACACACACACACACACACACACACACACACACACACACACACACCAGTCTTTGGGACCAGAACAGCGTGATTCTCTCAGTGGGCATACAGAGCTGCACACAGTACAATGCCCTCCAAAACAGATGCACTAACTGAGGAAACTCTTCTAGACTCAGTCATGTGTTGGTGGGTTTTCTTCACACTCCTCACACTTTGTCCAAAATCAGAAACAAAAACACATCTTCTACTCCGACAAATGACTGCTAACATACAAAGTGCAACTCATCATGGTTTGCTGTTGAAGTATTTGCAATGTGGCCAACAATTACTGTTTACTGCAAGTCGTCAGCTGTGTGTTTCAAATGTGAAGCATGAATTTAGTTTCTCTAAATGTCTGTATAATCTATCTGGGACTAATGCTTCATTTATTCATCTGATTTCTTAAGTTTATTCTAAGAAGAGGCAAATTTTCTTTTACTCTTTAACAAATCCAAACTTTTCTTACAGAACTTAAGCTACATCTTGCGTGATTAGATTCTCTGTAAGTAAACAATACAATAAAGCATCTGATAGGTGCAATAATGTAAGTTGGGCACATCCACGGTGGATGGCTCTAAAATGGCTTCCAATAATAACGCACATAGCAGTTTTGGGCTTTTTTGAAAAACTTAGTTTGTGGTGTTTGGTTAGCTACAGTGCTACTAGTTGTGTTAATCTAAATTATGAAGGAGAAAAATATATCTGTCAAAAATGTGATCATAATACAGCAACAAATAGTTTGTGTTAACTAGTCTGAAGAAAATACATTCGAATGCTTCCATTACATTAACGAAGAGACAACCGTACAGAGCAGCTTAGTAGCACTACATTACCCCTAAATACAAGTGTATTTAAAGGAAAAGGCTTATTATGCATTTTTCTTATTCTTTTTTCTCACCGTCAACAAATCTCATGTAAACCAACAATGAATTCTCAACACTTTCCAGCTCCTCTACCCTGTTAGCCTCTAGCACGTTTGTTACTAAGACGTAAATCTTTAAAAATGCATCACAAATATCTAGTATTGTTTTTTTTAAAAAAAGGCTAAGGAATTTCCAGCTGGGCACTGTCATTTGTAGCAAATGTAACTCAAACAGGAGTAAATAGTGCATTTGTTGGGGACTATTTTCAGCTGTGGATTTGATGCGCTAGTGAGTAATATCTGGCACAGGGACGGTGTGGAGGGATTAATTTAAAATAAACTACAATAAGGTTCTCGTATGTTGTACAAATTGCAAAGCCCTTTGAGGCAAATGTGTGATTCTTGGATTATATAAATAAAACTGACGTGACTTGATGCATTATTCAAACGAGCTGAAAATGTTCCAACTTGAGCAAAAAATCTGAGCTCATCCCGAGGCCGAATGACTCCACTTCATACTTGTACAGAGAAAAGAGGGAAAAGGAGAGAAACTGCAGAGAAATAACAGACAGAGGTGGTGAGGTTTGAGTGTGAGCTCTCAAATAAAACTCATAAATACTCATAAACGTATAAATACAGCCACACTGCACACACACGGTGCACACGTTGCTAGTTAGCTACAGCTAACGTTTGTGCAGTCAAGACAACCTGCCAAAACACACATTTGGGCAAATAACACCAGGAATGCTTTCAGTTCAGTCTGAACACACTTTAACACAACTGGGCACTGTAGATGTATTTTATGTAGTGGCGTAATCCACATTTGGTGCAGTAGTGAGTTTTTACAGCCGCAGGATGGTATTAAATAAACAGCAATGCCCATGTTCATTCACAGTGTGGCTCATTTATGTGTTTTTCTCATAGACTGTATATAAAGATGGATGACATCATGACAGCTCCCCAAAAGTGAAGCCAAAACATCTGGATCGCCCCCTGGTGGCTGGCTGCAGTATAGGTCATAAGCCCCGCCCCCTCCATGTTAGCGGATGGGACATGGGCCAAACTGAAAAATCAAAGTACACGTCAAATAAAATGTTCCTAAAGATGGTTTCTGTCATGTTAGGTAGTTCTTATCACGCTGATGTTTGTTCAAGTGTTCGTTTTTCTGATCAGTTTGGTTTTAATTAGTTATTTGATGCTATAAAAACAGGGTGAGACATCATGATTGACAGCTGTGAGTGTGCTGTGATTGGTTCAGGTGGGTGTGTGGGCGGGACCTCGATCCATCACTACTGTGCAGACTCTGGCTCCAAATGACGTCACCAGTGGAGACGCGTCGGCCATCTTTATATAGAGTCTACTAGTCTAGGCACAGAGGAATAAGATATATCTGGGTTTAGCTACACAGACTCAATAAAAGGATGAGTTCATTGTTGGTTTTAGTCCTTTCATGAGATTTGTTGACAATAAGAAGAATGTAGAATATCAGCAGCCTTATCCTTAAACCTCCTCTGTGATTTTGTAACGAGCAATGGCACAACTCTATTCTATTCTGATTCTGCTGGATCTCATCAAACAGCTACAGCTGCTCGGCCCGAATAAATCAGCACCTAAAATCAGCAGAGGTAATTGGACACACACACACACACACACTTTGTACACACCCGACAAACTCACACTCACAAATGCATGCTCATCATAGCATGTGTGCATGCATACAAACAAAGCCCACACACACACACACACACACAGAAAGCATGATGAGTTAATAAACTCACATGTAATCAAGAATGTGAATGTCATTGGCAATGTATGGAATATTAATAGTGATAGATATTTATATATATATATATATATATATATATATATATATAATTTTTTTTTACTTTTAAGAATTGATTCTGTTCTTTTTCCTTCATTGGTTTCACAATCTGAATCTCAGATTTATTGTAGATTTAAACTTCACTCCTCTCAAACTAGCACCTCTTAACTTCTAACCAGCCTGTCTCACTATCTGTCTCACTCTCTGTTTCTAGTGTGAGCTGACAGTGTGCACAGAGTGATGGTGCATTAGTGTTTTGTGTGACCTGAACAGTCTTTCTTACAGCAGGGTGTTTCTCAAAAAAACATCCTATACCCTTTATAGTTGACTACTTTGTGGTTTGGGCCATAGAGTAGTGCACTACAAGCACAAGAGTACAGTGTGTATTGAGATGTGCCCCCTTGAGATGCAGAGGAGTGAGATGACGGGCGTGGGCGGTTTAACTCCGGGGAAGGAGGCCCTTCTTGTAGGCCATCAGACCGGCTGCAGTGGCAGCAGACAGGAAGGTGGAGATTCCCATGAACTTGAGGAGACCACCGACTGAAGGCATGTTCCTCTCCCAGAAGGTGGTGACAAAGGGGAATGCTGGGACTTCCTGTTGGGGGGGACAGACGGAGGAGAGGGGTTTAAGTTGCATTTATTTGAGCGTTGAGTTTAATTTAGTTAAAAGACATTCAGACAGATTTCCCTCACCGCACACTCGGGCTCCGTCTGCCAGATCTGACTCGGGTGGATTTTACCCATAGCACAAATGACCTGCAACAGAACACATTATTATTAATCAACATGATATGCATTTGAGTTTGGTGACGTGACCCTGCTAATGTGTTCCCCTGGAACAAATATGCAGATTGTCCCTCAGCTCACAAACTCCCCAAAAAAATAATAATGCAGTGCTGCAGGAGGCTGGGGACGGGGAGCAGCAGGTAGTGCAGGAGGAGCACTGAGGAGCAAAATGACCTCTGTGCAATGCTACCTGTACCCGTATTATCAATACTATATGCACAGAAATATACAAATATTAAATAGTTGAATTTGTAATCATTTGGATCTGCCAGGTTCGTAATTTGTAAAGTAAAAATTCCACCGCAATTTACCTACTATATTTCACCAAACACAGAGGTCATGTGATAATAGTCCTGTGGGAATCGGCATCTCTGTGATTTGGGGTTGTATTGTTTTTATTGCAAGGTTTTTTGTTTTCTCCACGCCTTTTTTCTGCCTCTTTTGTGGTCGAGAGTTACGGAGGCTGCGGTGGCAATTATAAATGAACGTTCTGAAGTCCTGTACAGACGGGCACCGGAGCAAGAGGTCTGTGAAGACTTTCCCAAACGGTGTGGTTGTGCATCATTTGATCAAACTGCTTTTGGAAACGTGGTTCACCCCACACTGCAGTTAAACTGAGTGTCTCTTTGTGCCTACGATGCCTGTTTTTCTTCTTAGCAGCTCATGTCATTCAGGAAGCTTGTCCTGTGCGAATGCGCTGCACGAAACACAGACGTCGGGGGGTCATTTCTAAATCACATGAGGTCCCCTTGTGATACTGGTCCCGTGTGAATACGGAGAAGTTATTCCAAAAAACACAGAGGTATATTTGCTGTTTCAAGGGTTTGATTTTACTTTAAAGGAATAGCTTTTTACTAGCTCTCTCACTGAGACTTAAATGTCAAGTTTGGAGTAACTCTGCTCCCATATGTTGTAAATATCAGTGGATGGTGTTTTGAGGTCGTCTGTGCTCCCACCTCTCTGGCTGCTCTCTCTCCGGCCTGTACCGCCCCCTCCATGTAGCCGCTCCACTCGGTGGCCGTCTCTGTGCCCGCAAAGAACAACCTGCCAACCGGCTCCCTCAGCACCCTGCAGACAGGAGCAGACAGAGAACACGAGAGGTTAGAGAGCTTCAGCTGGTTTATAATCCACTACACTACATAAAACCAGCTGCTAAGAATCTCAGTTTTATCACTGCGTTACAGTTTCCATTTAATGTAGCACTTTCTCCTACCTGAACAAATATGATGGATCAGCTGATTTAAAAAAAGCTTTAAACCTGAAGTGAATTTCATTACAGTGGGTTTTATTTTTTCATGGTCTAAACTGCTGTTGTTGTTGGGTGAAAACCTTGTACCTCCACAACTTAAAAACAGCTGATGCATATGCAGATTTGACACACAAAAATGTGTTTTTCTACCCAAACAAGAACAAAACGAATAAAAACCAGCATGGATTTTGACTAATTTAAAGATATTAAGCGTCAGGATACAATATTTGCTATTAGCAACTTTATCTGTGTGTATACTGTATGTGTGTGTGTGTGTGTGTGTGTGTGTCATGGCAGACGAGGCCATGCTGTGAGCTACGCAGCACAATCTGCTAATGATTCAGAAAACATCTCACCTGTAACTGCCATCGTTACTGCAGCAGAGGTCGACTGTGTTCTGGATACTGTCTGTGTTCATGTGCCTGGTGACTACGCTACGATCAGCCTTTAAACAACCCTCCAACTAGACGGTTTGTAGGTTATGATGGGCTGGCTCATCAAAAAAAAAAAAGAAAAAGAAAGAGCTAATGTGTGTGTGTGTGTGTATGTGTGTGTGTGTGTGAGAGAGACTTACTTGCCATACTGGGTAAGGATTCCTGGGGGGAAGTAGGCGGTGTAGCAGCCCCCAGAGTACTCCTCTTCACACCAGTTCTTCTCCTCGTAGTGCACCGGCTGACAGACACAAGTGGACACATGAATGGTTTAGCTAGCGATGCAGTTCCAGTGTAGCTGTAGCTGTGTGACTATGTGTTAGCCTGTGTGTCCACACTCACATGCAGAGCCTCCTCTGAGCCCAGCACTCTGGAGTAGATCTCACAGATCCTCTTCAACCTACATGCAACAAGACAGAACAAACAGTTTGGATGAAACCAAGTCGTGCAGCAGGTGAGGGCGTATTAATCTGTATCTGTATTGTCTCAGCGGGCTTCTACCTCTCCTCTTTGGTCAGCCCTGATAGCTTTCTGCACTTGCGGGCAAGGATGAATCTAGAGGAGAGGGAAAATAGAAAATCATCCACTAGAAAACATGCAACTAATCAACAAGCACTTTCACACTACGCTGTTTTTTGGTTCCATTTAAGGGAAATCTTAATGCTACAGCATACAATGATATTTAACACAAGAGTGTGCTTCCAACTTTGTGACAACAATTTTGGGAGACCCTTTCCTGTTTCAACATTCAGTGGCCCTGTGCACAAAGAGAGGAAGCTGTTACAGCAGCATATTAAAGGACACGTCTGACTAACAAGTACTGTGTGTGTATCTTATTCATCTGTGCCATAGAGCTCCATTGTTGTTTTTTACACGTTCCTACTGCTGTGAATACTCACTAATCCAGCAAATGTGTATTAATCCACTGCTGAAAATAGTCCCCAATATTTGCACCATTTACTCCTGTTTTAGTAATGTTTGTTAAAAACTACAGTGCCCAGCTGTTTTAGGAAATTACTGAGCCTTATTAGAAAATGAAACTTTATGTTTTTAGTCATTTTTAAAGATTTACGTCTTCAGTAGAAACCAATGGGCCTGGAGCTGAGAGCCACAGAACTTATTAAGAAGAAAAACATAGAGTAATGCCAGACTTTTATATTAATACACATGGTTTTGGACTGAGACAATCACACATGGGTGTAATGTTCAGGTGGCCATGTAATATTATGTGCGAGTACTGGCTGAAGCTTTCTATTCACCCCATAATAGCAGGTACAGTCCCATCAGGCTTCGTGTCATCCAGAGTCAGGCCAATAGGAGCGCCTTCCTCCTCGATCACCATGCTGCCACAGTAACCTGATGACACACACACACACACACACACACACACACGAGCAGTGTTAAAGAAAGAGTGTAAAAGATGTTTCTACAGCATTCTCTCACTTCCTGCATACCCTTTTTCCTCCAGAAGTTCTCTTTGTAGTAGACCATGCACTTGATGACAGAGCCCATGGGGACGCGGTGGATCAGCTGGTTCCTCAGCGGGGGCAGCTCGGGGTTAAAGTGCATCTTCAGATTCAGACCAGGAGGGGTGGCCACGATCACGTACTTGGCCTAAGACAAAAGACACACATTAAAAAAAGAGACGGGATGCAAACACGAACAGGACAGAGTGAGCTGCATCTCATGGCACGTGGCAGCAGGTTGCCGAGCAACCAGAAGATGGCAGCAAAGAACAATATTTGATTCAGACTGTGTCTGTGGAAGAGTTGAATTGTTAAACATCTATTTCTTCTTGTCTCTAAGGACATGTTATATCCAGACTACAGTATGTCACATTATGTACAAATACTGCATGTTTTCTGTTTTTACATGATACCAATAAGATTACAATAATACCAAATATGGCTGCAGTGCTGGAAGAAGAAGAACTCAGATTGTTTGCTTCAGTAAAAGAACTAATACATTAATGTAAAAATACTCCATTACAAGTAAAAGTCCTGCATTCAAAATACTACTTAAGTAAAAGTACAGAAGCAGAATTTACTCAAAGTATCAAAAGTAAAAGTATTTGTTCTGCCGAAAAATGTCCGCTGTAAGTGATATATTATTATTTATGACATTAGCAGATAATACTGATGCAGCCATGCATAAGTAGGGCTTTAGTTTCAACTACTTTATATACTGTTGGGTGGTTTAGTCTACTGCTTCCCAACCTTGGAGCCGGGCCCCTCCAAAGGGTCACAAGAAAAATCTGAGAGGTCACAAGATGATTAATGGAGGAGGAAAAAAAGGAAAAACATAGTTTTACTTCACAAATCTGTTTTAATTTTTTGGATTTTTCTCTAATCTTTGCTTTTTTTGTGAAATATTGGATAACTTGACCTCTTTGAGCCTCAAACAGTTATTTAAAATGAAACCATCTGAGAGGTTTCGAGGGAATATTTCTCTTTGCTGGAAGTGTTAACAACTCATAGACATCTGAGGCCCAAACTGGACACTGATCACAAGCCCAAAAAAAGTTGTATTTTATAACCTCATCATATGTGTTTTCAGTGTAAAATCTTAATCTGTAAAGTAACTAGTAACTGCAGCTGTCATATAAATGTAGTGGAGTTAAGTACAATATTTCCCTCTGAAATGTAGTTGAGTGGAAGTTTAAAGTGGAACAAAACGAAATACTCAAGTACAAGAACCTCAGAATTAGTACAAGTACTCAAGTACAGTACTTGAGTAAATGTATTTAGTCCAGCACTGTGCGGCTGCAGCAGACTCATGCTACTGCTCTGACACATGCTTACTGTGTAGGTCTGCTTGTCCACAGTCTCCACCACCACCTCGTCTCCGCTCTGGTCGACCCTGTAGACTGGAGACTGCAGCTTGACTCGGTCTCCCAGCTCCCTGGCCATGCACTCACTGATCTGACTGGAGCCGCCTACAAACTTCCTCTCCTGCAGAGGTGGACGGACAGAGAGAGCGGGGGTCAGTCACCACCAAGACTGGAGGGGTCTAGTCTAGCTTCTTTGTGCTCTACTTGCAAGACAGTCTCAGTTTATATTGGAGCAAAATTCCTTTAGCTCAGAGCACGACTCCGCCAGGCTAATAAAACCTACATTTAGAAGGCGAGGCTGATAAAATCGGTTGATTTATCTTGGTGTTACATACCGGTCGTCCTCAATCCGCCCTCTTTCTTTCACTGCAAATTTCAACATCTTAAACCAAAAGGGAGAATGTGTTTGCAAACTGCTGAAGGACGGAGAGAGATTAAGTGCTGCCAAAGCTCTTGAACGCAAAATTAAATAGACAGCGACCTTTTCCATGTGGTTAGTGTCAACGTCTCTCTGTTCTCGCTGATCAGAAACACATTGTGTGTCTTCCACCGCGGCGTTTGGATGAATTTTCCTGCCAGTCGCCGGAAAATTAAGAGCTAAACCTTAATCAGTCCTGGCAGCGAAGCAAAGTGAGTCTGTGTTTGTCTTGTTTATTCTTTGAGTTTCTGTGGAAAGTTGCACTGAAAGCAAAGAACACCAAATGTGCCTCCATGTGAAATACTGAAACTCTCTCCTTTAAACAAAATATCAGCTCAAATGTCTGTGTGTATATACTGAACACATACCCATGCATGCACCCATAAACAAGTTTAAATGGGAAGGTCTTGCAAACTGGAAATGACAACAGAGCCGGTTACGGCATCATCTGTTTACCTAAACACAATCCCTCTCCTCGGTGGCTATGGCAACGGGGGCCACTCAGCTTTAGAAAGTACGGCGGCAGAATGTGCTCCCCCAGCACTCGAAGAAAACAGCTTTTGTCAGGCTCATAATTATGCTAGGCTAATGTGTTCAGGAGGCTGTGGGGTCTCTCACTGATGCTCGAGTGAACGCAGCTCTGCGGGCTACAGCGAGCCCTTCTTGGCGAGCCTCTGCTGCCCTGGCCTCGCTCCCTCAGCGTGCTTTCTGCAGAGAGATTTCCTGGAAAGCTGAAACATGATGCTGGGGTATTTTATTCTGTTTGTTTTCCAAGTTTAGTGGGTATCATTTAAGAAAGATTACTGAGCTGTATCTCACATTAATCTTCAATATGTGTGGCTGGACTTTGCGTCTCTTAACAAACATGTACAGGTGAGAATATAGATGCTGAATACACACACATTCGTGCAGACCTACCTGTCCTCCGTTAGTGGTGGAGAAGATCCTCATGGTTCCTCCGCACTGTTTCACATACCAGAGGAACCACAGAGCCGACACCTCGTGGGGTTCAGAGGTCACGTTTACGTTGACAAACAGTGTGGCGAAGCGACGAACCGTACTGGAAATAAGTGAGAGGGATTAAACAGTTACAACTCAGACCTTTATTTTATTTTAACCAGTCTGGAGCAACTCTTTATTTGCGATATTCCACTGATGTTAGAGGGAGAACTTCTTTTGCTCACGTCTCTCGTTATGTCTCTGTGTGTAGTTGGAAAGTTTGTGTGTGTGTGTTCACAACATGAATCAGAGGTAGGGAAATACTAAGATTTCTCCAGAGATTTGTGGCTGGTCTAAGTGAACTACACACTATAATTTTCTTAGCTTTCTTCCATTTTTTTCCCCTGTTAAAGGTTTTCTTGGGGGGGGGGGTTTCTTATCTGAATCGAGGGTCTAAGGATAGAGGGTGTTGCACATTTCACTGATCCACTTTAAGTCCCCACGGTTCCAGAGCAGTGAAGATGCAAACAATCACGTAATAATTAAGATTTTGTTTTGTGACATTCAAGACATTTGTTCAAATGCAAGTATTACATGTAAGTATTAAACTCTCAGTACTGCATAAAGTGCATTTCCCTGTGTTTGAGCTGCAATTGATTTCATGGACGTCAAATAACTGGGCTAAAGGGCGCCCCTGGTGGCCGAAAGCTTAAAGTGCATACTATAAAACCACAATATCCTCTCTACCCTTATTTCTTTTGTGCCTCTTCACTGACAGCTATCCAATAAAGTAAAATTAATAATCTTAAAAGAAATACATGAAAAAAGGCATGCACAATCTCACTATTGTTAGGTAAGGAAATCTAATTCTCTTTATTCTCTGCTACCTGGTCCAGCAGATCTTTTCAAAGAGCTCCAGCATGGACATCTTGTCCCACTCCTCAGCATGGGGAGCTTTCCAGGGCGCCGCTTTGGGAATCTGAAATACAGGACGAGCGAGAAACACACAAGATGAGACACAAAGCGTGGAGAGTAAAAACAGACAACGAGGGTGACTCTTGCTTTTACCTCCTTTCCCATCTCGTCCATTGTCCTCCACAGGTTGTTGAAGTCCAACAAGACGATGGGGTTCCACATGGGAGGGAAGGAGCCTTTGAACGGGTAAGACTTTCCCTGTTGGATACACGCCATTATCATTATCATCATCATCATTAAAATAAATATTCTTATAATCATCAGTTGCTCAGTAAACTCTATCTGTTAGATGTTAGCAGATGTTGGCAGACTTACAGAAGTTCCTCCGTGATTAAAAGCATTTTGTCAGACAGGTGACAAATGGTTTAAATGGTTCTTTGTTTTAAGGCAGCATTGTATCCGAGAGTTCCTTCATACCACTAAATATTTAACATGTATATGGTCAGCCAGCCTTACAGAGCGGCTAACTCTGAAACTGAGCTGTGCTCGTGTGAACGTGGGAGAAATTTGCCTTCAAGCCTTTAGGAAGTCAGATGATGTAGCACAAAGAGTGACATAGTGAGGAGGTTGGGGTGGATGAATGGGTCAAACACTGGACTTTCACCCAGGAGACCGCTGTTCATGTCCTGTGTGAAACTTAACTTATTATTTGAACACAAACCATCATCTTTTCCTAAACCTAACCAAACTGCAACCTTTTCACGTTAACCACATGTTAAAAAGGCTTTCTGGCAGTACTACGTTCTCAGTTTGGTTAGGTTTAGGAAAAGATCATAGAGACAGAGCGCAAGTCCCGCTCACACTGGCAGGGAAAACAATTCATCGCTCTCCACTGACTTTGTATCGCGTGAAGGTGCCGCCTTGTCACTTCGGTCTGCTAGCAAACAACAGAAACATGCCTAAAAGCTGCTGTGTGGTGGGATGCACTACCAACAGGGTAAAGAACCCAGAACTAAAGTTTTTATAAGCTGCAGAACCCAAAAACTGAACCTTTAAGAAGACAAAAGTGGATCCAGACGTGAGGCATCAGCAGGAAGAATAGGATTTTGTCACTTAATCCAAATGTCAGTTTTAGGCTAACTATACTGCTGTAAGTTAAGCTAAAGCATTTTGACAGTAAGCAACGTGTGTAGTGGAATGTGGCTAAATCAGAAAGCTATGTTTGCAATATTGAGTTTGTCCTCTCTGGTGGGCACAGGGTGCTAAAATATTCATTTGACATGCTGAAATCTGATGTTTTTAGCTGCTGCAGGCATTTTGTCAGCGTTTCAGCCCTTGGGTGCATATTGTGGTGCTGATTGGTGGGCGTGGTTTTCAGAGTGTGACTGTCTCTATGGTTTGGGGTAAAATAATAAGTTAACTTGGAAGTACAGTATGTACTCTTGGTGCCTAAACCTAATCAGACTGTGACTGTTTCACAACGTTAACCAGATGTTAGAAAGTTAAAGGCAAACTTCTCCCACGTGCTTTTCGTGTCCTGTTGTGGTTGAAATGTCTGACGGTGGTTTGCAGCTGTTCCCACCCTGCTGAGGAAAACTCTTCAGTCAGGGTAAACTTCACAGACAGTAAATGGTGGTTCAAAGTGAAAATATTGGTGTTTGCCCACAGTAGTCGACCTCTAGCTGACCTCCATTATGCTTAGTCAGAGTGACTGTGAATAGTATATTGCCGGTTGTGCAACATTTTATGATGATTCAAAGATTCAAAGAGCCATCAAGCGTGATAAGAGCGTCCACGATCCATGTGTTGTTTGAATGTCTAGACTATCGCTCGATTTCTCAACCACACAACTGATTTACAAATGCAGAGAGAGGCGGGGGGCGGAGGGGGGGGGTGGGGTGTTGCAAAGGGATCAAGGTTGCTTATGCCAACTCTGACACGGACATGCAGATTACATGTTAAGCTCTGTGTCACAACAGTGTTTGGTGTTTCAAGAACGAACTCTAATTAAAGATCACTTTTTGTTTTGCTTTCTCAACCTCTGAGCTGTCGGGGGGGTTGACAAGCTTGACAAGTAAATTTGTTTCGAGCCCATTAAACACCAGCGTCCCCTGAAAGAAGTATATAGTGATGCCTTTGTGCTCTCGGCCTCAAAGTGGATCAGTATCCTGCTGCAGCTGCAGGCCCAGAGTACAGGCCCTCAGGGGCCGCTCTCATACTGCTGTATCGGCTCTGGCTGCACCACTACTGACCCAATAATAGATTCTTTCTTGAACTCACACACACACACACACACACACACACACACACACACACACACAGAAAACCACCAATATACAATTTCATTTTCCCTGTAAACGTTATTTGTTCATTTAATCGTACAACGATGTGACTGCAGCGTTTACAAAGCTCCTCCAGCTGTCCCGCTGTCTTACAAACAGTTTAACTTAAAAAACATGCTGGTGTTAATACTGAAAAGTGTCTTTTTTTTCCTTGTTAAAGTTAAATATCTTGAAAACAGCAACTGACAAAAGTCTGATGTGAAATTTAGTTGCAAGTTTCAAGCTCGCCACTGTTTTGCTTGCCAAGCTGATCAATAAAACATCTCTACGAAGTTATACTGAAGATGTATCATTTCCAAAGGTACCGAATATGTCGGGCTGAATTCTGGGGAAATGTGTACAGAAATGCACAATAAATATCAATAATATTTGCATTTCATGTCATGGAGCAGCCATAAACACACGCCTTGTGTTTGAATATTTTACTCAGGTGGAACTTGCAGGTACATAATATAAATGTGAAAGATGTGGTAGGTTTTTCCTTCAAGGGAAATAAAAGGGAAAGGAGATTTTTTAAGTGCTAAATCAAAAGTTTTAGAGGTTAAAGTACAAAAACCAAGCATGTCAATTATAAATTCAGTCTTTAGCTGACGTCACATATCAAACAAATGCCAAAATAAAAAAAAGGCCCAAAGGAAACCACTTAATAATGCATCTTTGTTGTGGTGCAGAGATTTACTGTCAGCACTCTGCCACTTTTCTGAGTTTGAAAAGTGTAAAAGTAGCTCAGCAGTCAACTGTGATATGTTCATCAGAGTATTGTGACACATCAAATAATCCATCACGTTCACCATGTATCACTGCAAAAGGTGCACTATCATTAGCTTTCTGCTGTAATTCTTGAACTGGATAAGATGCATTTGTTGAGATTATTCCTGGGGTTGGTTCATCACCCTGCATTAGTGTGCTTGATCACTTCTCTAAGATACTCTTTCCTGAGACGGACTGTAGCTGTGTCTCAGTTCAGGGGCCGCATCCTTCGTTGACCGCGAGGGCCGAACCCGGGTGTTGGTAGGCGAGACGGCCTGCTCTATGAAGGATTTCCTGTTTGTGTCACCAGCTTCACGAAGCGCCGCTCCTGTCGCCTTGTATTTCTTTAACATTTGTATTGTTAGCTATTTGAGTCAGTTGAAACCCAACACTTAATCCTCCTCGGCCGCTGTTGACGGTACCTTTGAGGGACGCCATATTCTCTTTCGAGCAATGAATCTTGGGATACGTTGGGCCGTGGAGGGAAATGGGACGGCCTTTTCTTCAAATGCAGCCTTCGAAGGATGCGGCCCCTGAATTAAGACGCAGCTTGTGTGTTATGAGGGCTACCTAACTCTCACATGTCTCTTTGTAAGGAGGTAAACAAAACCTTCCATTTAAACACAGTTTAGGTTTAATATAATAGGCAGTCCACCAACAACAGTGGCAAAACCAAATCACGCACAAGTAGAGGCACAGATCAGTGAACATGGACCCTCATAAAGTTTCTAGACCACTTCTCTGGTTATAATCTGTAAAATATCTGTTAGTATCTCCCGACAACAGCTGGAAGGTCAAGACTGCACTTGCTTATGAAGCATCATCGACACTGCACTCAGACAGAAACAGCCGCAGAGAGAGAGGAAGACTGAGCGTCTCACAGTGTGCATTATCGCTGCCGTGCCCAGAACTGTCCGTTGCCGTGTAACAACAGGTCTGTCGCCATGGTGACGCCGGCCAAGTGAATGCAGAAGGAGGAGTGAGGAGGAAGAGGAGGGGGAGAGGGGCGAGGAGAGGATGCACGGCAGCATCTGTTTCCACATCAGTGAGCAGTGAGCCAGCCTCACTCACAGGAGTATAAACCTGATGCTGCTGTTCTGCAGAATATAAAGTATTTGTGACAATAGATGGAGAAACACTCATCTCCTTCTTCTTTTCTGAGTTGTAAAATATTTTTATGCTACAATGGGCCAAAAGACAAGGTGTAAAGTTAAAAGGTAACAAACCCACAGATAATCAGATAATTATAACCCAACTCTGCAGGTCCCCTCAGCCCACAGTACACTACCTGGCCAGCAACAAACTACAGACAAACAGACGACCCTCGACCCTGTAAGCAGCAGGATTGGCTGTTTGAGTTCAAAGGTGATATTCAGTATGTTTTATATTCTGATTGGAAATGAAAAGCTAAGTTGTGTTTCTTCAAATTTAAAAATACTTTAAACAAACCATTCATAAAATAACTACAGAAAAAATGAGTGAACTGAAATTCATCTGCTTCAAATTTAAAAATGTTTTTTTAATTTAGTTTAATTTATCTAAATGTGGGAGTATTTTCTGTGTTCTTTTATCTTTTTATTCTCACTAGATTTAAACTGCACTAGTTTACTTCTCTTGTATCTCTTGCTTGTATTTTTGCACTTTTATATTGTAAATCTTTTTACCTTTGTTGTATTTTTATTACCCCATAAAGCACGTTGGATTGCCCTGCTGTATGAAATGGGCTGTATTAACAAAGTTGCCTTGCTTTGCCTTTCTTTATCAGAGTTGGGTATCATTGAACAATGATCGTAGTTAATATATTTCCACAGTCAACAGCCATTTCTCTCAGTGAACGTGCAGACATGCATGACATCCACGCTGCTGCAGGAGCGCTGGGACAATCCCAGGCTCTTTCTCAATCTCTGATAACCAGGGACAGTGTTTAATCAAAGTCTGTTTCCCCATCTCTGATAGTGATGCCTCATTAATAAATCCAGTGCTGAGAGCTGCGGCTGCCTGTAAGGCAGTAGTTTGCTGATAAGGGAAACCAGCACTGGCCTTTTGGATTACAATCTGCCATAGAAAAGCTGATTAGCTACGCGGCTTGCTTGAAAGCTAGCCCTAATTACACAATGGCTTAGCACACATGCTGGTTTACTATTACTCTAGCTGCTGTCCTGTGAAGTAATGTAGAACTGTCTTATAGGTTAGATCAATGCAAACGTCAGCCTGCACGTGTGCTTTCCTCTGTTGTTAAGTTCAGGAAACTCTGACACGCGTCTGTTTAGAGCTTATTCGTCTGAATAGCTTCTTGGCTAAACCAAAGCTCCTTACAATCAAAACAAAGTGTAGTGATACTCACAACAGCAACATACGTGTTTGAGACTCCATGTGGTGAAGTGTAGGTGACGGTTTGATTTATTCTTCGTTGCTGATGAAGGGAGAGGTGCAGGAATCAAAGGTTGTAATTAGAGGCCAGGTGCAGGATGACAGGTTCAAAGAAATCTGTCTTAAACCTCCCAAAACTTTACTGGACTGAAAAAAAGCAACGTTTCTATCCTACTGGGTCTTCATCAGTGACTTGCTGAATAAATATCCGACACCCCAGGCCTGAATGTATGGTTGAAGGGTAAGGTGCTGCCTCGTCGTGTTCTTGTTAGGTGCTACTTTCTGTCTTCCCGCTCTGCGCCCAGGTTCATTTAATCTGTGACGTTAACGCCGTTGTCAGTTCCTCTCTAGCGGATGAGGATCATGTCACTTTATCATTTCTTAGCAGTGACAGAGGGAGCCACATCCCTGACACCCCCTCCAGCAGGTAACAGATAGATAACCGGAACCTCTTGCCCCAGTCGGTATGCTAGTTAGCCTAACGCGAAGCTATATCAGGACTTTGGCTACACAGACAAAATATACAATATCACCAGCCTTGTTCTTTAATTGGAAAGTACTTTTGTCTGAGTATTGTGGTGGGGATTCAAATTTAACATTTTTGCAGAGTCAGCTGTGGCATCAGTGACTCCAGAAACAGAGCTCCTCTCACCCCTGCACACATATGCATGCACAAATGCACAAATGCACAAATGCACAAACACACACACACACACACACACACACAGACAAATACACTGTCTGACACTGATAGGGGTGAGCAGCTTTTGATGAGGCATGCTGCCATGGAAACCAGCCAGGAAGCTACGAGTGGCGTGTGTGTGTGTGTGTGTGTGTGTGTGTGTGTGTGTGTGTGTGTGTGTGTGTGTGTGTGTGTGAGTCTGGGTCTTTGAGTGGATCTTACAGAGATAGTCGCTAGGGAGACACACTCACACAGAAGCTCCCATAATGCCTCACAACACCAGGGCTGTCCAGTCAAGTCCTTCACTAAAGCAAAGATTCATCTTCTAGCTGCTGTCTGTGCCAAACATCAGGCTGCTGACATTTCACAGCACTGCTGAAGTAGGTCATGTCAACAGACACGGTGGTGAGATGACCAGCAGAGTCCACGCTTCAACTGGATTAGTCCATACAGCAACGCAGCATGTTTAAATGGACAGAAGAGATATTAAGCAAACCCCAAATTGAGAGCATGCTGTGTTATTAAGCCATATGTCTCTGATAACCCGATCAGAGCACAGAGGTCTGCCTGTGCTCAGTTAAGATCTGGTATCCTGCCTTTGGCTGTGGAACCTGGACTCTTCCACTGAGTCCCGGAGGACAGAAAGTCTCACCTGTGTGATTCGGATGGGATGAAGGGCGTTTATTTTATAGTCTGCCTTCTATTGTATCATAACCTTCAAGTCAAGCTTGTCCTTTGAATGTCTGTTGGACATGACAAATTAATGTATGTATGTATTATTTAATACCTAATTTTGGTGCTATTTTTGGAATGTTTTTACATTCAGTAATTACTTCTCTATAAAGTTGTTTGCACATGATTCAAATGAGCGGCACACACACATGAAACAATGCTTACTTGTACTCCAGTGTTACTGTTAATTTTACCTGATTGACAGAAGCCTCCCTGTTCACTGATAGCTCTCCTACAGCGGTCTGATATACAACATTTCCTCCATCTGCTACACATTGAAACCACAGACTGTATATAAAGATGGCCGACGTGTCTCCGCTTCCTCCCACTGTACAAACATGAAGCCAAAATATCTCTCGGATACGGGTACACATGAACAAACATCAGCGTGATAAGAACTACCTAAAATGACAGAAACCATCTTTGGGAACATTTTATTGGACGTGTACTTTGATTTTTCAGTTTGGCCCATGTCCCATCCGCTAACATGGAGGGGGCGGGGCTTATGACCTAGAGTAACTAACTAACTAACTAACGAGTAGAAACAGCCACTGTGAGTTGTTGGATGAAGAGCTGCAGGTGACAGGCTTTTCTTCTCCTCTTTTGGCATTAGGTGCATTCTGTGACAGCCTTTCAGATTATCATTAACCAGTAATGATTTAGCAGACTGACTGTAGGTAGATTTCAGGGCAGGACAAACAGTAAGTACACAATCAGTAACGTATGCTCCTACAGTGGAAATCCCCTCTATGGGTGTATGGAAGCAGTGGATAAGACTGACAGAGAGACTTTGACTCAACTCTATGGTGATTTATGAGGCAGTATTTTGTGCGGTGTTGTATTGAATTTCATTATATTGAGAGGTGTAATATTGTAATTTTCTGGCCCCCTCATGCGTGTAAATGGAGGTGGGTGGTGGACGTTAGAACTAGGTTTCTATAAGATGCAGTGAAAGTGAGTTTGTGTCCACACCCCCGGGCCAGAAGCTCAAAGTCCATCTCTGAAGTTATGATTAAATGACTTACATACATCCTATGTTGAGATAAGCTCTCTCTATCTATCCCCACTACACACACACACACACACACACTAGACAGTCCAGTGATTTACAGTAGGGGTAGCTAGACCAGGGTACATGGCAGCAACGGCAAATCAAATCAGATAGAGGGACACAACTGTGTTAAGGGCAGCGGTGTGCCCACACTAATGAGATATGAGGCAAAGAATAACAAGAACAAATATGGCCTCAGTGTCTATTTTTTCTGCCCTTCTTTGTTTGCTTTTGCCGTCCTTTCAACCACTCAGAGAAAAAACTGCATTACAGAAATCCCTCAGGCAAAGATTAGCATCTCCAGTCACTAATGCTGGAGAGGAGAGGGGTGGCTGGCTGCTCGGCAGACACGTAGGAAGTCACAGGAAGGACACAATGTTTGGTTTTCTTCTGCACAATACCTTGATCGTCTCTGAGCACCACCGGAAAGAGTCAGAGGAGCGACGCTAACGTAGCTGTTGATCAGAGGGTATGAGACGTTGCATGTTTTTTTTCAGCTAAAGTTTGAATCACCCTTCCACAGCAGATTGTACAGCTCATCTATCATGCCCTCCAGTTACTGCAATTAAACTCAGTTGCCACTGCCAATTATTATCAATTAGTTAGAGAGTAACAGCTGTGAGCAAATGGGATTGATTTGAAAAACAAATTCCCTTCTTAGGGCGCGCCTAGAGAAAAAGTGCTGCACCCAGTGTCTTTTTTTCTGAGCTCTCCGCCTTTTTTGGTGCGGCTGCTCCGAGCGCTTCTAGTTGAAAATCTCTGAACTGAAGATATTGTTGTCATAGAAACAAAACCCTGCGCCCTGCCAGTGCTTTTCTGCCAGAGAAAAACGCTATATGGACACACGCCCTTAGGTAAAGTGTAAGGGAAAGTCTATATGTTGCAGCTACAGCAAGTATTCACACTCTGAATACAAGTTTTCAGGTCTGCTGCTTTCCTATATATGAAGTGATGTGAACATACACTCAGTTGCCAGTTTATTAGGTACACCTAGCTAAAACTAATGCAGTCTAATAATACAACAGTCCTGCATTAAATCCTCCCTTCAGGTCATAACATTCAGTTTTGTTGAAACTGTTTTAGGGAGGTGTTGATTTATGATAATGATTCATGAGGGTGCTGTTGAATTGTATTGCGTTAAACTGACAGGTGTTTCTGTTATTTTGTCCACACTATTTATGTTAATCAGGGGGAGACACACTTCTTCCCATATAATGTTAACAGTTCAGTTGAATAATCACCTGTCTAAAAACAGACTTGACTGGTTATATGAGTCCTTTTATTTGAGAACGCAGAGTTCTACAACAGGCCATTCTCCCAAAAAGAACAGAGCAGACGTATTCACTGAAGGTTCTCTCGAAAAACCACACGAACATGTTCTAAGTCACAGAAGAAGCTGTCAGCAGATTAAGTGGAGTTGATAACTATATACGTCCTTGCTGCCATGGCCTGTTGAATGATGCCAGAAGATCAACGCAGACATGAATTTCCTGTCTGTAGAATAATGACTCCGACTCTCAGGATGTTTGTGTTATCTTCTGGAAATGGTCAACACTTAGTGCAGAACTCAAACTGAAGGGCACATCTGGAACATGTATGGATCTCTCCTAAGAGTTGGCCTGCACATATATGACATCAGCCAAAGCTTGGAGTACAATATTATCTGCCATACTAAAAAAAACAACAACACACACAGCTGCTGGGACACTCACATTGACGTAATGCACCAGGTTCTCGTGTTCGTTGACTTTGTAGGTCTTTACGCCGTACTCTTTGGCCAATCGGAGGATGCGGTTCTGAGTTGGACCGATGTAAGCTCCACCCAGATCAACCCACTTTGTCTCCTTATTCTGAAAAAGAAAAAGAAAAACACATAGAAACATAAAAAGACAAACGTGGAAATCATTCACATTTACAGATAATGCTGAAAAGTCTAAATATGATCTATATTTGTGCTTCTGGATATCAGCGCAGCCTGATCACAAAAGTCTCATTGATAGGTTGGAAAGAGTTTCAGTCCTGCCTATCACATCACAGACACTCCACATGGAGTACCACAAGGCTCTGTCCTGGGTCCACTACTTTTCAGTCTTTATATGTTGACACTAGGGGTAATCGTCCGTAAGCACAGTATTGATTTTGCTGCTATGCAGATGACACCATACTCTACATAGCTGTTGATCCTGATAACCTGACCCCCTTTTTTACTCCTCTGAATACTGGACTGAACTCATCATGTCATGAATTTATGGATCACCCAAACTGCCCCAATGATGGTCCTTATTACATCACATGCAGGAAATCTGAGTGTTATAAATGACTCTGATCAAACTTTCAGCTGCATTTAAGGAACAACACTAGACCAGCATTCATCATTCTATCATTTAAAGAGCATTGTCAATGTCAGACTTTTTCTTTCTTGCAGAGATCTCTGCATCTCTCCAAGGTTTGTGCATGATTTTATTATAAGTAGGCTCGACTACTGCAATGCACTGTTCACAAGCCTCCCCGAAAGGTCTATATATCAATTAGAGCTCACACATTTAAACTTTTGTAAACGGATTATTATTTTAAATGTCTTTTTACATTTTAACCGTTATTCTCAGCTCTTTTCTTTTTTAATTTGCAAAGCAATTTGAGCTGCATTTTGTGTATGAAAGGTGCTATATATCATCAATAATAAAAATAATAATAACAAAAAGTCCCTTTTAATAGCAGCTTCTGCAGTAGTGTTAGCTCTCCTACAGTCTTACCCGCACAGTGAAGGTGCGACCACCGACCCGGTCCCTGGCCTCCAACACTACAGGGTTCAGTCCGCTGGCTTTCAACAACTTTGCTGCACTCAAGCCTGCAGACGGACACAGAAAATAGAGAGGTGTGTGAGGACACATACAATACACTTCCTGCACTTCACACAGGCAAGATTACACTTGTATGCTGCCTGTGCATGAGTGTCATGTGCTGGTGTATAATGATGTCTGTTTGAAACGTGAAATATGTGTGACTGTAGGTGAGGGGCTACTCCTTTCTTTTAGTCTTAATTCCCTTTGAAAAGTTCTCACACAGGAGTGGAGACGGTCTGTCAAACTTTATGACAGGATGGATCAGTGCCACACCTTTCTTGAAACAAAGAAGCGTTTCATTGTGTCTTTGTGAGGCTGTGACACCTTCTGCATCAGGTAACTTTCACACAGAATAGATGGATGAAGGGGATTATTTGGAAAATCTGACTAAAAAGATGGAGACCGAAATTTGATTTATGCATAGAAACAAGTCTTGTTTCTCTTCTGCTGTTTGTTTGAATTGTGTTCTTTTATGTTTTTATACTGTATAGTTCTTTCTCTTGTACACAGGTTCCTCTTGAAAAAGGATTAAAGGAAGGATTAACTAGCTAACGTTTGCCTTGGTGACTTGGCTGGATGTTGAGAGAGCTGTGGGAAAGATGCGAGAGCAGGGGGGAAGTCTTTGCAGGCACAAGAGGGGGAGAAACTCTTCTACAACAAATCACAAACCAGCTGACCTCCAGATCATGTGAGCAAAAAGAGAGGGCAGAGCAAAGAGCATGACTTTCACATATATCAACTGACTGACCGACCAACCACAGAATCTATGGCAGAAAAACATCTTTTCACACATTGACCTCAGGCAATCCCTGTCATAACTTTAATTCAATAAGACATAGCATAAATGCACTTAGGCGTGCACACACACATGCAGAGGATTAGTGTGCAGCGTATGGCTCGGCAGCACTGGACTATGTCAGTGCATCAGGCGAGCAGAGAAACCACATAGAGAGAGGCTGATTCATGTAAGATAGAGTTGAGTGGTTGCTTACAGGATACCACTCACTGCTAACTTGATACACTACATGGCCAAAAGTATGTGGACACCTAAACATCACACCCACATGGGATTGTTGAACATCTCATCCAAAATCACGGGCATTGATATGCAGCTATAACAGCGTCCGCTCTTCTGGAAAAAGCTTTCCACCAGATGTTGGAACCCGACTGCAGGGATTTGATTCAAACACTGATGTTAGGTGATCGGGCCCAGCTCATAGTGGGAGGATCTGTTTGTTCCAGAGGTATTTTTCCCATTTCATATGTTTATTTTATTGATATCTTCAATGTTGCTTAAAATATAAACACGAGAGTCTCCTGGATAATGTAACAAGTCTATAGGTTTAGGTTATGGCCACCACTTTTAATTATTTCAACTTCGTTTCAGAGAAATCATATTTTGCCGGTCAGTTTGGCAAATTATTGTCTAAAATATCATTGTGTGATGTAAAATTAATATTTCCCTTCAATGAAATCAAACCCCGAAAAACAGGCCCAGGCCAAAAGTACACAAAAGCATGTGGATGTCCATATATACTTTTGGCCTGCGCCTTAACCACGTTAACACGACAGCAGGAGCTAGTTTGTAAGAGACAGCAGGTCAGAGCTACACTCTCAGCAGGCAGCCACAACTGTGCAAATGTTTTCCTGGCCTTCGCCCTAAATTCCCTTCTTACCTTCCCATCTTCGCCCCCTTACTCTCCCCTTCCAAATCCTGCTAAGCCCCGCTGAAGCTAGCGAGGTTTATATTAGTTTAAACATAGTTTGCTCTGTATTACCCAACTTCAGCCGTCCCTCCCTGTACAAACACACCCACCCCGCCAGGCTTTGCAGAAAGCATTAGCCCTGACCAGAGGAGGCTCACAAATCTCCCTCCGTTAAATTGATGCTATTACCTGCGCTCAGCTCAAAAGGTCAGTCTCTGTCTTGGAAAACAAAGAGCATCTGTCTGCATCTCTTGTTTATGCCTACAGCAATCACTGCAAGAAGTAGCTTCCTGTCGGGATACTGCTTTGATCAGAAAGCGTGTTTGTCTTAATTGAGACATAATTTTTATGAAAAAGCCTTGTACAAATATGACTAATGGATCGCTATAAAGCTATCATCACTTCAAAGGATTCAGACTGAGCTTCCCCCTGTTGTTTATCTCCATTCCCCCTCCATGAAATGAACAAGAGGAGTGAGTTGTACTGCTGGAAAAATCAACATGCTGAGACTGTTCCCGAACTAAACTTCAGCTGAGAGGAGAGACAAAGGGGACGGCGTGGATTGAAATTCAAGTCATGCCGCAGGGAGACCAAAAGAAAGTAAGAAAAATGTGAGATTAGATGTGCGGACTCGAGGAATTTTGTTATGGCAATATGAAAACAAATGCTGTCCGTATTGATCTGTTTTTTTTCCCTGTCTTCTATATGCAGAAAGAAAGATTTAAACACTGGACAAACATCTGCAGTCCTGCTCGTCTCTGGAGTTGTTTCTTTTGCTGCTGCACTCTTTGCTGCATACCACGCACTCACAGCCATTCACTACAACATTTGCCAGGTGCAGTGGGTTGTGTCTGCAATGTTTAAAACTTCCAAGAGGCGTTTAGCAGGTTGGGTCAGGGTCACACTCAAAGATTTAAATAATCATACATGTGAAGTGTAAAATGTGCCTGAAGGGATTACAAATGGAGTGAAAAAGGTCAGAGAGACGTTGAAAGAGAGAGAACACAGATTTCTCCTCACTCTGAGCCACATTTCGTGTGCTGTTAGCGGCTTTCTGCACCTAAAGACATGCTCCATATTTATCAAACGGATGCAGCCGCCTTGAAGCGCAGTCTTCCTGTCATCTGAGGCGCAGCTGGGGCGCATTCAGCACTGCGTCTCCCTCCTTTGTGCATGTGCATTTAAGGAGGGATCAGACAAGAGAAGGGAGGAGATATGATAAGTGCGGTTGATTGTACTGTACATGTGCAGGTATATTGAATATTAAGCTGTTGTGAGGACCTGTGTTGCCTGGAAATCTCAATAAAAGCAGGCCAACAAAAAAATGTGTGCAGAAAGAAAGAGAGGAAGGAGAGTTGTGGCTTTGTGCTCATTAAACATGAAGTTCACTGAGCTGCTAATAATGCACCTTTTGTGTGCCTGTTCTGTTTATATCATTCCATCTCTTTCTCATTTCCGTACAAGTGTTAAATGAATTTTTACTGCATTCAATTTTACAAACCTTTCTGCAAGTAAAGATTATTATTACTAAATAAATAATCAGTTTCTCTCAGATGGTGTTAAGTTGCAGACTTCATTCATGAGTCCCTGTTGCTTATTGTGTAATATAAGGCTGCTGCATTATATTCAGTATCTCAAGCTAAGCAGACACAAAGAATGAGCACAAATTAAAAGCATGAAGACAGTGACAAATAGCTCGGTGCTCTGTTCATTTGTCCCTCTGACTCTCTCTCTGCTACAGTTGTATTTGTTACCTCTTTCTTTATTTCTCGCTGTCTCCTGATTCCCCACCACTGCTCCTCTCCCCTCCACCACAGCACCTTGGGGCTCTGGCTGACCTAATTGTCTGGTCTCTCTGAGACGTTTGTAAGGAAGAAAAATAAAACTGTCTGTGAGCGTTTTCTTTTTATGCCAATGTAAGTTTAAAAAACACTGTTATTTGTGTGTTTGACCTGAAGGTACTTTGACAGTCAGGAGTTAGTTTTCTGGAGCTTTTTGTGCAGATCTACAGTGCAGCGAAAGCTGCTATGCAACACACACACACACACACACACACACACACACACACACACACACACACACGCGCATGCACGCACGCACACACACACACACATCTTTTCATCTTCTGCCCTCTGTGCTGGAAAACGAGATAGGGACAGACACTGTTTCCCTGACAACAGTAATTGTTAAGATGGAGCCCCCCCGGTCTCACACTGTTACTGGACTGAATCTTTGACTATAATTCAATATGAATACACACATAGTTGCACAAATCTCCCAGACACTCAAACACACTGCTCCACCAAACACAACACACACACACACACACACACACACACACACTTCAAAAGCATCCATGCACAAAGTGCAGCTACCTTATTGTATCGGTATATGTAAGGTAGCAACACTTCTGTGTATTTATCAAAATAGTTATTTGTAGTATTGAATGTGTATTAAAGAAAGTCCATGGCTGTCTTCCAGTGAAGTCAAGGTGACAAGGATCACGACTTCAGTGGCTACAATGACTACGTTTACATCCACAAAATATTCCGGTCTTTGCCCTTTATTCTGAAAAAGACAATATTCCTACTAAGCTGTTTACATGGCTAATGAAAATGAATATTCCACTAATATTCCCGTTAACATGCAGCCTTGCATACTCCGGCTGTGTTCGATGAGATTGATGCCGCAACATGTCGTTTATCACATATAAATATCGAAAAGTTAAACTCAGCCTCCCTCTTTCATTCGTTCCTTCTTGAAAAGGTCGGCGTTTGATGTGATATTTGCTCATATCCAGAAACCTGTTGATCTCCAAGTCTTTCATCATGTTTAACAGCAGCTGTGTTTCTCCTTGTCTTTTCTTCTGTGCCTGCATCTCTACCCCAGCCCTGCAGACTGTTGGCTGGTTGGTTTGTTTCCAGCACAGAGCTGACCGGAAACAGGAAGAGGCCGTGAACGAGCTGCATACATGTCCACAGAACGCTGCTAAAACCTGAAGAATATCTGCAGATCTCACGTCTTAATCGGAAAATGCTACATTCAGAATATCCAAACATAACATGCTGTTTACATGATCCGTATCAAATTCAGAATATTGTCATATTTGGAATAATAGTGGAAAATCAGTGTGCATGTAAACGTAGTCACTGATTATTGACTATACTGATATACAAAATGGACAAGGCCAAAGAGAGTGAACATTGCTGCCACACAAAAGTACGAAATAATGCCAGACACTTTCAAAAAGCTTTTTTTTCCCCATCCACACAACAAAGTTAAAATTTACTTTAATTAAGTTTAAATCAACGATTCCCATCAAATTGGAATCAAAATCTCACAAAAAGAGTTGAAGTTTCAGTTTTACAAAAGTGGGAATGTTTATCTGATGGAGCACAGTTCTTCAGGATCTCTTGGAGAACATTTTTTAAAAGGTTCAGTGTCAGGAGCAGGAATATGTTTACAGATTTATCTTCATTAGTGTTACATGCAAAAAAAAAAAAAGTGGATTCTGAGCAATTTGTGTTTCATCTCTGTGCTGTGAATGCGTGTGCATGTGTGTGTTTGTCTATATGTGTTAGATTTGCGACAGAATGACAACCTGTCCAGGGTGTACCCCACCTCTCACCCAGTGCATGCTGGGATACTGGACAGGCTCCAGCTCCCTGCAACCCTGAGCAGGATGAGCGATTCAGAAGAATGGCTGTATTGATGGTTGTAATATGGCATCAGTTTTTACAGCTGCAGCAGCCTGGTTGTAAAAACACAAGCTGTATGATCGTCAGTCTGATTATTACATAACCTAAATGATCAGACTGACAAAGATGGCTGATATGAATCCTGTTGAACCATATTAGCTGTGTTAGCTAACCATCTACCAAGCTACTAAACTTGTGATCTTCACCACGACATGTCATACTGTTTGTCAGTAAAGGCCATTTGCTCTGTAAGCAGAATGCGTCTAATCATGTGAATTTAAATTTCCAACACCGCTGTCCTTAAACGTCCTCTGGCCATTTCCTGTTTCTGCTGTTATCTCTCTGCCGCTGCTCGGTTCCCTCTGATTTCCCTCGTCTGACTCTCGCCTCGTCCCACCTCTGGCTCACCACCTGTCATCCGTCTTTTCACTCTCAGTTGCTCTAACCATGTTGTTTCCCCATTTGTAACTAAATCACATTAGCAGGCTTCAGTGAAGGAAGATGAGAGTTGACATGCACCTTTAGCTCCCAATCTACCAGCAATTCACAAATGACACTTCATCCCTATATATATATATATATATATATATATAAAAAACCTTACATTATGTTCATGGATGATTTGTACAAGACAAGATGAAATACCTTAAACCACCCTTAAAAGAACAGTTTGACAATTTGGGAGATGAACTTAGTTGCTTTCTTGCCGAGAGTTAGCTAGCTACAACCAGCTGCTGGTTAACTTAGTTAGCTGGTTAGCCAGCTAGCCTGGCTCTATCCACAAGTAAAAGAAATCTCTCGACCAGCACCTCTAAAGCTCACTAATGAACTTGTTTGTTTAATTCGTTCAAAAAGTCAAAATGTTGTGGCTTTATGAGGCTAGCTGTTTCCCCCGTATCAAGTTTTTATGCTAGGCTAAGCTAACCGGCTGCTGGCTGTCGCTCAATATTTAACGGACATATATGAGAGTGGTATCAATCTTCTCATCTAACTCTTGGCAAGAAAACTAATAAGTGTATTTCCCAAAAATGTTGCACTATTCCTTTTAAACTAGGAAGGTTTGTTGTGGTGCTATGAAGAGGATTAGTAACTTCAAAAACAGTCGTTTACAGAGTAGGTTGCTTTTCACACGGTGGATGTGTTGCAGCTTTTTCTACCTCAAATATTCTTTGTCCCCAAGTTGTCATTTCACTACCTTCACCGGTTTCTGAGAGCTGAAAATGTAAATAAATAAAACATGATTTTTGCGAACATGTTCTTCTGTGTGAGGAGTCACATTCTGCTCCCCATGACAGGAACATGTTTAATAAAACACGTACATTTCTCAACAAACCATCTGACAACTGCTGTTCTGTCTTCTCAAATGATTCTGCATGATGCCAAGCTGCTAAACACTGTCAGTGTATGACATTTTATTTTCTTTGAAAACTTACTGTGTGTGTGTGTGTGTGTGTGCATCACAGTAAAATGTTCTTCTCACAGGAACACAAACAAGCCAATACCAGCTGAGTGACAAGTGAGCCACTTGAATCAGGGCCCTAAAAGGCTCCATATTGATCCGGGGGGGCATTTACAAGACACGCAGCAATCACATTTTCCCCGTCTCATGTTCTCAGCACGGAGACACTGATTGGCTGTTTACTGGCAACAAACTGAAGAGCAATATTGACAAGCAATTACAGGATGGCTAGAAATTCAGACAGACAGGTGAGAAAGAGCAGACATGAGAGTAATGTGAGTATCTATTAATTATTAATCTACCATCACCACAATGTTACAGTCTGAAAATGCCAACAATCGACTCTTTGTAGATGATTATGTTTGGTTGAAGAACAGGGTCGACATTTAGGGAAATATGACAATTTGCCGCTTTATGGGGAGTTGTGTGCTGGACTATTTCTTGGTGGGACTCCAGGAAGTTACTGATCCCACCCAAGAAATAGTCTGACCCACCATAAAATGGCATTTTTAATTTAAAAAAAAAACTTTTTGTAAGGACTGAACAAAGGAGATATAATGTGTAAATGAGTGAGCTTTACAGGTGCTATAAAGGTAGGCGGACATGTTACAGTTGGACAGAGCCAGGCTAGCCGTTTCCAGTCTTTATGCTAAGCTAAGTTAGCCGGCTGCTGTAGCGTCATATGTACCGCACAGGCATGACAGTGGTATCGATCTTCTCATCTAATTCTCTGCAAGAAAGCAAACAAGTATTTCCCAAAATGTCAAACTATTCCTTTAAACTGATAGATCTCAGGACAGCACCTACTTTGAAGGGTGTCGCCATCGTCAGCTGCAATGTGAATCATTTTAATGTTACAGTTTACCTTCATGCAAACACTGAATACAGCTTACAATGCTCTCTGATAACAGCTGAAAAATGATTTTGTCTGACAAACACAGAACAGAAAAGGAAAATGGGAACATTTCCCACAGAACACCTGCCTCGAACGCCTCCCTTAAAATATCACAGACGGAGATGAGGGCTTTTTTGTTGTGCCAACATCCAGCGGCCACATGTGCTTTTATCACAATCAGTGTCATCATTTACAAAATGAACACAGCTGTGATTACTGCCGCACAGTTCTCATGGCTTTACCTGCCACACACAAGGCAAACACCGAGGCGCAGGCACGCAGAAAACTACTAATGGAAACACACATGAATGGGGCATCTAATGATTATATCTGGCAGATCAGGTTCTCTTGTTTGCACAGCTGGACAGAGAAAGTGGTGATCCAGGATTGCAGCCACGTTGATGGTAATTAGACAAGCTGTCAGAGGGGGTAAGGGTTCATGCTGGTTCAACAGTGTTACTGAGCAGACTCAAGCAGACCCTTGAAAGGTAATGTGGGATCAAGCAAAGAACACAGTGTTGCTTCATGAGACTAAAAGTCCTGCAGCTTCTGTGATTTTCAAAGAGGAAGAAAACAGTCTCATACAGACGCACAAGGAACCCAACAAAACTACTTGGTTTGGCGAAAGTCACGTACGTAACGTTATGTAACTTAAAACTTTAAATTACTAAACGTTGACTTTGAACCCTGGTCTCCTGGTCCTGTCCTGTGTTGTTTGATCCATCCATCCACCCCGACCACCACCCTACGTGCCGCTCTTTATACTATGTCACATGGCGCGGATGGGTTTCTGTTGAAAGCCCGGTGGGGTGTGACAAAGCACACATCACAAGACATGAACACACAAATATACGCTTAAATATTATTTTATGTTATTTACACTGAGAGAGAGGCTAACATTCATTTCCTGGAGGCTTACCCTTACCTGAACCACAGGTACATCTTCCTGCCTAACCTGAACTTTTACCTTCCGTGAACCAAAATCTTAAACCTGCGATAAATGATTTTTCGGCCACTTGGGGAAACAAGTTGTGACCACAACATTGAACATATCGTCTGATTTTAAGTTGATGTGTTGAACTTGTTGGCAAACAGCTGCTTATTTCCACCTCCAGCAGTCACAGAGCAACATGATCCTTCATGTGGAGTCGTGTTTGTGTCACCTGATGGATCTAAGTCCAGTATTTCCTCTCTGTTAGCTCTGTGTTTGGTCTCCACCAGCTCCTGAGCTGCAGATTCAGCTGATAGTCCTTTTCTCATCACTAAAGCAACCCCTTTCACATTTTCACATTGTTTTCACATTGTAATTATAAAACTAGAACAACTCAACCAACACACCCACCTTAACAGTAAACATCCAAAATAACACGGACAGACAGCTCTCTGAATAAACCAAATTAAAAAGGGCAGAACACGCCAGCAGAGCAGGGTGCGCCTCGTAGATCCTGTGTTCTGTGTGAACCAGCACACCGCTGCCACCTTGACTAGACTCATCGTGGGTTGACGCATCAGGATATGATCTGACCTCCCACTGACTGATTTCACAACGCTGAAGAGTGTAAACTCTGCAGAAATGCAGCACATTCATCACATTCACTCCACTTACACACCCCCGCCACTGCAGACACTCCTCAATGAATGTGGGTCAAATGATGCTACACGGCGTGACCGCTGTACGTTGAACATTAAGGAAAAGTATGGTTTATTACAACTCTGACCGTCAGTTCTGTCGCTCATGATGAGATTGTATTCACTACTTGCTGAGATCCGGGAACACTGACTGCAACATCGTTAAAAATAGTTCAAACAGGGAAAAAACACAAGCTGTCAGGCGATCGACAAGTATTAAACAATTAGCCAAACTTATTTGGAGGGGAAAACAAAAGCAAATGGTAAAATGATTACCCAAACTGTGAACCGGCTTCCTGGTTCAGCTACAAGCTTGTGCACTTGTGCTTTTTCTGTGCAATGAGGGAGTATTAGCGTAATTATCGGTGCACTGATCATCTGCTCAGACTATATTTAATGATATCGCCGTGTTTGCTGATGTTAGATCAGTACATATATTATCATAACCGACAGTACTGATGGTAAGAGCTACAAAAACAAAACCCAAGTTAGAATAAACAGTAGTTTTCCTTTAAGCACAGGCGTAGTCCTACAAATGAATTATTAATACTGCATTTATTCTGTACATTTCAGACCTATTTCCCCGCAGGGATCAATAAAGTATTTGTGATTGTGATTTAGATGTCGAGGCGATGCTGCAGATATTTGTTTTTTACTAATCTCAAACGCTCTTGTCTCAGTCCTTCAACTCCACACTTACAGGTTCAAGCTACGCTGAGTTGCCAGGATTGTGTGTGTTTTCTGCAAAAAGTGGGCTGTTTTGATGAAGATTTAGAGCAACATTTTGGGGATTCCTGACCTGATGATCTGGCAACCTGCTGGGCTACGCTGTTGGCGCGCTGCAGCCGGCAGCAGTTACTGTTTGAAGTCGTCAATCAAACGTTTCAAACACTGTAGAGTTAAAAAACATCTTGGTTTGATGTGACTACCATCAGTCAACTGATTATTATATTTAAACTTAAGCGTCAGGCGTTATTATCATAATCATAATAATATTTAATGAACTGACATCCCCACTCCTTCCTGAGTGGATCAGGAGTTGAGTTATGGGTCTTTATATTATGGATGGATTATATACTGTTGAGTAAATTAGCTGCAGCTTGTCCAACTGATTAGTTTGTCTGTGAATTGTCAAATGAATCAATTTATCAACAGACACTTGGTTCAAACACAGCAGCACATTACCTACAGGTCCTTATCCATTTATTTTTTTGCAACATTTATTAGGAAAATCTATGATGTGTACATTTCCAATTATTCATTTTAATCTCAGATTTAATACATTTTAATAAAATAAAATGCAAAGAAGGATTCACATGATACACGTCCTGTTTTAGGCAAGTTACATTAGCAAATACATGTTGAATAAAGTAAACGTTTTGCAAGTCAAGCTATTTGTGTATGTAAATATATATATATATATATATATATATATAGGGGAAAGAGTTATAGAGCAAGTGCACACATACACAACTGTACATACTAGCCATTCGACAGTAACATGTCCTTCCCAAAGTTAAAGCTGTTGCCTTTAAAGTAACACATTTAGTTCACAAATGCTGCTTTCAGTAATTTGGCAATGCAGACATTTAAAACGTCCTCAGGAGAACTGAGCGTAATTTCTTTACGCGTGTCGTAATTTTATAGACATTTAACTTAACTGCCGACTCCTCTGGGTAAAGGTCTGTGGAGAAGAGGAATCCAGCAGAGTTTAAAGGCCCACGGCCCAGCAAGTGCAGCCAAGTCCTCTAAATCATCTACTGCACAGTTTATTGGGGGATAACTGCATCGGACTGCACGGCGAGGTTGAGAAATAAGTGTGTGTTTCACTGCTTCCATCCTCTTTCCATTTTCACAGCCACCTCAAGTTCTCTATTTACTCTCCCTGCAAACACTCATTTCCCTTTCCTACATTCCTATCTTTCTGCCTCCTGCCTCCTTTCTCTCCGTTTGATTTCCCACGTTCACAGTTGCTGAGACAAAACAGGAAGAAGTGGTTCCCTTTTCCCCCATTATTTCTGTTTTCTGCTCCTCCCTCCCCCCTCGGCATCCTCTCTGCTGTTGGCTTGATAACAGGCTGTCACAAGTGTTTAATGTCTTCTCAGAAAGTGCTGGCTGCGCCCTCGAGGGGCCGCGGTCCTGCCGGTGGGCGGCTGGCAGGCAGGAAAATGGCAATTGCATTTGCAAGGAAACGGAGAAACACACATCTCAGGAGAGAGAGGGTGAGAGAGCGAGCACTCCCTCTCCCCCTGGTTTCATCTGTCCTTTGATTGGACAGTGATTGTTATGTGTGGCCCTCATTGCAAGCCAGTAAAGGGCAGCGGTGTAAACAAATGGTGTAATTACAAGACCCTAATGTGACACAAGGGAAGAGAGGCAGGGTGGGGAAAGCCAGCGGGAGGGGGCTGTCTGCCACTGTTATTAAATAACTTTTTTTCTGCATTTGCTTTTGCCTGTTTGACTGATATTTGAACTGACACTGACCTACATTCTTCCCTGTCTGACAGACGGACGGACGTGCAGGCAGGCAAGCAGTCGATGGACCTGTCAGTCTAACAGAGAGAGGACGGAGGTCAGGCAGGGGGAACAGAAAGGACAGAGGGTCACTCAGTCAGTCAGGAAAAACCTCAGTCCACACCACAACTTGACAGGCGTTTAAACCCTGCTGTTGTCACCTGAACACGCTGCACTGGCTCACTGAAATGAATGGGTGGTAACAGCCTACTGAACCTATATATGTGGGACAGATGTGTGAAGATAACGCCTGTTCAGTAGCCTGATAACAGTCACATTGGGGGCTGCTGTGGTTTGAGTCGCAGCGCTTTAAATGTAGCTGCAGGAACAAAAGTGGCACTGGGAATATTCCCATTCCAGGAACTATACATGCCCCCTCCTTCTTCACAGGAAACAACGTGTCATTTAACAAGACAGAAGCTGCAGAACCTTTGGTATTCAGAGAGCACAAGTCTGTCTCTTTCCTCCGCTGTGCTAATATTGTTAGTGTTGGGCGAGACTGCAGCCAGCTTGTAATTAACATGCAACTGTGCAATATTACACCAAGTGTTGGAAGATGTTTAAAGCCCTTACGTCATGCAAACCAGCTGCTGATAGTAGAACACGTTACACTGAACCAGATCCACATCCTCAGCATCATCCCTCGTCTCTAATTGGCTCACAGACAAAATCAAAACACGCAGGGAGCTTCTGTGACAAACAGTAAAATTAAGCTGCCGTACAGATGCCACCAATTATAATTTATGACACCCCTCCACACACACACACACACACACACACACACACACACCCTCCTCCCCTTTATGTAACACAAAGTGTGCTCTGGCTGATTAGCTGTTACTTAACAGGCACAGCTGTGGTGATACAGCGGTGGACAGGGGGAGAGGTGGCCTCACGGAAGAGACGTGAACGCGGAGAGAACGGATGGCACACCGCGAGGAAGAAAAACGCGCATTCTGCCAAATAAAAGTCTCCGGACAGCCGTTCAATCACTTCTTGGCAACAACACACGATGCAACAGTTGTCTGGTCACCTCACACAAAGCGCATCAGCCCGCTACAGGATTCAATCCATTAATCTACACAGTTTGTCTCCATCTGTCCGCGCAGCCTGCAGAGCGAAATAAAGTTTTCTGATGTTGCACCTACCTGATATTCCTCCGCCGACCACTATCACATCGTAGGTGTTGCTGGGTGCAGTCATGGTGCTGTCTGGTCTGTCTCTCCCCCGCTCTGCGTGTCCGCTCGCAGCTGAACGCAGGGCGCACGGAGGAGCGCATCTGTATTAAAAGCGCCGGGCAGGCCCACTCCCTCCAGACTCCGCCCACCGATAGTAGAGCAGCGCTCTGCTTTGTGGAGAGGGAGGATTACTAGGAGGTGCCACGGACCTGCAGGGACATTACTTGTTTGAATCAGCATTGAACAGTTTAGGACTGTTGGTGCAATGAATGTCTGACCAAAGGTCTTCTCTTATCAGCTAAATCAGAGGACCTAACTTTGATCAGCTGCTGTAAACCTCCTATCCTTGACACTTTAATCACTTGGCAAATAAAGGAAACTACTCTCTATCAAATGAATCCGTGCAAAAACGTTATTAAAAAAAGGAGATCTCAGTTTTCTCCATGCCAAGAAAAGCCCTTCTGCCTCCAAGCTCCGGCTCTCAGTAACCAGGCCAAGCTGATAAAGTAGCCTGTTACAAGAATACCATCTGCATGTCTGATGCCAAAACAATAAGAATGAAAGATTTGTCCCTTCGCCTGAGAGTTGCAGCCGTGGCCTCACATGCAGGTCACAAATATCAGTTATGTAGTTTAGGAAACAAAAGCTCTGCCATCTGCTGGAGGTTTCATGGTGAATTCATTTGGTCTGTTTTTCCTCTCAAGACAACAGTTTACTTTTAAAGCCCTGAGTCTGCAGTCTGCTTGACATCTTATCTTATAATATCCTCCTGGGCATGGACGAGTGTATTCTTTAGTTTCTGGTGCCCTCTTGTGGTTGGTTGGTTGGTTACAAGCAGCGATGAGCTGATCCTTTGCACATGCTGCCGAGGCGTCCAGGTACCTTGCTCATGTGCTGATCATTTCAGCAAAGTATTGATACATTCAAGCATCTATGGACATATTTTGGTTCCGTGCTTCTAAACTGACTCCAAAGCCAAAGTGTTGCATGCAGATAAATGTGCTTTAAACACTGTCCGAACTTTAACTTCAACTGAGGAATTAAAAAAAGAAGATGTGACTTACAAACACTTTTCCAATGCACATTTTCAGGTGGGTTGACATTAAATTAAGGCCCCCCCTAGTGGGTTAATCTGACCGTGATTGTGGTTAATCCTAATCCTCATCTGATCTAATTTATGGAGTAAACTACTGAAGTCCCACGCTAGCACGTCCCCGTCCTTACAGGGTCTAGGGCAGTGCGGAAGAGACTGGGGGAGAAGGGGGAAGGTAAAGGTGTAAAGTGATTACATATAGTTACCAGGTGACACCTGTACAGTCTAATGTAATCCAGTACAACAGCCCTGGAATAAACCCTGTCTTTGTAAAGTCTTTTAACGCTGAGGCAGTTTCTAAGGCTGTACTTGATTTTGTGTTACAAATCTAATTAGAAACATATTTTAATATAATGCAGCGTGCAATTATTTATTAATGCCGTTATCTGGAGATAACAAAGCTCGTTTTCTCGTGATTAACGGGTTAATTTATCTCCTAGTCTTCTCCTTAAAGGACCAGGACCGATCTGAATGATCTGAATGATAATCTCGGCTTGATTATCTCGTGATCTCAAGATAACGGCATTAAAATAAAATTGCAAGCTCGGCCTTCTCGGCTTCCGTAGTTTTCTCTTATTAGCCTAATTATAATATTTATCAGAGGCCAGGAGTTCCTGTAGCAACTGATTTAAGCTGAAAATGTCAGATCAAGGAGGAGCCTACCTGTTATTGATCAACCGACTGTACTGAAATGCAGAAATTGCAGTGTGTCTTTCTGTTGGAGATAACATTCAGATCAGTCCTGTCATTTAAGGAGAAGAAGACTACAAGATAAATTAACCCGTCTGATAATTAAAGAATTCAGTCGTGACTTTGAGGCATTAAAAAAATAATTATACCGCTCTCAGCTTCCATAATCACTAACTAAACAGTCTTAACTTGTTTTTTACAAACATCCTGGAATATGGTTTTGAGTGCAATGTGCTGTAATGACATGATAATATACTGCAGACTTTCTTGTTACCAATAATTATGTTTTACAGAAGTTAGACTTTATAGTAAAGTATTATGTGAACGTGAACAGGTACCGCGGGACTTTCTGGTTCAGCCCTCAGTTGCAGGACAGTAAGAAAAAAGAAATACGTTTCTTAATCAAAGGATTTTTAACATTATACAGGAGTTTACTGTGCACTGCGGGGACTCCATAGAACAATGATAAATGACCAAATAACAAATTATTGACCAAAAACAGATTTTGGAGTATTTCCAGTGCAAGTCAGCGTTTTCCAGATCAATCTGACATTAAGGACGTGATCAGGAAGTGAGCAGATATATGGGATTAGGTGAAACTACTGCACATGTTCTCACATATTATATATAAACATACTGTAAATAAGGTTTCAACAATAACTTATATTTGTATACATCTTCTTTTTTATTATAAGACTTTATTTTGATTTCAACCTCAACCAAACAAGCTCAGCCTGGTTGTTTGATGTCTTGATGTACCTGAAACATAAATGAAGAAAAGGCAAATGCATTTCTTCATACAGTTAAGTTCTCTAAAGAAAACCCCCTTTATCCTCAACCAATTTAAACTTTAAACAGCTGGATCATGGAACAAACATCTGGCCTCATTATTATGTCCAAATCTACCTCATAAAGGTTCAAAGTTTGGGATTTTATGTACTTTTTTCTATTTTTTATTGTCTTTATTATCAAATAATATTTTTATAGTTCTATACTTACATGCTCATTAGATTACTTTATAATATTATAAGATGTTGCTGCTTCATTACCAAATCACAAGTACGTCATTTTGCTGCTGGTCAAAAAAACAGTTTTTACACATAATATCATTTATGTACATTTTTGTGTGTTTATAGCTTTTTTAACACTTAATTCGCTTCCTTGTGGATCAATAATAAAGTGTGATCTTAATCAGGTGATGAGGTGCAGCTGTGGAGGCTGATAGCAGGTCACAATGGCTGATGAGAATATGATGCAGAGGTCTGAGGGAGACAGGTGGACAGGTGAGGGAGACAGGTGGACAGATGAGGGAGACAGGTGGACAGATGAGGGAGACAGGGGGACAGATGAGGGAGACAGGTGGACAGGTGAGGGAGACAGGTGGACAGATGAGGGAGACAGGGGGACAGATGAGGGAGACAGGGGGACGGACAGATGAGGGAGACAGGGGGACGGACAGGTGAGGGAGACAGGTGAGGGAGACAGGGGGACGGACAGGTGAGGGAGACAGGGGTAGAGGGTGCAGACGTCGCCATGACGATGTGTGTGGGAGGTGAAGTTTAAAAGCTACAGAGCAACACCAGAAAACACACTGTGTTGTCTTCTTTCTCTGCAAGGTGTCTGTTTTTATCCAGGACTGTTTTCAGAATAAAAGAAAACAGAGTTATGAGAGAGCAGAGAACGTAACAGCGTACCTGTCCTCGCACAGATCGTTCCCTCCTCCTTTCGTGTCCATCTTCACTGTGCGATGGAGATAATGAGGTTATATTAAACACAGCTACAGGTGTGTGTAGTGAGGCTCGTCAGCAGAGGGCAGCAACAGCCTGGACTTCACAAAGAGGCAGATAAAGTCTGCTCTTTCTTGACAAATTAAAGTGTAATTAATATATATCCTCTGCATAAATGAAGACTCACTAATACTAATCATGGCCTGAAGAGTTGAAGTTGTGTGTCTGTGGAAAAAGTCAAGTTAAAAGAAGGTTTTTGTGGTAACGTGTGCAGTATGTACAGTACAGTATGAGGAAATTAGTGAATAAGTGGTGTAAAATAAATATTTCCAAGTGGTCACTGAGGGCCTGCTACCCTGCACGTTCATTCATTTGTGATTTGCCCCCACGTGTCTATATTTCTATAACTACTTTATTTTATAATGTGTTTATAGTATATACAATATATATGTATATATATTGTGTTTTACGAGGGCTGCAGGACAGGTGAGCCCAGGTGCAGACACAGAGGAGACGGAAAGGAGGTTTAAGAAAATATTTATTGCTGAGCACGGGGACTCAGGTAGAGGCAGGTAGGGGCCGAGGGAGCAGGTCCAGAGTGAGGTCCAAGGGGACTGAGTGAGCTGGGATCCAGAGCGGAGCAACGAGGATGTGAGAGACAGGGACCGGAGTCAGAACAGGCATCTCCAAAAGTAGCAAACACTACCTGGTAGCAGAGTCCACGATCTGGCAGGGCTGAGTATTGGTAGAGGTCTTGATATTGAGATGAGGTGCTGCCGGTGGGGCTCTGCTCCGACTCCAGCACACCTGTCAGCAGGTTGGGGGGATCGATCAATACAGCAGCTCTCTGTCCTGAAATGTGTTTTAGTCTTAAATGTGGTCAGTCTTCACTTTTCTCTTTCAACTCTGTCAGACTTAGACCAGACAAATCCAGGAGCAAAGACTCGGTAAATTAAGACTAAAAAGATGTGGTTCACTAAGCTGCAAGACAAACTGAATCACAGTAATGGAAGACAAAGAATAAACATTATGAAGTTACTTCTGTCTGCCTTCTCGCTGCTTTTCTCCACAACACTGTTAACAAGCAACTTTTACCTCTTTTTGTCACTTGTCAGCAGGTGTTGTGAACTGTTACCACGGAAACAGGTCGATCAGATTCTTGATAAACGCCTCTACAACAGACATCGACTGCAGCTTTGAACAAACAGACTTCATGTCTAATCAAGCTACACCTCCAAGCTGCCCAGCTCTGTTTTTAGGTACACAGCACTGTAGGCTATTTGTTGTCTTTGGAGGATTTTAAGAGTTAAAAAGACATTTTACAAGACAAATTTGATTATCACCAACACTGTTAGTGCATCACACATAGAGACAATGTTGTCATTTGTCAGCAGCCTTGTTACCACAGAAATACAGATTTTAGTTTTCAAGATGATTAACAATTAAGCCTTAAACGTGGTCCCTCGCGTGCCACAGTCTAGACGCTAAACATTTCTCTGAAACCTTACTGCCTTCTTTCACTGACAATCACAGAAAATGTTCAACTAATGCATAAGGCACCACAGAGCCCTACCCATTAAGCAATATAAGCAGCTGCTTAAATATTTTTCTTTTTTTAATGAACACGAGACATTAACAAAATAAATATTGAACTTCCTAAACAAAAACATTTCGTGCCTTTTTTCAGTTCAGAGACGGGCAAAATGGATAATTTAGGCAGGCTAAGTTAGTGATTTACTGTCCCGTACGAAACAAGCACTCACGGATTCAGTGGTTAAAAAAAAATAAATCACATTTTGCGGTTAATTAATGAATAGGACAAGAAGGAAAGTCAACTCATCTTTTCTACATTCGGACATCTTACACCTGAAGACAGGTGAGATTCAGCTCTTTCCAACGAGAACATGACACTAAAATCTGCATCAAACTTTAACCAGATCAGGCAGAAGGCCCTGAGGAGGAGCCTTCACAGTGTTACTGTAGTCTGTCTGAAGACAGTGATGCTGCTATAACAGGTCCCACTTTAGTCTTTACATGCTTATTTCTACTTTATGTGTGCTGAAACTGATATTCGTTGCCATGTGAAGTGGCAACATATTACAACGAGGGGGGCCCCCCAAAACCAAATCCTGCTTAGGGCCTCTAAAAGTGTAGGGCCGGCCCTGCAGCACCATTACACACACTTAAAACTAAAACACTTGTGTGAAAATGTTCTCTCTCGTGTGGAAGATTTGCATTCGTCAGTGATTGTGTTCAGACAGCGTGTAATCGTTGCAGCACGATCATCATTATTGTATTGATTTTTTTTTAAGTGTGTGCTGACAGCTCGGCACTACAGAGTCAGGGAGTAGTCATGCTGCGGACCCTCCAGCAGCACATGGCTGTTGTCCATGTTTCTCGTCTGGCATTTTAATGGAATTCTAAACACACAGATGTGAAGTTCTCTTTAACGGGGAGGCACCTACAGCGCAGTCCAATAAAACGCCACCTTTTCTATGATTTTTATTAAACGCTTGGCTGGTTATGATTAGGATCAAGAATGAATAAACATGCGTGATGCCTGCTGATGTGAAGGGCTATAAAGAAAGACCACATGTGCGTGTCTGCCTGCCTCACACCTGGAAACAGACTGAGATGAAAACTGTATTTTTTGTTTGATGAATGATATTTTTGCTTCTTTAATTAGAAAGTCTGGAACTTGCCAACCATCTCCTTCACTGCTTGGACGCCGCAGAGCATCAGCTTGACAGCCATTATCTTGCCCCTCTGTCATCCTGTCACACTGGTTCCCCAAATAATTATACCTCCTGCCTCATGTCACAAAATGCCTCCTCTCTCCACTAATGTGTGTGTGTGTGTGTGTGTGTGTGATGAAGGAGAGACACAGTGAGAGGAGACGGCAGAGAAAGGCAGATTAATCTCCAGAGGCGAGGGGGAAGCGACTTTATTATGTTCACGTGTGAAGCAGCCGGCCGTGCTGTCAGTTGCAGTCGGGATTGAAACGTCCACAGAGCAGCGTACTGTGCCGTTTCACAGGAGAGAGGGTAACGTTTCAGCTCCGAACACAACAAAGACATCTGCACAAAAGTCTGCAAGCCATGGAGCTCTGTGCCGAACACTGGCACGCTTTCACATACATTTTGAAAAGGACTTTTTAATGGGGTACTTTATTAATCCACACAGGGAGACTCAAGTCAAGGATTCAGTGTGTTGCTGGGCAGAACGGGTCCATCATCTCATTGTTTTATTTCTTTTACATTCAGCTTTATTGTACCACAGGCGGGGGAGTAAACAGGCTGGTTTTCAGAAAGGTAAGTCGGTTACAAGTTTCAGTAAGGTTACAAGTTGGACATGATTTTGCAAGTGCCACGTTCATGTTCTTTTTATCACCAAAGCTTCATATTTGCGTTGTTGGCTGGTATTCCAATCGAAACCCTACGGAAGCAAAGAAATGCCATAAAGATTAAAGTAACTGTACAACTAATGGTGGATTTTAACCACTACTGAATACTTAAAGTTATAATATCCATGAAATCAAACCCCATTTTTGATACTATTTATGGTCAACTATTCAATATGTTTACATTCTGTAATTATCTAGTAGTTTTTATTGTTAGTGCCGGAGTCTCACTGCTTACTGTTCAGCTGTAACAGAGCTGGATTAAGTTCCTGCTATTACAAACTGAACTTTGCTGTTCTGTTGCTGATGATTTTATATTGTTTGAATTCGCTTCTTTGAAATTTCCAGAAGTTTTTTTCTTCAAGTGGTGCAATTTCAAACTTTTATTTTTCAGGTTCACAAAGTTACCCGTCATTCATCTGAACTTTTCTTTCTTGCATCGTGTCACTGAGAGGACGTAGCCCGACACAGCAGGACAAAGGTCTGATGATTATCCTTAGTTTGAATTTTTCATCTTGAATTGTGGTGTCTGGATGTAACCAGTCTAGTTAACAGCAACCAGATTTTTTGACCTCACTTGAATTTTTAGATCAGAACTGAGTTGAGTTCAGAGTTCAGTTGCTATAAACTCCACAACACTAAATATTCAGTAGTGGTTACAATTAAAAAAAAAGGTATTCAGTTGTTAATAAAATCTAAATGATTCTGGCCCTTTTTTGCTTCCACAAAACCCCCCATTCGTTTGTTCAAATCCAAAACGCATGCACTGAATATTTTGTGGTGTAAGAAAATTGGAGTTTTTATGATAGAAGAAACCACAATTGGTACAATGGGTTCATTTTTTAATTCAGATAATCTGACCACAAGTGCTGATGGCCAATCACGTTTTAGAGCCTGGCACACACACCGAATGCATCATGTGTGAGTCTGAAGGTCTGTATTAATCATCATGGTGGACTGTGAGGAAGACGTGTGCAGGCTTTATGCAGAGCAGCCACTGTTTCGACAAGAGCGTTTCCTCCGAGTCAAAACATCGTACGTGTCATTAGTAACGATACGCGACAGGCAAAAGCGGCGGTTTCATAAATCTGGCGTGACAGTAGCTACAGTTTCAATAATGTTGACAGGAACATCACAAAGAGAAATAGAATAGATTACATTTAAAATGAACACTGAGAGCCTTGACGGTCTATTGACAGTCCACACCGCCACCCAGTCGCTGGCTTAACCTTCATCCTCGGTCTTCTTTCATCCGCAGAGCTCCTCTTACACTGCCTGCCACTTCTCTGTTACTGTTCACCTGATGAGCTCTCCTGTCAGCATGGGTCATGTTTTATACAGCTAGATGAAAGTCCGCAGGGAGTGTGTAAAATGTTATTGGGTGAATAAAGCACGGCGCAGGTGCTGCTCTATAGATCCACCACATGTCAGGGCACACGTGGACCCGGGCGCTCTCGTCGAGCCTCGTCCCTTTCCCATGCTGCTTTTTAACGAGGCGTGTTGTTTTGTTGTCAGAATGCGTGGTGGGGTTTTTATGGAGCAGGCAGAAAGCTGTTACAGATATTTGTAATGAGCTCTCATACTGGGGTTCATGAGCATGTGTGTTATGAATTACGGAGGCCGCAGTGAGGAGGGTCTCCATCCGACCCATGGGAGCAGCAGTTTGTGGTGTCTGGCCTTGTGCGCTGGAGAAATATGCTTCGTGTGATTTGTACTGATTGAATGCACATAATGGAGAGGGTATAGTGTGTTCTGTCTGAGTCCCGAGGGCTGCGGTCAATTTTAAGGCCTATGTGAGGGTGGTACGATTGCTCCAAACTATCACTCCCAAGATAACAATAAGCATCTTGAGCCGCTGTCCTCTGGGGCAATAATCAACCAAAACGCTCTGGATAGCTTTAGAGTAAGGCCCAAAGCCAAGAGGATCCTGGGTCTTGAGAGTCTTGAGGGTTTGGGAGGGTGCTGCTGCTCCCTGCTCAGCTGCACTCCTCACAGTTGCAGGCTAAGATGTATCTGTAAGTGGCCGTGATGCGGGTGCCGCCGGCGCAGCGCAGCCTCACCGCCTTCAGCTTGGAGGTGTGCGGCCGGCAGCAGGAGCAGGTGCTCTTGAAGGGCTGTTTGAGCACCGAGCTGAAGGAGATGAGGGGGTCGGAGCGGGTCGTGTGGCTGCAGTGGCCCTCGCAGCGCGCCAGCAACACCATCTGGAACACAGCATGCAGACATGGCAGAGTTAAGGAAGCACAGATAAGTCACTCAAACAGGTTTTTCATGACCTTCAGGCTCTGTCAGGGGTCAGGAAAGGTTTCTCTGGCTACAATGAGGCAGTGTTTGAGTCTGGTCTAAAAGTGAGCCGTCTGTCTGGGCTCTGAATGTCTCCCGAGTCTCCCAGCCTTGGCCTTGCACCTGCAGACTGAGAGATAGCAACGAGACCAGTCACTCACTCCTACACCTGCTGCAGTCAGAGCTCAGGGTCACACACAGCCGCCCGTCTCTCCATCCAGAGTTATCTGTGTGGCTCTGATACCTGCTGGTGGGAACACAACCACCGTATCAAGCTCACACACTCACACATGCATGCACATACAAAGCACTGGCCTGATTAGTGTTGTGAGCGTCTGACTGGCATTCCTCTGTGGGTCACTACATTCCTGTCGCCTCCCTAAACAGACTTCTGTGTAATGTCCTTCTGTCAGCTGCTGTGTGTCGCCACCCATGTACCCACTTTGACAAAAGCCTGTCTGGGGCCATGGCAGGGTGACACACACACACACACACACACACACACACATCAGGAGTGTTGTCGCCACTTTAAGACCATTTGTCTTTGTCCTCGCTGAGGATCAGGCTGTCAAACAGTCCTCTACCCGCCTCCTCTCTGTCGCCATCTTTCATTCATGACCAGCTGGATAAAAAAAAAGAAGCTGGATGGTCATTCACCTCTTCATAAGCCAGCAATACAGAAGAACTCGCTAGTGGTGTCATCCAAAGCAGGATGTGGCAGAGAAAACTGGAGATGGTTGAATTAACAGAACAAATGATGAACAACTTAATTGAAACAAAAACCACAGAGCTTAAAACTCTGCTTCCCCTGCAACTAACGGCAGGTTGAGGTGAGAGATTCTGCTTTGAAGTGTCTGACAACTTTATGGAAAGGATCCCCACAGAGACAGACCTCTGACTCATGTTTCCACCGTCGTCTTCCTGCAACAACATCAACCTCTCGTGAGATTTCAGAGCGAGACTTTCTGTTTCTGGTTAAACAAAAAGGATCTTACTCTTTAACAAAAGGTCTGTATATATAGATATATGGGCTTATTGTCACTTATATGAAATGCTGTGCTGAAACACAGCTGTTCAATTAACGTATCAAGTGTTGACAGTGTGCAGGAGTTGATTTTTGTTACTTTGACTCATCACTTATTCTACATTATTCTGCACACAGGAGTGCAGAGTTGAGATATTTGTAGGTGCTGTGACATAAACCTAATAGACATTAAACCCATAGAAAATGTTTAAATTTTCAGTGGGTAAAAATGCTTCAAGAAACCTCCACTATGTTCAGACTGCAGGCAAAAGTGGCCCAAATCAGATTTCTTTGCTCATATGAGACTCAGATCTGTTTCTTTTTTTTTTTTTTAATAAGTGTGAACAGCACAAATCACATGGAATCTGATCTTTTCAATTCTTTCATATGTGGTCCTGAATCAGATACATGTCTGACTTTTGTCTAAACAGTCATATCGGAGTTCATGTGACTTTTACGTCACTCTGGATCGACATTCGTCACAAAAATTTAGAATTTGGCTCTCTTTCTCCTCGTCCTCGTTATCATCTGCTCACAAATTCTTCCACTGCACATCAACTTCTAAATGAAACCATAAACGCCGACTTCAGTGGCCTCCATATTTACTTCCATACGACAGCGTGCTGCGTGTGACGTCTTTGTTATTGATCTTTTGCTTATTGTGGGTCAGTTCAGGACCGGGACCAGTTCACACTGGAATCTGATTCTGGCCAGCCAAACAAAAGAGCAATAAATCCTAATTGAGCACTAAAGCTTGCAGTGTGGACGTACCTACAAACACCCCCCACATACATGCACTCACAGAGACACTGAGCATGTCATGCTGCAGGTGGATTCTGTGTGAACTGCACATACTGAGGTGTTAAACAGTTTCTCTCTGCATGCTCAACTCATGCTGTGAGTGTGTTCAGCCCTGCCTTGCCCGAGCTGAGCTGTGGTTTGGTTTGGCCACCTGCTCCACACACTCAGAGTCAGAATATTAAAAAAAGACCAAAGAAGCGATCGCTCACGCTAGCTGAACAACTGCTGCACAACAAAAGGAAAGAGTCAACACTGACAGCCTCTTTCCACAACAGCGCTCACATGTTTGGCGTGATTCAACGGATCATCACTCTCTGTGCGTAAAGTGTGTGTCTCTAAGTTGTCTGACACAAAGAAAGAAAGAAGCAGAATGAGCGCCACGCCTCCGTATCATTAGGTAACTTCTCTTTCTTTCTTCAGCCCATCTCTCTCCCTGTAGCCCCTGGCAGAGGCAGGAGAGAGGCGGCCGACAGGGAGACCGTCCGCTTCAGCCAAAACTGAGTCCCAGCTGAGGTGCAGAATATGTCTGCAGCGTGGCCCATGTCCAGCACCACACACACACACACACACACACACACACACTCCCAGAGAAACCGAGCGTGACTCGTCTAAATGGTGGAGAGATGGAGATAAAGAAAGAGAAGAGACGCCAGACTGGCCAAATGGTGGAGGCTTTCGAGGGGCAATGAGAGTAATACTAGTAGAAAGAGAGAAATGTGTCTGAGATAAATGAGTGAGTGTTTTTTTGGCCGGTGCTCTGGGGTTTTCTTTGTGTCTCCGAGGCTTGGTTTGGAACAAACTGTTTCCCTGATATTTGTAACAAATGAGTTCATTTGTCAGGTGGGCTGGCTCTGTTAGCTTAAACAACTTGTTACCAAAAATGAGCGGGTAACCACAATGAGGCAGATTGTCTTACAGTGTGTGTGTGTGTGTGTGTGTGTGTGGAGGTCTGTTCCTGCCTTACCTTGGAGTTGCACTTATAAATCGGGTGCGTGATGGTCTCCACAAAGTGGTGCCTCATGCAGCGCTCTGGGTCAGAGTCTCCCAGGTGTGGGTGTCCGTTATCGCTGGCCTTGTTGCTGCTGGCAGACTGGACCAAGCCCAGCAGGGGGCAGCACATCAGGACCAGCAGCAGGCCAGAAGGGGGGCCCACAGAGATCGAAGGTTTCATGATGGGACCACCCCGAGGCTCTCGATCCTCACGGGATGTCCAACACGTCACGCTGTCTCTGTTACTTCTCTGCGTTTCCTTTTGTTTCTCTTTCCGTCTTGTCGTTTTTCAGGGTCTCGCAAAGAGGAGCGTCTTTGTCTCTGGTGTTCCTGCTAGTACAGCGGAGGTTCAAGGTCAGCGAGTTGCAGGCAGAAAGGTAGCAGGAGGGTTGCTTCGTCGGGCCGCTCCATCCCCCGCTGTCTGGATCCACCTCAGTCTGGAAGAAGAAGACAAACAGGAAATCATCAGTGGGAACCTGAACTGATAAAGGCAAGGAAAGAAACAACATTGTGTGTGTAGGCAGTATGTTTTGTCTATTAGTCATTTGTACATCCAAGGGAATTACTATAAGTGCTGTAGAAGAGATCACACACTCCCCTTTGTGTGTGTGTGTGTGAGTGTGTGTAGTGAATGGAGCTACCTCCAGACAGCTCCTCATAGATATCTTTGCCAGTTTTGGTGATTGACTGTTTGATGAGTGTGTGTGAGTCTCCAAAACCTGGCTACCTATTCCAGCTCTCTTTACTCCACGGTCGCCCCTGTACACACATGTAGACACATAAGTCCCGGTGCTTTTATTACAGAGGAGAAACTTAAGCCATGCACAAACAGCCTGCAGCCAGGCCCTTTCCTCTCCCCAGGAATGACTTTTTCATTAAAACATCGCTCTCCCAACAAGCCCCTCTCAGGACTGCAAACCCGCTGCCAGTCCCGCAGCATATTTTCACATGTATTTATGTAGTTTTTTTCCAACTTCATAGTTTTATTGTCCTCCTGACAATAGGGTTCGTGTTAAGAGGGAGCTTGGTGCTGGCTGAGGCAGGTTTGCTAACAGGCAATGTGTTGTGAATTAGGTGAAAGAGGTGTGTGTGTACACGTGGGGTCAAGAAGTGAGAAAGGAGCGTAACGATCGAGGTTTAAGGTGCAAGATTTATTTTATACTGTTATTGCTGTTAACCTGGTCTTTATAGAAATATGTTTTCAAGGCTTTTTATGTTGAGATGTCTGTAAATGTGTGTACATTCAGGAGTTTGTATTGAGTAGCTCGACTGTTGGATTTATTTGCACTAGCTACTCGTAAACTCAATAATTAGTTTGTGCATAAAGTGCTTAAGCTTGATTTATACCTGTGCGATAAAGGGGTTAAGGTGAAACCACGGAGTATATACACATGTAGCTGCTGAAGCTACGCCGTGGCTGTAAATTGTGTAAATTGGTGTGTAGTAACGTCCAATCAAAAGAAATGTAAATGTAAACAATAGCATCACAAGCTGTAGCATAACTCCCCATTTTAAGGGAGCAAAACACTATAATTTAACTGCCAGTCCTTTGTAAATGTAGGTATGACTGTTTTGTTTAGAAGTGCATACACGGAGAAGTGTGAGTTTTTCAGAGTTAGTATTCATGCAGTTAATATCATATATTATGCTAACATAGCTGACATTTTTTGGCCATTTAGTAGATGTTATTGGCATGATGTTTTGTAATTTGAGGTGTTTGTGTTATTTCTCTGAGATGCAATTCAAAATCTTTCCAGGTTACATCACTATCAAACAGCATTTTTTAATCGAGTGTTGGACGTGTCGACTTCCATCTTCCATATTACTCCTCACTCTAAATGGATCATACATTAGCATGCTAACAACAGCTGTGTCAGATAGTTCAGTTAACTATGTAACAGCCACACCTGGGTGTAAATATTTAGTGACGTGTAAGAGCTAGTTTGTGAGATGCAGCCCGTTTTAATAATCTCTTAGTAAACACAGATTATAACTAGGCTACGTTAGGAAGAGCTGGTTGAACCGGCTCATGGTCTGGTCTGTATGAGTCTTGTACCTGCACATGAGCACAAGCATGGGTGCATGTGAAGTCTTGTGTCCTGAGTTACTGTGGCAGTAACTCCACTACTGAGCAGGAGAGGAAATGAACTGAATTCTGTATTCTGTCAAAGCTCCCTCTTTAGCATCCATCTTCATCGCTGCACTGATTTCCCTCATTTGAACTGAAATCACAGAATGCAACAAGTTCACTCGAAACCTTTACACGCCTCCTCCCCCCTGCTCGGTCTTCAACTGCCCCCTCCCCTATTCCAGCCCCAGTGTTTTTCTTTCTAAGGGGAATCATTTAACCTTAGCATTCCTCTTGAGAGAAATAGAAGTATCATTTGGCCTGTTAAAATAAATACTCCCCGAGATGTTTTGTTGGCCCGTCGAACGTGTGCTGCAGGGTTTACATAGCAGACGGCCCGGTCTTCTCGGAGCAGCAGGCCGACTTATACAGCCAGCACCCATCAGCACCTCCAGCCCTGCCAGCCGTACCTGGCCGAGCGTTACAGTGCTGACTGTTATCCCCATCTCTGCTGCTGGTATCACTATCAGCATCATTAGCATGCTTGTCTTAGGCATTACATGCTCAAGTCATTTAGGATGGAGCCTCATTTAATGGATTAAATCAACGAGAGACAAGTAGAGGCATGCAATAAAGATAAGACTCATGCAGGTACTGGATACTGGATATAGTTTTTACGCCACCTCTTTGAAGCTCCACATGGAGGCATGGCTGGATTAACCTGTAAGGTTCCATCAGAGCAAAACTCTGCAGTTGGGCCCCTATCGACCCCCAGAACCCCCACCTACCACCCTCTGTGCATTGTGCATGTGCCCTGTGGCCTCCAGCAGTTCATGCAGCAGACTACACATGGCAGCTTCATTATGTGCCCAGAGGCCCAGAGAACCACCAGTACTCCCAGTACTAACTGGCCCCTGGTTTTCTGCATGTCAGTTCAGTTGGTGGTACACACCTTTACTTAGGAATACACACCATGTGAGCACATCATAAACCAAACTAATTAAAACAAGATATTTGTAAAGGACCCCTCTGCAAAACAGAGTGAACAAGATTAGCTATTACTGCAAGAAGCTGCTATGATCAACAGCGGCGTTTACATGGACCCTAATATTCCACTAACAATGGGAATAACAGCCCAATCATGTGAGCACCTCAATCAGAAGAGACTGGCCTGATCGGAAGGAGTTTTGATAATCTGTTCAATAAGAAAATATTAGCGCCTAATAACCATGTAAACGCTTAATCCGATCGTTTCTCTCTGGTTGGAATCAATATATTCTTTCTGCTCCACGTGGGGGAACATCAGGTGAACAAGTTTCCTGGAGGGACAGAAACCAAACTGCTCTGTGGCTGAAACAACTTAAAGATTTAAGGATTGTTGAAAGGCTCCAAACAACAAGTTGTTCAAACAAGTGTTTTAAAAGATGAACGAAGCCAGAAAACCCCCCAAAAACTTCTTCTTCTTCTGTTATATTTCCAGCAGATTAGACGCTTATATTGTTATATTGTGATAAAATGCTTTGGGGCATGAAAATACATCTTATCAGATCACTTTATTTATTTATATAAACAGTTAAGTTGGAATCTCTAATCAGAATGATTTCAATCAGGTTGAAGAAATATTGTCTGTGGAACCGCAGCTACTGTTTTTATAATAACAATTGATCAACTGACTGTGTGTAATGTGAAAGGGGTCTCTCATAGAGATGAACCCAGATAATTACTCGACTCTGTCGTTCCCCTCAGCGACTTTCTCTTTTGGTTTTACGGCCCACAACTTCACAGTTTCGGTTCACCCCCACGGCTCTCACAGCGTCGATTTCAGGCGCAGCTGCTTTTAGAAACAGCTCTAAAAACCCACTGAGCACTATCCAGCTGTGCTGTGAGGGACAGACAATATATGTGAGAGTAGCATCGTTTTATAAAGTGGAAACATGTTAAACTAATTCAGATCAAACACGACAACGTAACTACGTACGTAACACACACACACACACACGTGTTTTTGTTAAACAGACAACAGGTCCTGGCCCTACTGTGAAGTAAAACAAACAAAGATAATGACAGGAGTGATCCACCCTGTAAATACCAGGACAAGCCAAATAAACTTTATTTTACTGCAAATGATGTCATTTTGTTCCTCAGCCAGCTCTGTCCTCTCTGATTAACAATATACATTCCCACCATGTTATCTTTTAAAGTGCAGCTAAGAGATCATTTTCTATTGATTGTCATCTGCCTGTCATGCAGCCAGCCCTGCTCTGTCTGCACTGCATCCCTCACTACAAGGTGACTACACGTCATAATGACTGCAGGTGATATCAATACATAGCTACGAATGGCAGCTGGCACAGCCATAATATATGGAGATAGTATCTGTGTGAGTGAGTTCATTACTGCACTGTGAGTGTGCTAACTGTGTGTGATGCCTGGCTGCCTCCCTGCCTGTCTGTACTGTATGCTGAAGCAGAAGTAAACAAGGCCAGGAGGTTTGGGGCAGGCTAAGGGCCGGTGTGGCCTCCTCCTCCCCAGCTCACCCACACCTGCCCTGGACTCAGATTTATAGAGCCCTGGGTGTTAACAAACAGCAGCTGGATCCTCCCGTCCCGCCCCCCCATCTCGTCCAAGTATAATGACCGGCGAACCCAAAACCGCTACAGTCCGTATCTTTCCTGGATCTATTGTTTGGAATTGACCCCATCATCCACTCAAACCAAGCTCGTCTTTCTGATATAATTACAAAAACAAATCCCCATTGTGTTCCACTTTAAAGTTCACCCTTCTTCCTCTATTGGTATCCTCTCCAAACCTGTCTCTCCATGTTCCTGCTTCCATCACTTCCTCCTTTATCCAAACAGATTTGTACCCCTCTGTTGTAAAGCTTAGGCCTGATCTACACTGGTTATATTTGGGAGGAGTGTTGGCTCAAAATGCAGTATGTCACCTTTGGGTCCTTAACTGTTTTCATTACAAAAAGCAGCCATGTTGGCAGCAGAGCTCAACAAAATACAACAAGTCATTCATTCTGAATTACCCATGAAGTTTCAGCTCAATTAAAGTAAACAACTTCACTTGATGACTGTTGTAGAAACCGCTGCGAGGCCGGGCTCCATCCAGTAAAACTCCACCAAGAAAGTCAAATTTTCCATTTGACGAGGTGAGGGATTTTCTTTGGAATGCAAAGCCACCTTATCTCTGTTAAAACGCATTCACATTGATCTGAGTTTGAGGAATAGTATGCGGTCTGGGACAAGAAACTGAGTGAGGTCATGGGTAATGTTTAAGGTTTTAGGTCTGGGTTCTCAGTTCTGTCATCCTAAAGCCCCTGACATCAGTGACACCAATCCATGTTCAGGGCTCAGAGTGGGAAGACTGCATGTGGTGAAACGCTGGAAAACACTGTTGCTGCTTTAAGAGGGTAAAGAGCCTGGAGAGTGGGGAGACATCCAGAAACTAGCAATCACAACCTTCCCATGTTTGCAGTGCGTCCAACAGAAGTGGTCCGAGGTGGTGCCTTTATTGTAAGAGGGGACGGATGTGTCATAAAAGACCAAGACCCTGGACGAGTAGAGGCAAGATTCAACGAGGGCTGTTTTATTATTGTTAATTTTCCGCTCTTACACGGCACATATGCAGTTTAATGTGTGGCAGATTTACCACTCAGCATTCGTTCTAATGGTTTCCCCTTCAGACAGAAGCAGACAAAAGCAGGCTTCTCATTTCTAGCCGACAAACGTCCAATTTGCCGTCTGAAATGACAACTGTCATTCACAGATTTTATAAGCTGTAGCTTGCTAGCTAATTAAGCTAACGTTAGCTCCACAAGTTGGTTGAAAACATTGTCTCTGGCTGACTTTTTAATGTGTCCAGCTGACTTTGAGAATCTTGTAAAATGGTCTTAAACATTCACATGGCTACATATGTGATATCATGCTAAAAGACTGAGGCTAAAGCAAAGAGTCATCATCCAGACCAGCTGAGAGCATGTAGAAGACAAAATGCTAAATAAAGAAACAGCACCGTTCTTGTACTCCAGTGTAGAGCTAGTTAGTCCTAGAATTAAAAGTTTGATAAGAAAAAATGTAAGTTCAGACTGTTGTTTCTTTCTAACACAAACCTGGTTGGGTGCTTAGCTTTCCTACATACTTAATGAGTTAATTATGATGCTAACATTAACCTGAGCTTTGATAGTTTCGTTTCCACACACTGTGGAAACACTACACAGTGGATATGCTAGTCATTAATGTAACCTGTAACCCCACAAACTAATGTAGGTAGTTATTGATGTGCTGCTTGGCCTCAGAAGTAACGATCGGCTACTACTGAAGACATTAAGCTAGTTAGCCAGACACGCTAACGATCGCATCTGACGTTAGAGCAGATAAACACAGTGTTACACTTTTTGGTCTTGTGTTTTTCAATTTGGAAACTTCCACACTTTTTAAATGCAGAGTATCGCTCTTACTACAGCCCCATGTACACCACTTCAGCATGCAGAGAAATCCAAAGCTCTAGATTCAACCTAGACATCTACCCTGTTTGGCCTCCTGGCTAAGTGGCATTGCTACATCAGTCAGTGTGTCCACTTTAATAATTTGGCAAAAACAATCTAAAACATTCTCTTTTCCCATTTTAACTGACCAATGTGGAATTCCTGGAACTCAAAAACTAATTAGGGAGCCAAAGCTGGAGGCCCACAGGAAGATGAAATTATTAAACAGCATGCATTAACTACATTAACTACACACATATTAAGTGTGGAGACCCATCTCTAGTTCAGCATTTACTGCTTATTAAAAGACGTATCATATGTCATAGAGCAAATCAAATTTAGTAAATTCCACCTCCATTTTTTTGTAGATACAGCTTCAGCAGCAACGCCAAGGGCAGATCGTTTAGGAAGGGCCCAGATCCAGTCTGGGTTAAGGATATCTGGGGAGCCAAACTACATAACCACAACACAATCCCTCCTCACATACCACAATCCCTCTGGTCTGAAGCTTTAGGACTTTGGGAGTTATGAGATGCTGATTCCAAGCTTAAGGAGTGTTATTGTGATGTCTCTCCTAGAGGCTACGGTGGGAAAGATGCTTCCCACGCACACACACGCACACACACACACACACACACGCAGACATAGTTAATTACAATTTTGAGGTACTTGTACTTTACTCGAGTATTTCCACTTTATGCTACTTTACTTCACTTCTTCCTCAAAACACTTCAGAGGGAAATGTTGTATTTTTACTCCACTACAATTATTGGACAGCTATAGTTATTAGTTTTTTTGCACATAATTTTACATTTTATGATATAGAGTAACATAACACTGGCAAGGGTCCTTCTCCTGCAGAATGAGTACATTTTACTGATAACACTTACTCAAGTAAAACTTTAAATGTAGGACTTTTCCTTAATGGAGTAATTGTATAGTGTTGTACTGCTAGTTTTACTTTAGTAAAGTATCTGAATACTTCTTCCACCACTGGGAAAGTGGAAGACATTTACAAAACAGTAAAAGTGAAATAAATTGTGGCTCCAAGCCCTGAAATAATTAGTCGATTCATCAATTTGTTGATCAACTTTACATTAATTGACAACAATTGCGATAACTAATTATTTGTTTGAGTAATTTATCCCCAAACATTCACTTGTTCAAGCTTTTCAAATGTAAGGAGTTTCTTATTTTTAGACTGTTGGTCAGACAAAACAAGTAATTTGGAGACTTCCCATTGGACCTGACAGTTATGATATGGGGATTGCTCATTATTTATGAAGCAAATGATTAACTATAAAAATACCTGAATGATTCATTAATAATGAAAATAAGTGGTAGTAGCAGCCTTAATGGCTTCTCTCCTTTGTAAGGAAAGTGACACTGACTACGTTTACATGCACAAGTATTCCTGTTTTTGCCCTTATTCCGAAAAAGACAATATTCCTACTAAGCTGATTCGTGGCTAATGAAGATGAATATTCCACCAATAGCCCTGCAAACTGTTGGCTAGTTGGTTTGTTTCCAACACACAGAGCTGAGCGTAAACAGGGGAGAGGCCGTGTGTCGCAGATTCTGAATGAGCTGTATACATGTCCAAACAATGCTCCTAAAACCTGAATAATATCGGCATATCACACATGTCTTAATGGGAAAATGCTGCATTTGGAATAAGGCCTAATTCTGATCACAGTGAAGTAATGTCCAAAAGATCTGAGGTGCATGAAAAAGTCATAATGAAGACTTTTGTTCAAGAGGTAAAAGTGAAACGACGACATTATCTGAAAATCTGTGACACCATGACGCCTCCCAACTGTTGGAGCCATATGTTGTGTAGAACAGAATTTCTCAGTCCACGTTACCACGTTTTGTTCTGAGCAGTGGGGTGCATGTATAAATATCCCCTGCCCACCTTACTTATGGGTTTTTGTTCTCACACACATGTACATGCAGCACACGGGGGGCTGTGTGGGGAGGGATTCTCGTGGCCGTCGCTCTGGGGCTCTAAACATTGCTGGGATGCTGGTGTGTGGTGATGGCACATGGGCCGGGCTGAGGAGCCAGATCTTCAGAGGGATCCTCCGCTTTATCACCCAGGCCAGCCGGCAGCTGAGCACACAGTTGTTGTTGTCCGGGGACGGGGTCTGTCTGCGGTGGCAATGGGCAGCTCAGTTATAGAGCCGCCGCTGCCACGCACAGAAAACAGGTGCATCAAAAAGGACACCGGAGGAGGGGCGGGGGGGAATGACAGGTAGAGAGGGGGAAGGGTCATTTTTTGAGGTATCATGAATACCTCATCTCTATCGCTGCCCCTCCCTCTCTTCTTCTGTCCAACTACATCATCACACTCCTTTCTGATTTGCTCCAGTGCTTCACCGTGCCCACCCCCCTCCACCCTCCTCAGCCTCACCTCCCTCCATTGTTTCACCAGCTTTTAATAAACTAAAGGGCAGATTCCTGACTGGAGCAGGAGGGGGGACAGACCCAGAGACCTGTCCTCCAGCCACACACACACACACACACACACACACACAGAGTTTGGCATGCAGAGTGCCAAGCTCTTGCACTGTCTACTGACGCCAGCTCCTGAAACGCACACACAAACTTACTCTTTCCTCTCTCTCTCTCTCACACACACACACACTCTTACCCTCCCCACGCGCCAACCTCCTAAAAGCTAAGCTCCTCACTAAATATATCTCCCCCCCAGTAAAGATAAGACAAACAGTGTGGATTTGAGAGCAGCGTACAGCCAATGACAGGCAGCCATGTGAGCCGGAGCTAAGCTTGTGTTAGCTTTACAATTTAGGCTTCTCAGAAAGAGACAACAGAGAGGGAAGACACAGAGGACACACATGTATGAATATTCTCAGATTTCTATTTCTTCCTGGCTGTTGTTCTGCGCTCAGAGCGTGGTGTTCAATTAGCTTTGCTTGAACAGAACAGAAAACAGAACCCCTAATCTCACAGGGTCAACACACATGCACCTCACATCCTGAATCTGCCTCCTCTGTTCCCTCCATCCTCACCAGAAAGAAAGAAAAAAACACGGGGAACGTAGCGAGCTGCAGGCTAAAACCAGTGCATGAAACTAGATCAATCCTCCATTCAGCTGCAAGCCCGAGGCGCTCTCGAGAAGAGCGAGCGAAGGAGTCGTAGGCGTGTTTGTTTTATCGCGTTGGACCAGGTTTCTTCGGGCAGCAGAGATCTGTCACATGCTTGTCTGGCAGGGCGGCGTTAAGGATCTTCTCGATGGCCTGCGGTTCGTGCAGAGCATCCATTTGTCAGAAGCACATTCCTGCGGCAGTGAGACATTGTGAACTGCCTATCGGAGCTTCAACACTGTCCAAATAAATACACTCACAATGGGCCCCTGTGTGTGCGTGTGTGTGTGTGTTTGCATGCATGTGTGAGAATATGAAACATGAGAGCACAGACACAAAACCAACCACGCACTGCTCTGCCAGAGCGCTGCTGTCTATCTGCACCTGGTTGAATGTGCAATCTTTTCAAACACACCTCCTCCTACTCCTCTTCCTCGCCTTTCTCTTCTCCAAACAGTTCAGAGGTGATTTTCAGTTTGAGGCGAGGATGCAGACTCACATTTTCTTACTGTGCAAACTGTTTCTCATCTGGTGTCACTGGAAGTGGAGAGGGATGTCTGGGGGGATGTTTGCATCACACTTTCTCTCTTTTTTTTCTCCTCTCGTGTCAGACTCTCTGTCACTCTCACCTCCTCCAGCCCTCTTTCTCTCCAGCCCTCTCACACATCTCAGTTTCATTCTGTTTCTCCTATTTATTGTGTCCTTCTCTGGCACTGCCTGTCCTCCGAAGGGTTCACTGTTCCTGTCTCTTTCTCAGATGTTTTTCCTCCCACTTGGACTTTTTTCCTCTCCCTCCTCTCATTATCCCCCCAGTCTTTTGTAGTCACTTCATTTTTCATTTAAACACCTTCTCCCTCTCTTTCTCACACGCACGCCTCTCCTTCCTTCTCCTTCTCAGTTCGATGGAAGTGGTAGCTCGTCTCCTCCTCCTCCTACCTACCACAGAGTCTATTATATCTGTCATCATCTCCTCCTAGCATAAGCCAGCAGCCTCGGGGTCCAAGAGAACAGGCCAAGTCAATCATACACTCACAGACATAAACGCACACACCTGTAAAACACATATCCAGAGTTATTCACACCGCTATTAACCTCATGCTCCGGCACACACACACACACACACACTCCCCTACAAGCTCTGCGAGTTCCACTATCCGTCCAGCCTCGCTGTCAGTGCCTGATTAGCGAATCCACCGGTGCCAACACAAACATGTTTCCTCCTATTACACATCATGTCACACTGTCTCTTAATCACAACCACTTGCAGTTTCTTGGACACACGCGGAGCAGAAAATACCTGCAATAAAACAGGAATGTGCACCTGAGCTTCGGGATGTGCAACAGAGGAAAAAGCGAGCAGAAATTTTACTCAAACTCTGTGTGAGTGCGGCCATGTATCATGCACGTACAGCTATGTGAAAATGCATAAATGTAAAACGAACATGCATCAGCCTGTAGTAGTTCATACAGAATTGAATCTTCTTCAGCCTGTCAAAAAGTAACTATAGGTTTTGATAGAATATATCGTCAGCGTATTGGGTATTAAAAAAAGAAAGACACTGTACTGTAGCTGTAGGTGTGCTGATCCTGAGGTGTGACACCCAGGCTGGTGGTCTTACCTTCAGAGCCCGGCAGCAGAAAGACAGCTGAGGTATCCAGAGAGAGGCTGAGATCCTGCACGCAACGCTGGATTTGTTGTTCAACTATTGTTTCCCAGCCAGCTCCTCTCTCCTCCTGTTTCTACCTCTCTCAAACACACCGATTGTCTGAGTGCTATTCTCTCCTCCCTGTCTCACTGTCTCTCTCACCTCCTCTCTCTCTCTCTCTCTCTCTTCTGTCCCACAGTCACACTCTCTCACTTTTTCTTTAACAGGGAAATCACCAGAAGGAGGGAGCAGCCTGGATGCTCTGCCTGTGAGGACGGTCGTCACATGTGGATCGTGACACAGCAATCGTATATCATACGCCCTTTCTCTCTCTCTCTCTTTCTCACACACACACACACACACACCAGCTGACGCACCGACACGCTCCACAGCGGCAAATGGGAATTCCAGCCCTGGACAGCTCTGCTCGCCCCATCAGGAGAGAGCTGACCAAAAGCTGCAGCCAGTTTTACGAGGTCAGGGTTATAAAACTGTTAGCAGATTTAGTTTATTTAAAAACAAATGGCCCCTGTGGCCTTCCTCTTCACGCGCTTTCTCCTACCATGACATGAGGGGTGGGGTTGTGTGTGTGTGTGTGTGTGTGTGGGGTGGGGGGGTGGGGGGGAAGTGAGGAAAATGGGAGGTTAAATAACTCACCCCAGAAATCTTCTCCTGATGGGGACATCTGTGTTGTAAGTTCAGTTAATGCAGTTGAGATTGTGATGCTGGGATATCCTCCACCTGCAGGCAAAGTTAAAGTTACATATATATGTTGGATATGTCATCATAAGAAAAAAAAAAACAGCACTGAGCATGTTCAACTTCACTCATCATGAACGTTTTGCAAAAGTTCAAAATTATAACTAAATGAAGATGTAATTTCTCAGACACTATATATGAATTTGAGTAAAAAAAGCAATGACCTCATCACTCACTTTTAAAAAATATACACGACCCAGTGGGACAGTTGTTACTTGGTGAAACTTGGGTTTTCATTTCGGATTATTTGTCTTCATCTGTAAACAATTATATGATGGTGCTGCATGTTTGGAAGTGATGAAGACAACACAACAGAGCAGATCCAACCTGCAACGACCTCATCCATCATCCTCACATGGCACCCTGAAGATATAAAGGGGACAAACTATGATGAATGGGGAGCTAATAATGAGGGAGGCATCACTGTTACCCTGAGACAAGAGCGCTCGTACCTTCTCCGAGGCTTTGCACACAACTGCTGCCAAATTATTGTGTTATATTACATCACTCGCTTTGCTTCTCTCTCTTAGCATCGCTGGAATGCTTGCACTTTTGGTGGTTTGTTAAACAGTTTAAGTTACCAAAATGAGCAGTGTGATATCAAAAACTGACACTGATGGTGAAGGCATAATCCTCTAATGGGGATGTGGAAAGAATCCAGAGGAAAAGAAGAACGCACGGGCAGACCAGTAAGCCACATCATCTAGTGCCGAAGTACCGAGGATGCATTCTTTCAACATGTTTCACACAGACAGCAGGGGGGTGGGGGGTGGGGGGCAGGTTGGGGAGGGTACAACATGACAAACTAATGTGTTTTTCACATCTAATTAAATAAGAAAAGGGCCGTCAAACAGTGAGTGCAATGCCAAAATAGGTGAAAAAAGAAAAACATGAGCTGTGTGTGGCTGACAGCATATGTTCAGATACTCATTGCATCACACACACATACACACATATACACACAAATACACACGTCCTGGTATGCAGAGACAAAACTCTCGGGGGAAATAAGGGGAGCAAGCTTGACCACACTAAGTAGGGCTTAGTGGGTCAAAAGTTTAAGAAGCACAATTACCTGAAAGACCTCGGCTGACCCCCAAATTTCTCACCTTCTGTTCCCTCACACATGCTAACACACACCTTCGACAGAGGTGATTTACAGCCGGCAGCAGGAGAGGGTGAAAACATATACTCCACCAACAAGCTCCTAGAGAGGAAGAGAGCGAGAGACCCTCGTAAGCACAGTTTGTATTTTGATTACACTTTCAGGCATTGTAAATGATCACCACTGCGAACAGTGTCAAATGAAATGGTCATAACTCACCTGGACAGAATGTGACCGCCTCTCCTCGGCTTACCCAGCTTGCATCCATGTGAGAGGTGGTGACAGCGAGTGAATGGCTTCAGATAATGTATCATAATATCACATTAAGAAAATGTTCAGCAAAGCCAAATGTGAATCCCATATGCGGAGAGAGGAGGGTGGGGTGAGAGGCAGAGAGCAGGGGGGAGAAAAAAGCCAGAAGACAGAAGATATATTGAGGGAAAGGAGGGGATACGCTGAGATGACATACCGCCACAAGAGCAGCTTTCTGACAACTTGTAAAAACGCTTTCACTTTGTTTAGCGATAGCTGGTAAATGGACAGTAATAAAGAGCAAAGTAATGTTGTCCCTATATGACAGCTGTTGACAGGTAACTTGCTTTTTAAGATCATGATAAAGCCTCCACTGTTTATCCAAATTTCAGCCTGGATACAAGTCCATCTTAGCGCTGTGTCGCTGCCTGGTTAGCATTTTGCACCATACCCTGTAGGCTGTTCACACTAGTGATTAGGCCGCAGGTCAGGTTGCAGCCTTGTTACAGCAAGCCGAAGACTATTAAGAGTGTGACGTGGCAGTTGTCCCTGTCTTGATCGAGTCCTGCCTCGGCTGTAGGCAGTCCGACATGCTGTCCCCATGAGCACCAGCGACCGAGATGTGACTGGACCTGACGTGGCATGAGTCACCTCCTCTTCACAATGGGATTAGCAGGGCAGGGTCACATCACTGCTCAATCACACCTGAGTCACACATTCGCAGGCCTAACACCGGCCACGTTTATCTTTGTTCCATTGTACAAGAATTTGGGCTGATAGTAAAAAGCCGGTCGCCCACCTGAAGAGTTAAATATCTCTCTCTGTCAAAAAGCTCTGTGTTCTTTCCTTCAGTGCAGGAGAGCCTATGTCAAGACGGTTCGTATTATCTGAGAGGCACAAAGCTGTGGACTGACGCTGACCGATGGTGCGCAGACATATTCAGTCTTCATTTGGAAGATTGATTTCCAGCCTTATTTTAAGCTACATGGAAAAAATAGAAGGGGGCTATAATTCTGGGAGATTTATGAGGACCGGTGTGCAACAGAAAAACAGCAGTGTTTGCCTCAAAAAATGGTCTCCGCTGGGAGCCAAAAGCCTTACCAAAAAAGTCCCATAGTTGTAATTTACAGCCGGTGTAGAATAACTTTCTCTTTTCTTGACCAGGTAAAGTAATGTCACAGCAGCTGCCAAAGACAACCGATGTTTGATGAGTGTACCAGGTCTGGGTTTGGAGTTCAGGGGGAAACACAGTTAGCCAGTACAAGGAATAAAGTCTAGTACAGGAATAAAACACCGGTACACACAGAGAAACTGCACTTTTCAGACGGCGCTGAGGATACAGTGAGTGCGTAGTCATGTGCATGATATTGCATGTGTAATGAGAACAGCAGCCCTGGGTGGGGGGTTCGTGGAGAAAGAAAGAAAGGGATAAAAGAGAGCAAGTGAAAAATTCTGAGACAGATAGAGGGAGATATGGAATAATGAGAGAGCAGCTAAGTGTTTCCCCATGTGCACCTGGGGCAGTGGCTGACCCTGTAAAGCGGAGTCTAAGCCTTAGCTCTCTCTCTCCCTCCACCCCTCTCTCTGTGCCAATGCCCATAGGCACTGAGGAATCACTGGAATGAGGGAGAGCGGCCAACAACAGTCTGCTAACCTCTCCTCATCTCTATAGAAGTGCCGTTACAGAAAGCCCCCAGTTTGGCCCAGAAGGAGAACACTTAGCAGGCTGCTCCATCTATTCTACAGCCCTCCTGGGACGCTGACGGCCTCCAACACTAACTGACTTCTTTCTGATAAGACGCCAACAGGTAGGTAGACACTGATTTTTGCCAAGGTAGTATTCAACAATATGTGTCGACTGCATCATTTCAAAGTTTGTTTTCTCATTGTAATGTAAAAGGGACAATCTGTAACCCAAATGTAGAAAAATGTCGCCCATCCAGCAAAAATCCAATCCACCAGTTGGAACCAGCTTTCACTCCCAAATTGATTGACAGGTTTTCATTACATTGGCATGTTTTCTGATTCTGTTAAATGTTTGTCTACATCAGAAATGTCTGTAAACCAGACCTATATTTTCATTTGAGTTAGCTAGCAGCGTGGCGCTAGGAACAGCAATGACAGTTGGCTCGGTTGGTCCACCACTTTGGTCCAGACTGGAATATCTCAAACATCTATTGGATGGACTGACATGAAGTTTTGTGCAGACATTCATGGTTCCCAGAAGATAAATCCCACTGACTCTGGTGATCCCTTAACTTTTCATCTAGCACCACCATCAGGACAAATGTGTCCAATACTTTGGTTTATGATCAAATACGTGCAAAACTAAAGACATCTCCATCAGACTCAGCTGTGCATTGTGTTTAGTGCTGATTATCAACTTTTAGCATGCTAACATGCTAAACTAAGGTGGTAAACATGGTAAACATTATAGCTGCTAGCATGGCTGTAGATGCTTACGCTGTGTCTCAATTCACATTCTTCTTACACTTGCAATTTTAAGTGCCTAAGTGCGTTCACTCTGACAAGTATGGCAAAATGCAGTGTACTATGAGTACCCAGATGGTGTACTCATAACAGTCAAAAAATTGAGTGTGGAACGCTGGACACTTCTCACCCTCAATGGTCGCCATCTTGGCTACGTAGCGGAAGAGAAAGGACCACCAACCTATGAAAATGGCGGTGGGGTTGTGATTATTACGGTGAACACCGCACTAAAAGTAAAAGCACGTTCATTTTCAATAAAACTGAATTGAAATCAAATAAGCAAACAAGCCAGCAGATATTGTGGCAGACGACAATCGTGGTCAAATGTTGGCAATAATGCTCCACCCGGCTGCAACTTGCCATTAAAAAGAAGAAGAAGAAGAAGAAGAAGAAGAAGAAGAAGTGGCCAAATGTTGCAGTCTTTGTTTCCGGTAAGTGCACAATGGCCGAGTTTGATTTGAGACAACACTACCCTGTCAAATTCAAGCACTACTAAGTAAGTACACGGTGTACTACATGGAAGTGTACTAACAGAAGTATCCATATTAAGACACAGCAAGAGTCTTGTTCATTTATACATCAAACCTTCCCTATTCAAAACCAGTTTTGAATGGGGAAATACACAGAATATACAGACTCAAAAACAATCCCAAATTAGGGTTTTAAATTGTATAAAAATCAACTGAAGCAACCAAATTAAAACACGAGACTTACATCATGATATCAATTACTAGAAGCTTCTTCAGAGTGAACTGTAGGGCCAAAAAGTGCAGCTCTGGGGGAACAATTCGGAGAAAAACAACATCTGAACGCAGGTGCTCTGTGATGTGTGTGTGTCTGTGTGCTTCCAGGTTTAGGATTTGTTGTCATGAGAAAAGAAAGGCATGCAGCCAGTAAACAGAAACTTTTCCCCTCTTGTTCTCAGATATCTGTTTAGACTTCATAGATTAGCCATGACTCCATCAGACTTGCATTAAGCCCATCACGCACATTCACATGCGTGCACGTAAACACACTCAGATCTGCTTAACCCCAGAGACATTTATGACCTTCCTGTATATCAGTTTTTACAGTGCAGTGGTCCCGAGCAGAACAGCAGTAAAGTGGAACGAGGACAAAAGAAGAGAACCGGACTCTTTACAACAATTCTCCATGTTCTGCGTCTGCTGAGTAGAGACAGACAGACAAACAGAAAGCACTCACTCAAACCAAATCGACAAAACATAGCGTGCTGAGAGGAGACATCATCAGGGAGGGTGATTCATGATAGTTTTATCCCTGCGTTTGGTGAAAAGTTCGATTCACATGTTAGTCAACGTGGTGGTTTAAGTTCAACAAATAATGTCTCGAACGCTGATACTACTTGAAGAAACAGCATGTAGACCAATATCGATTAAATCCAATAAAAGCAATGAAACTATCATGCAAGTTTATGAAACCACACCAAATTGTTGCATGACAGTCATGACAGTTGAAGGGCTTCGCTGGTCTGTGTCTCCATGTTTAGAATATTTTGAATGTCATTTTTTGCCTTTAAAGACATTCACTGGCAAGCCCCTGTATCTTATGTCTAATAAAGAAATATATATTTAAGGATAAGGCTGGTGATATTCTTATTCTTACAATGAACTGATTCTTACAATGAACTGTGTATCCAAAGCCTGACATATCTTATTCCTCTGTGCCATAGAGATCCATTGTTGTCCAAAAACTATTAAAAATCAGTGAGTCACACTGTTGCACTGTCTGGGCTTGGTGCTGAAAGCCACAGACAGGCTGGGGAAGACACCTAACACATTGTTGGTTTTGCTCTTTTCATATCCTTTAATAACCACTATATATGAAAATCAGTGTACTACTTGTCTAATCCTAAAGGACGTTCTGTACGTTTCAAAGACAGATGATGAGGATGCAACTCATTCACTTTGGCTGTTGCTGTGCCACGGAGCATGACAGGGCAGAAAATGGGAGGTGTGGGTGCAAAGAGACGGAGACTGACGGGAGGAGAATGAAGGGGGCGGTGGACGAGGAGGGAGGGGGGGTGTCGAAGTGCGCACTCAGGAAGCTCCCTGCCACCAGCGACCGCAGCGACGTCACCCTTTGTGTTTTGGCGGAGGGTGACTGGGGAAGCTAATATTTTAGTATGCAGACGGAGAGGACCTGATAATGCCGGGGGGTGATGTAATGCTCTTTTTCTGTGCTCAGTGCGACGGGGGTGAGGCAGGAGGGGGTGTGTGTGTATGATGTGTGTGTGTGTGTGTGTGTGTGTGTGTGTGTGTGTGCTGGTGACATAGAGGGGATTGGGTGGTTGATTACCTAATGTTATCCCCTTACTAGAATTTGCAACGCAGGCTCTGATTACAGTGGCGCCTCAACCTGAACAACCTGTGCCTTTTTATAGTCGAACACATAATGAGGGTGCAGTTCCATGTAAATTAGACCTCTGAACACTATCATCCACAATATACCACTGATACTGCACTAAGCCATTCTATTTTTTCCACTTTCCTTTTTACTTTTCTACCTTAACATGTGAGATTTAGCCCTGATGATACACATATGAGGTCTTTGTGGCCTAGATACATCTACAGGCTTTTGGACTCATCTATATGGCTTCTGTCTTGCTGGTACACTTGTTGGTAGCCAGCGTACAGTGAATTAAATGGTAAATGGGCTCCACTTATATACAGGGTTCATACAGCTTTTTAAGAGTAAAATGCAAGCACTTTTCAAGAACTTTCCAGGTACCTAAACCAAAAAATGTCCAGACTCTCAAAGCCTTTATCATCACATCTAAATTGTTACTATAAATGCCAGGAGACAACAAACAAATATGATGACATGAGGATTGTTTCATTTCAAATATTTAAAGATTTTTGGTTTACATGAGTGATTGTGTCGATGATGAAACACCAGATTTTTCAAGGAGTATATGAATTCAAGCATATTTCTAACCTTGAAAACATAACGGTTAAAATTAAGCATTTTCCAAACTTTCAAGACTTTGTACGAACCCTGTATATGGCGCTTTTCAACCTTAACGGTTCCCAAAGCGCTTTACAGATTGGGCTTATTCACCCATTCACACACACATTCACACACCAGTGGTGACGGAGCTGCCATGCAAGGTGCTGGCCTCCATCGGGAGCAATTTAGGGTTCAGTGTCTTGCCCAAGGACACTTTAATAGGGGGACGGACGGCGGCTGCATCAACATATAGCACACATCATTCATTCCAAGGACAATTTCCCCCCTTATCAACTTAGCACAGTGCTGGAGGATACAGTGAAGTACCCTGCAATCATAATGTGTGTGAGCGCATGCTGCCCACAGCTGAAATATGGTTCTGCTTTAGCGCCTCGTGTCTTTTACCATGTCTCGGGGGGGATTCACACCAACTCATGTAAACACACAACAAGCACACACACGCACGCACACAAGCACATCAAAAAGCATCTGTGTTCTCAGAACTTTTCCCCCCTAAAGCATCGATTTTCCAGTTAACTGGATTTTGTTAGCTTACGCTTGAACAGACCATTACTGCCAAATAATTCAGATACAAGAAATCACACACATCCCGTCCCCCCCTGTAGTTTTACATCCCCATCACAATGAAAACACAGACGCTGCTTAGCTGATGTACCATGTTCTTTAATTGAGGAACATGTGTGAGTGTGTTTGTGAGGCAAAATTGTTTCACCTCCCACTTCACGTTGTGTCTATGTCGAGGTGGTGGTTGTTGGGTCACCGTTGTTGGAGGGAAAGCTGAACACGTCCCCCAGAAGGGAAGAGTAATTGATGTTTTTCACTGTAGCCCCACCGGCGTCAAACCGCGCATTCACATCAAACTGGAGACGACAGGAATACACAAGTCACCACACAACTCTGACAGCATTAAAATACTATTTTAGTCTCCACTTTGGTTTTACTACCTGTCGCTCTCCTTTTAATATTTTAACTTTGTTATTGTTTCTCTGTGATGGATCTCTCCTTTATTATTCCTTTATTTGTCTTACTCTGTTTTATGCACTTTATACAACTCGAAAAACACCTTAAGTTTTCAGTGTGTATCAAATGTCCCAGTCTTGTTTAAAGTTTTAAAAATGAGGGGTTGTCCTTAACCTCCATTAGACTGATTAAACCTCAAACACAGAAAACAAAAGAACGTCTTTTTAACACTAGAGGGGCGAAGTGCAATTGAGCTGTTTCTTTAAAGCAGGCTTTTTTGAATTGGTCCCAAGATTGTTAAATATAATGAATAGAAAGAAAGAAAGAAAATAATATAGGTAATAAGAAAATTGGCAATACTAAACAGCACATGGATTGCATTGCATTGCAGCAAAGACCAAAAAGGCACCCAGGAAGTCATTAGTTAATCTGGGTCCATCAACATGACATTCCTGTTGTCCTCACTATGGGACACAATACTTGTGAGACCTTCAAAGACGCATGAGGTTCAGTGGCCATTTTCAGTCTTTTTTTTTTTTTTTTGGGGGGGGGGGGGTCACCTCCGAGCTTTTTAAGGAGCTCAGAGTAGCTGAGCAGAGACGGAGCGACTAGTTTGGGGCTCAGAACCCGACGAGGCAAAGAGCAGCTGGAAACCGTGACACAGGAAAACTTTGAATTAAGTAAGTACTGCGTCGGCATGCACACACACTCACACACCCAAACACACACTCACACACCCAAACAGATTCAGTCCAGTCTCATTCTGTCCATGCAAGCCTCCCTTTGTTGTCATGCCATGGTGTATATCTCTCCTGCTCATCTGTTTCTGCTTAGATTTTGCTGCGGCAAAGCATGCTAAATCAGCATTACATAGGAAAGATACAAATACAGGAGAGAAGAACAAAGGAGCTACTTCCTTCCTGTTTGACCACCTCTGTGTGTGTGTGTGTGTCATTTTCCGTGCACAATAAATCGTCCTCTTCTCCGTTTGACCATTCCTTCCCACTCACTTGATTCTGCTTTTGGCTCACTCATCCCCTGAGTCATCACAGGGGTAAAACGTAGATTGATTTTCAATTACAACTATTTAAGAATCTGTGCACACGCTGTGAAATCACTTACTGTGCTTTTCTGATTCACTCTCATCTAAAACTTTACCCCCTTTTTCTCTCCCCACTTTCTTGCTGCTTTTGTTTTGTATGTATTACTGTCGTTCCTCTCTCTCACCTTTAAGGCGTCTTCGGGCCTTACTGGGGGAGCAGGGTGCTCCACCCAGTTAATGCCAGCCAGGAAGGCATGGTAGTCTATCTCGTCCCCATCTGCAAACCTACAGCCGACATGCATCCAGATTAGAAACAGGTACATACTAGAAACCTCAGAATAATAAAGACATGAGCTCCCACTTGATTTGAATTAAGCTATTTTGCTCTACTTCCAATGCGCAATTCTTTTAGTGGTATTCAGTCTAAATGTTGGTTCAGAGAATTTTCAACCATGCCAAGAAAACATTTCTGGGCAAAGAACTGGGCTATACTTTACAACGAATGAAATTAATCGTTCAAAACCTGAAAATGCAGTGGGACCTTGGAACTGTTCTACCCTGTGCAGTGATTAGTGGGCTCTTACTTGCTGAGCAGACCTCCCAGCAGGTTCTCAGGCAGGGGAAGCTGGAAGGCCTTACAGATGGTCCTTGTCTCTTTGGTGGAGAGACGGCCGGTTCTGGACACACAAAGAAAAGCAGAGACATAGGTATCCAACGTAAGAAAAAAAAACAAGAAGCCCTGTTTGTAGTGGATAATTTGAATAAAGCTCAAAGAAAATACACATGCTCCTTAGAGGCTAGACTCTAACTACACTGAAAATAGTCCACACTATTTGATAACTTCATAAGAACGACTGAGCAGGATCTCATCATTAGTCAGAGCTGACAAGTAGAACACATGAGATCAGACCACATATGCCTTCAGCAGTTTGCCTTTGTTGATATTTTAAAAAGACACTCTTATATCAATATATTATTTATAGAAAAATGTCTCAAACTGAATTTGTATGAAGACAATGTGTGTGAAACAGAGGATGCCTGTCCTCTAAGCCGCAGTTGTTTTCCACAGTGATGCCAGACGGTCCAGAGGCCCATTCTTGTCATGCCATCTTCATTATAGGGATGTTGATGAACAATCTGACACTAACTGAGACTGTCAACACAGCCACATAAACAGACGAGCCAGCTTAACCTCGTGGCTCTGCTGACCATCCACTTCAGCTAACCCAACACATGGATGGGTGGTTCTATGTAGTGTACATACAATAAACATGTGATGTTATGTACAAAAAGAGAGAGAGAGAGAGAAAGACAGAGACAGAAAGAGACCAAGTGTGTGTGTGTCCTCTGGCCTGCAGAGCTACATGCCATACAGGTCTTTAGAGTCCATCTGGTTCCAATGCTCCACTCTCACACTGCTGGAACTAATCGTTGCTCTGAGATATGGGGCCACTGGCTGCACGATTGATGTCTTGTTGTGACGCTATCTGCCTGTGTGTTCATGTGTGTATTTTGTCTTAAGCTAACATCTGTGTGTGTGTGTGTGTGTGTGTGTGTGTGTGTGTGTGCCCCTGCCTACTTGTGTCGGTCGGCGTGTGTGAAGGCTCTGGTCATGTCAGGGAGTTCTTCAAAGCGCTTCTTCTTGAGGAAGTCCTGGGCCACAGCCAGCATCAGGCCCACGTCCACCTCAGGCTGCTCGCGCTCTGAGAAACATCGGCCCAGCACCTGCACCTCATGCTCACACAGACCGCAGTCCAGGCCCATCAGCAGGCCCCTGTGGTGCATACAGACACACACATACACACAAAGAAAATGACGCACAAAAAGTGATAGGACATAAGTTAACACCATCTCACAGTCCAATAGAATTTCTCTTTGCTTCCTTTTGTCACTTCCTCTCGTGATATTTACATCCTTTGAATTGGACAAGTGTGTCACAATCTAAGCTTCCTGCCACCTATTGGATTTCTTCTTCCTGGTTGCACACATGTATAGTCAATAATAACCATTATAATGTCAACAAAAATTACACTGTATGGTATCAGATCTTACGTATGTATCAGGTGGACTTTTGCTCCACTGAGCAGACTCTGATCATCCACTTCAGTAAATATTATTGCAAGGACAGATTTAACTTATTTTTGCTGTATTGCTGTACCTGAACGACTCATAAGGGATGAGGCCAGTGTTGCTGGGGTCACTGAGAGTCAGAAACTTCCCGATCTCACGCTGTTTCTCCTCCGGGATGGAACGTAGTTTACTGAGGATGTTGCCCACGTTGGCTTTGGGGAACTTTATACAGAAACACGCAGTCTTTAATCACATATAGCATTAAGTAACACAAAAGAAAAGATGACTGCTTCATAGTAACACACAGCTAACAGATGATGGTTTGGATTGTAGATCTGGTAAACAGCCCCTGAACCAGACTGTGTAACCATGTTAGCTCTGGCAACCTGCTCCGAAGACCACCAGTGAAAACCAAACTGAAAGTTCATACAAAACCCCAGGGAACAAATATTCCCCCTTCAGTTCCCTCCCTACCTCCTCGGCATGTTGCTCCATGTAGTTGAAGGTGTATTCATCAGCATCCAGAAGTTGGAAGTGCTTATTGTTGAGGCAGAGGGAAGCTCCGACGTACAGATCCTGAGCTGTGAAGTACTCAGACAGCTCGCTCTTAAACAGCTCCTGGCCTGGCTTCTTTACACGAGCACGCTCCAGAAACTTACCACCAAGCACACCTGGTGCACGATGTGTGAGAGAGGGAAGGATGAAAGGGAGAGTAACTCTTCAGTTTACTTATCCTGTTGAAACATTACTTATTTTTTCAACATCACCGAAAATAAACTTTGTTAGCTTGGTCCTTGGTCCACAGTTTAAAAGCACTGGAATATATTTTTCTATCATGTTGGCAATATGCTTTAATTGTTAAATTAAATTTAAATCTAAATTGAATCTAAACTCATATTGTTTTGTTTTACATCATTCCAGTGGTTGGTTATCTCATTTTGGAGCCATGCCAAACAGTCCTTGAACACATATCATACTATTTATCTAACACTGTAAAAGAAATACTGTCAAATATTTATTTACATTGATGGGAATATGATGGGAATCCTTGAAAAGTAGTTCTATGAACTAAACATCATCAGTTTCATCTGTTTTCAAAAGATTCTGGAAATAGAATCTGAACCTGACAAACCTGATGTTCAAACCTGATGTTTACCATGAGAGACACAGATTTGTATCTCAGGCCCTAGGAGCAGTTCTGGTGCAGCTATGGTCCAAACTTTATTTTTACCTGAGTTCCTCTGCGGACGTTCAAACACACTGATGGAGTCATCGCAGAGGTAGAAGGAGATGATGAACACCCTGTCTCTGTCAACTGGATCAGTGGTCACCATCTTAGCGTGGAAATTCAGCACATTACTGTCTAGGCCACATCTAGGGGGACATATACACACTAGGGTTGGGGGGCTACCACTAACACACACAGACACAAACATTGCACTGTGTAATTTGATTGTGACTGTGACTACAACTGATCCAACCTGTCTTTCTCCATAAATTTGATGAAATCTTTCTGTGGGGGCTTGGGCAGCAGGCCCTGGCAGGAGCTTAGCGAGTCCTCCTCTGAGCCAAAGCCGTTGTAGGGGGGCACGGGCCTCGGGGGCTTAGGCGCTGGGGGAGCTTTGTACTTCACTGGGGTGAAGTCCTCTGAGAGGAAGAAGGAGAAAGAAAAGACAAAACACTTAAACGAAGAAAGAAACCCAGGAGGAGAGCTGAAATGATCAGAGGGCAGCAGGTAATCCATCCATGCAGGAGCACAGCAGCCTGGGTCTGACTGTAACCCTGAGCTGACCTCTGACTGCTCAGAGTCAGACAGGAGGACCCTCCATCACAGTGGCCTGTCACTAGGGGCTCCGCCTGGTTTACCACTGTGACTAATGCAGCTAGCCCCAAAACCTGCCCAGGGTGGCAGACACATCCAGGACCAGCTTGGGTTTCTCCTGCTGGGGAGCAGTGTACCTCTTGTGGTCCCCAGTGCCTTTAACTGTGGAGGCATGGAGAAATACCAGTGCTGGAGGGCCAGAGTATCTTATGTCAGGTGGACAGTGGCGCTGAACTGAAGAATGATTGGTTCTTAAATCCATCGACCAAGGAGTGACCAAGAGAACCAGAACATTATATAGGCTACTGAGTAAGCTCAGTCCAGTTTTTAAAGAAACAATTAATTACTCAGAACATTTCAGTTGTACTAACTATATATATATATATATATATAATTCTCTGAACAAAGGGACCCTGTGACAGTAGTCTCAGGAATCAGTTTTGTAGGAAGGTAATAGCTCTTGCTGGTGCTTGCTCTTACTGCCCCTCAGTGTTCACATTAATGTATTGCAGGCAGGAGCAACTGAGAACTGAAGATTAAATCCATTCAAGTTTGTGACTAGCTAAAATGTCACACTGCCACTGGAAAAAGATAAGCCGTTGTGAATGTATTATATTATTTAATTAATTTTGTTACATACGACCAGGTTTTTGTTGCACAGATAAAACACTTTACTGTAAATCAATCTGTCTTTTTTTGCTGAATAATTTAGTCTATAAAACATCACACATATGTCCTTTGAACTAATGTTTTAAAGCTTCCCATTTGGTCTGTAGAAACAGTACACAGTACTTGTAGCAATGCTGAAATTTAAAAAAAAATCAACAACACAATAGTATTGGTTACCTATGCCGTATTTGGAGCTGTAGTAGTCTTTGGTGAAGTTGTCACAGTCAGTGATGATCACTCTCCTGCCCCACACATTCACCTCCCCACCTACAGTCAGATCACAGTCCTTATAAAACTCCTCATGGACAGCTCCTGTCTGCAAGAGAGAGAGAGAGAGAAGAAAGAGGGGAGAATGAGATGAGTGAAAGACCACATCTGAGACGTTCCTTGTTGGACTTCTTGAATTTAGTTAAACACACATTAATTGTTTAGATTGCATCGCTGTTAATGAACCCGGTGGAGTCAAACAGTGTTGGTGGTACAAGCTCTCCTAATACACTATATGGCCACAAATATGTGGACACCCAAATATTACACGCATACTGTATGTGAGAGTTGAACATCTCTTCTGTGAAGGCTTTCCACAAGATTTTAGTAACTTGGTTGCAAGGATTTACTCCCACAACAGCATTAGTGAGGCCAGGCACTGATGCTGGGTGTAAGGCCTGGCTCACAGTCAGTGTTCCAGTTCATCCCAAAGGTGTTGGAGGGGGTTGAGGTCAGGGCTCTGTGCAGGAAAGTCAAGTTCTTCTACACCAAACTCAGAAACAATGCCTTTATGGATTCATGGTTTTCTGCACAGGGGCGGCAATTTGCTGAAAGTGTTGTAACTCAGTTGGAAGCACACTATTGTCTAAAATATCACTGTATGCTGTAACATTAAGATTAATATGAACTACATTGGAATTGGAACAAAATTGGACAAGTGTGTCCCCATATGTTTGACCATATAGAATAGCTTGTTTTAGGCCTCATTATGTTTTTCATTATTATTGTTCTTGTTGTCATGTCAGCATGTTTGTAGCGTGAGCGTGGCTGAAGCAGGACATACTTTGAGGCTGTCCAGTATGTAGCGTTTCCCCTGACTCGGGGAGGCAAACACATTGAGCACGGTGCGGTCCGTGATCTGTCCAGGCTGCTTGATGTGGGCCGGAGAACGCTACAGAGAAACAACAAACAACCACGGGAAGGAAAAGACAGAAACTGTTACACAAAACACATTATACGAGATGTTCAGAACTGAGCCACCATTCTGCACGCAAACATGGATGCACATGTCTGGAGGAGAGAGAGACAGAGAGACCAAAAGATAGATGGATAGAGAGAGAGAGTGGGGCAGACTAACAGAATAAAGAGACAGAGTACAGAAGTGATCTATCCTCAAGGACGTGGTGGTTTCCCATTGGATGGTGGATTCTTGTCAACCTTTAGGACTGACATTTAATAAAAGGCATCACACACACACACACACACACACACACACACACATGATTGAGGCCTGGCTGTCTTTCAAGATGAATTAGGCTTCAGTCAGTAACTGGAGGAGAAAGCCAAAATGCTTGAGGGAGACTGGATGCTACGGCAGTCCTGTCAGACTGAATGAGGTCTTGGTGAAGGGAAGCATGGTGGGAGAAAGATGAAAAGAAGACACCCAACCAGAAAGGGAGGCATTGCAAGCCTTTCAGTTTGGAATAACCATCTATACATGTAAAATGTGCTATTGAACATGGAACTTGAATGCACTAAATGCATGAGGCAAGCTGGGCAACACATTCTGCTACATTCATGTACTCCCTAAATGTTCCTGACCACCATTGAGAATTTATCACATTTTCTTACTTTTGCTGTCTAGCTCCTCTCTATATTCTAAAGTATTTAGGAGTTTCCATAACCTTTTAATTCTTCCTTCCTCTCCTACAAATATAGTCCTCCTCTCTCCACTCCCTTGGCCCAGAGACTTTTTGAACAGATCTATCACTGCGCCTCACCTTAGGTAGTTTGCTGCGGCGTAGGAATTTGGGCACGGTATCTCTCCCAGAGTTTGGGGGGATAATCTCAAGGATCTCTATCGTGTCATCAGCCAGGAAGTAGTGCAGTACGAGCTCCCGGGGGTCCCCGAACATGTTCTCCGTGTCGTCCCAGAAGCAGCAGAAGCGCAGGACTTTGCGGTCATGGTCCAGGAACTGCTTCAGTGTGTCGTGCCTCTCGTACGGCCGAAGTGGCTTCATACTTTTCTCAATCTGGACAAGGGATCGTGTGAAATAAGATGAATCAATACATATTATCACACAAATGATTTTCTTCAGTGTTTTTTAATTGGGCATCGGTACCATCAACAGGGCTGCAGTGTTGAAACGATTAGTTGATTTAATGATTTTGACTTTTCATGTAGTATGTAATACTTGATTCTGTCATTGTTATTTTTATGAGAATGCCTAAAGAAAATGAAAAACCTGAATTCCAAAAAAACCCAAAACAAAATAATAATAATAAAAAGGTCTGACTCTGATGCCTACCTGTTCCCGGAGGTTGCTGTAGGGGTCATCAGGTACAGCAGCACAGCTATTTAGACGCACCCCAAGTTTTGTGAGAAAGTTCCTTGTAAAAGAGTCACAGTTGGTCACAGTGAATGTGCGTGAGTACAGCACCATCTGTTGGTTGACGTTGAAATGGAAAATGTTGTAGAACTGGTCATCATTTGGGGGAGGCAGTGGGATACGTTGGCGACGAATAAGTGTTCCTGCCACAAGGAACAACAACAACACAGCAACAGTAAGCGACAGGTATTAAACTGCTCATCCCATCTCAGTGAAGTGCACTGTCTGTTTACTTTGGGTAATGGATCAATTAGCCAGTTCGAATTGAATGCAGAAAAAGCACATGAAAAATAATATATATAATATTTTCATTTGAGCTGCATTCACAAGACAGTTGCTGTGATATCAAGGACACCTTGAGGGATGCCGCTGTTCTTGTACTCTGGCTCCACCACCTGTATGGTATCATCTTCCAGGTAGAAGAAGATCTTACACCTCCTGATTCTGTATGTCTCATCTCGCGCCTCAGGCACAGCTTCCTGACAGTATGCTTCAAAACACAGAGCCTGGAGGGGCAAAAGGGCTTTTGATGTGAATGAGATTTATCAAATTATGGCTTTTAGTTATAACTGATCATTGGGTTTCCAAGTTTTCTTTAATGACTTAACAGAAATATGCAAATGTTAATGCTAGTGCAGCTGATCAATAACATAATCCAGTGTAAGTGTTGTACTGTACTAAGTGACATAATAAACAATACAGAACATTCGCTGTGCTGTACGCAACATATTTACTTTTAGAGCCACTGCTAATTTAATGAATTTGTTTAAATTAGACATAATATCACTCCATGACATACAACCTGACAAAAATATGTGTGTGTATAACAGCAGAGGTAAAACGTATCAATTTCAAGACAGTTCACCTGTTTGTCAAAGGCCACCCATGATGGTAAATCACTGCCCTGTCCTTTGGGGTAGACAGAATACTTTGGTTTAATCTTCTGGCCAACTAACAGCTCCCCTCCGATGCCTGGCTTCTCAGACCCCACCAGCATGGGGACTCCATTGGAGTAGTCAAAATGTTGGGATTTGTGGAATCTCTCCTTCCCCAGCTATCATACAGAAAGAAAGAAAGAGTCTCTACTCTCCTGTCAACCTTGATACAATTATCACTTTCCATGAAATACATACTGTAATATGGGCTTACTACAGTATACAATCATTACATCAACTAATTATTTAATCTATTTATATTTTATTTATTTCTCTGGGTTTGAACATTGTTGGAAACATTTGGGATAATGTAGTCGTTTTTAGACATTTTAATGCGGAACTGTTACATATTATACCTTTAACTAATGATCTATGAAAACACATCTCCTAAGTCAAAGTGCATACAAAGCAAGCAGTCATGTAGTGACAATTAAAAATTATTTTCTGCTGCCAGTTATCACAAACAATTCAAGTGTATTCACATAATGCTAGCCTAGAAAGACATATTTACCTGGAAGTTACATTTCTGATTTTTCATTCAGTATTATTAAGCTCAAAAGAGCTTGGAAAGGCTTATTTTCACTACAGCCAAATCCCTGAATACAAGTTGTTCGTAACTCTTAGCTAGCATATAAAGTGCCTATTATAATAATTACTTTTATCAAATAGGTATCTTTGTCACTTCTACTTGTATCTAAAATGCTTTTGTTGTATCTGTTGTCTACCCACGTAAATTAAAACAGCTCGTTAAATTGCTAAATACATTTAGTTAGCTCAGGAGCTAGCCTGCTAACTGCTACCTACCAGACTGTAATGTTAGCTGGCATTAGGTCTAGTTAGCTAACATTAGCTGACCTGAGCTAAACCTAAAACATTTGTGTGAAATATACCAATTGTAGTAATCTTACTTGTTTATTGGGAGAATTCCCGGGTAGAAATGGTAAAGCCATGACTGTAATACTTAAAAACAGGTAGATTATTTTCTTCACACAACTCTGCTGTTGTGTTTCAACGGTCTGTTACTGGTTTCCATGGAAGCGTTTTGTTTGGGGGCGTCTCTTAGCAACGTTCGTCACAGAAGGTGCTAGTAAAATTATTAGCATGAACGCACAAATTTGGCTTTGTGGCAAAGACACAAAGGAAAAAAAAAACACTTCAAGGTACTTCAAAATGTGTATTCAAAATGTAAACTGCACACCTTCAATGTATTGTAAATATATAATGTGTCCAGAGTAACTAAAGCAGCAGGTATACTTTAATTTACTCTTTAATAACGGCCTCAGAAATCTGTGGTACACTTTAAGTGAAAGTAAAACCAAGCTCAGATAATAAACACATAACATAATGAGTCTAAAGGCCTCCAAGACTCTAGGTCAAGAGTACAAAGACACAATTAACACATAAATTGTCATAAAATAAATTAGAACATATTCAACTGATTTTGTTATATTTATTTGTTCATTAAACTTACATAGTAGACAACCCACAGCCTTCAGCACCTAAAGCATCAATGTACTGCTAAACAAAATACATTTAAAAAAAGAGATGAGATGAAGGGGAGGCTGACATAACCCATCAAACATGCAGCAACTCTAAAAAAAGGCATAACAATGTCATATCTATCAGCACTTTAATCCTGAAGATAACTGATTACAATGTCTGGAATTGACAAATACTGGCACTGAGGGAACCACCTGCCATGTGAAGGTGAATTTAAATGTACTTGCACTCAGCTGCGTTGTGCTTGGCTTAATTTTGCGCCACAAGGCAGCAATAAGTACATAATCTTTCATTGTCATACAATGTCAGTTTGATAAAAAATAAATAAATTAAAAAAATGCAACATTCTGATGGCCTTCATGTGTTTTTGATTAATTCTGCATGATATGTATCATGATTTGCCCTGGAAAGGTGGAGTGTTTTAAGAGGTTCATCCTGGTCCAAACAGGAAGTCCCACAGATCGACAGTGCTCGTCACTCAAAGGTTGTGCAGCTTATGTAGAAACACATAGTTACAAGCTAATCTGAATTGGTTGCTTGCTGTCAGAACACTTAAAACCCAGCAACGATTTATAATTCCCCTACAGTTTTCCCCTCATGACATCAAAGAAATACAGACTCTTCTCATTTGGCAGACCCTAAGACGCCAGTCCCAGCAGGAATCCTCCAATGAAACCACTTGTGACAACAATGTTCTTCTTCACAAACTCTGTGGACTGAAAAATACAGAAAACATGTGTTAGTATACTAAGTAGTTACAACCCATTCCAGACTGACATTAACTCACACTGAAATGTAATATTAACCTTTAAAGTTGTTAAGGTTTTTTTCTGATTCTACAACAAATTTTCAAAAGCAGGGACAGTTTAATATTATCAGAATCTTGTAAGCAAGCGTAATTGCAGTTAGCTGCTTCCTTGGCATGTTGGTACCGATAGCTTAAACATACAAACATCGAGCTGAATCTGAAGTAAGTATATGATGGCATGTTTGACTAGCTTACTGCAAATGATTCTGTAACTCATAATTTGTCTGCACGTGCGTACAGACATTTTACAGTCCAATTAGCTGCACTGATTAAGTTGTAAAGGTTTTTGTGTGCGGCAATTTTGACATTTTTTAATAGATAGTGACAGTATAGATACTAGCAGGAAACATGGGGAAAGAGAGAGGGGTATGACATGCAATTAAAGTCTCAAAATCAGACCAGAGACGTTGCGGTTGTACAGTAAGCGTTTTGACCACAAGGACGCCCCAATTGTCTAATTTTCAAGTGTGACGGAAGGATGAAAAATATTCTTCAAGACTGATAGTGAAGTTTTGAATGCCCTTTGTGTAACAATCAAAAAAAAGCAACGCACAACAATCTTACCTTCTCAAAAAATGTGTTTAGCTCCGGGCCTGCTTGATTGGTGCCCTTCTTTAATTGCTTCTTAGCTTTGTTGACATCCTTCTCTACTCTCTTCCAGTCCACTTGGATATAACCACTATTGTTAGCTATCTGGAGAAAGAGTCAGGCAAATGAAAAACAGGTTCAGATGCAGATTCACCAAAATATTTTTTATTCTGTTAAAAGGCTTAACCCATATGTGTTTGTGGCCCAGTGATGCAAGAATACCTGCAACAGAAGAAGACCTCCCCCTACAGATGTAGCAGCTACTTTTCCAACCTTCTGGAAGAGATATCCTGCACACCTAAAATTAATTGAGACAGAGCATGGATGTTAATCTAACATAAATGACTTCAGCTGCCTTTATAATTACCACTGTAAAGTTTGCATGACAGTGAATGGCCCAACCAATACCCCAAATACACAATTACAAAATTTAAGGGTAGAGAGCATGGGATTTGTTATAATAACTGATGGCAAAAGGAGATTTGTCATCAGCAGCATGCTGAGTGTATACTGTATATTCTCCCACACATTCTGCTGCTGCAGCACAAGGCAGCCCTCTCCGTTCAGACAGGTAGAGAAGAGACATGGGACAAGATGAGAGAAAGGTAGATCAGAAAATAATCCAGGGCCATGAGTGATGTAACCAGGGTCTGAAATCAAGTTTTTTCCTCACCTGCCACTTTACTGAACATTTCTACCAGCCATTCAATGTTTTTGTCTGCCACTTCTGAAATCAATGTAGAACACTTTAAAATTGTAAACACTGAATCAGTGGTACCTGACAGTAGAAACCAATGGAATATATCATGTAACCTTAATCCCTGACTATTCTTAATTTAAGAATTGCCTTTAAAAATAATATTTATTAATATAAGAAAAACCTATCTGCTGTGGTGGCAGGTGAACTGAAATCTTTACCTGCCACAGCCAACAATTACCCTGTGTTAGGCAGGTGGCAGGTGCTAATTTCATTCCCTGGATGTAGCTAATTTAGCAGTGGACTCTTTCTGAGCCATTCAGAAGGTTTTTTTGTTATGCATATCATCAAAACTAAGTGGTGCAGTTAACGAGGAGCACCTGAAGGCAGCACAATGTATGTCCAAGGAGAATATTTACCATCCACTCACTCCCCCTATGGCAATCTGTGTGGCCACGGAGTATTTCTCTGCTACGGGGCCCGAGTTTTTTCCGAAAAGCCGGTTCCACCATCGCTGACGTTTGGCATATTCTGTCAGGTCTACGACCTTGTCGTAAATCTCCTCTTCCAGTTCTTTACATACATGGGAAAATAACAGTCAGCATACAATAGCAGTGAATGAATGCTGTGCAACATCAACAACATTTTGACACTGGCATAACTCTGATACAGTAATAAACTATCAGTTCAAATGTTTACGTTAGAGTTTCACCATGGCAGAGGTAACGGTAGCTAATGATAACTCCATTGTTGGCTAACTGCATTCGGAACTTCGGTAAGCTCTTAGGCCTGACAATAAGTTAGCATGATCAGACAAGTAAAGCTAAGCGACAGTTGAAAAGTTAGCTATAACGCTACGTCTGAAGGCATCGGGGTTTAAGTGGGAAGGGGGGCAGAGCTTTAATGGTATCCAAATGTAAGGTAAAAATAAACATGTCTCGTTTGTAATTCGTGTCTAGAAAAGCCGGTGTCCCGGCTCAGATAGGGATGTAATTAGTTTATAGGCCTGCTTACCCTTGTCGCGGTTCGCCATTTTGGAGTGCGCTGATCTGTCCTCAGCTGCCTTCACGTCCGCCGTCATTTGCATAATTTTGACGGTCAAAGTAAAAGACACCGAGACAGGGGCAGGTCTGCCTATAGAAGAATATCTTGATTTTACTCACTGTCACAATAATCATAATAATAATACATTTTGTGAAGCAAATTGAGAACTAGGGTTTGAGTGCTATAAAGAAAGTGTAAGCATAGGTATTACTATTCATTTAAAAAAACATTAAGAAATAAGAACAAGCAAAACTGTACAGCTACTACTATTGCTAACAAACAAATGTAATTTAATAATAATTTAAAAAGACGTGGCCAAACAGCAAGCAGAGTCTGCCAGACTGCTTACTCCAACAAGTGTTGGGTGATCTGCAGTACACTTGTGGTACAAAAATGCACTGAAGCTAGTTAAGACACAGTTATTGACAGCCAAAGATTTAGGTATTTAACCGAATATTTTCCCACTAATGTGAGGCAATGACCATTTGCAGAAGAAATACGTTTGTGCACGACTTAACAACAAAACAAAAGGATAACTTTAAAGTAGTGACAAGGATTGCTTCTCAGGTGGGAAATGTTTATCTAAACTGACTTTCATATATGTGTAAAATCAGGTGAATTCTGTCAGTGAGGTAGCTCCTGTGAAATAAGCTGTCAAAGCCGCAGAGTTATAAAATGCTTAAATCAGTCATATAGTGTCAATAACCCTGTAACACTTAAACATCTCCTTACCTACAAATGATAAATTATATATTTGCAATTTAAAACACACTGTTTTTAACATGTACATCCATCACTGTCAAATATAAATCCTGCACACTGTATATAGACATGTACGTGGGAGTCAAATTCCTTGTATCTGTACACATACTTGGCCAATAAAGCTGATTCTGATTCTAAAAATAAGAAAGCCCATTCTAAGGTGGAAAAGATTATCAAAAACATGACACAAAGTGATCAACAAATGAGTAGCCTGTTTTAAGCACATTTATACGGATTGTCAGTTTGGTAAAAGGTGGTTGGAAGAATAGTTACCTTTAATAAAACCAAAGTAATGTTGCTTGTCCATTTTGATTTTTTTCTCTTTACAGAATTACATACCTTAAGTATACATTTTGTAGTCACTTTTACTTCCTTCCCAACATACATTGTGGCGATGTACTGTGGATGTCTGGGGCAATTTTGTTGTTTGTATTTTTCAGTGGTTTCTTATAATTGAACCAAAGCAGTCATATGACATAATATGGAGACATTTTTCAGAGTATGGTTGAATTTCATAGCTGGTTTTCTTCAATTACCCAGGTAATTAAACTTAAGCCACCTAGGTTTGTCACAAATATTGGGAAAATGTTACAAATACTGTGTTTTGGTGAACTTTCACATTCATGATTTAGCTTCTCATTTGTGTTAAAAATACTGTATATATATATAAACAATTTGTGAAGAATTATCATCAGAAAAGAAATAAATAAGGGGAGCAGAGTACCTGCAGATTTACAGCCAAGCAGTCATCACCAGCAAGTATGCCTATCAGGAAAATGACTTTGTGTTCTCCCTGAAATAGTGGTCATCCATGTTTGAAAACTAATCCGTAAACAATTGATAAAAGGTATTGTTCCATCAAGCCGGGCTTTTCTTAGTTACTTACACAATGCCATTAAATTCAAGTTACAACAGATTAATAATGAAATCATTGCACAGCCTCTCATATGTATTTATATGTAACAGACATATATATATATACAATATAATAATGCAATTTCATAGAGTAACAGTTTTAGGTACAATGGGAGGGTAAACTCAACAAAAAATAGTAAATAAAAACAAATAAAGTCACAGAGACCTGAGTAATAAAGGATCACTGACATGAAACCTGCAGATGAGCTGACAACAAATGTATATTTACTGTGGCACTATCATGTACTTACATTCAATAAATGTTGGCATATGGTCTAGTTAAGATAAGATAAGAAAATATAAGATAAGATTTATCCCCTGTAGGGGAAATGTGGGTGTTACAGCAGCATGTTACAGAATAGCAGCAAGTCAAAGAACAGGACAGATAAATAAACAATAAACACAATAGAATCCAAACAAGCAATAAAAATTCAAATGTGCAAATAAAGTGAATATATAGGATAGTATATAGGATAGTGCAGATGTGCATATGTACAACATAGGATGTGCAACAGAGCAGGTAGTCTAAGTAATGAAAATAAATATGAATATAAGACCAAGATGTAAAGTTAGTTGATTGCTTTGTCATTTTAGTTTAATGTTTATTATTTATGGCATTTATTTGACTTTGTTTCTTATTCACCTAATGCTTTTATTTATATAATTTGGCAGTTGTAACTCTGTTTTAAAGTAGTTTTAATGTGCAACGTTGCAACAAACATCCTTGACAGCCGCCTCCCATAGACAAATATGACAGTCATTTTGACCAATAGGCTGCTTAAAATACAGTTACGTAATAATAATATAAGGCGAGGAACCAATCGCGGGACTTGAGGTGGGTCTTGGACGCCCATTTCATGTGTGCGTGCGCGTGTTCGTCCGCGTGTTCGCAACACATCAACTGGAGACGGTCACGTGGCTGCACACACCGGCCAGTGATTGGTCATGGTGAGCAGAAGGCGTGCCGACGGTGGCGGCGTGCGTTTGCCTATGTGACACAATTACAACAACTTTGAGCCGATGGTTGGGGAAGTTTGCGATATTATCAAGTAACACTCACTCCTAAAACCCAACGTTACATCAACTTCATGCATAAATTGGCACTGGAATACACGCTGTGTTTCGATGTACAATGAGGAGTGTGGAAGGTAACTTGAAGGGATCATTTCCTTGAGGATTTGGCAAGAATTACGCTACGCCCCGTAGTCCTGGATAGGTGTGCAACACTTTCGTTGTTATTGCATTTTGCCGGAGTTGCTCGGTCCCGTCGATCTTCACATTTCTTTTCCATGAAATCGTGCGGAGTGTCGCTCACAGCCGCTGCCTCTGCTGCTGCCCGGAGTCTCGGCGTTGCTGGTAATGACGAGGAGAAAATGGCGTCGGGAACAGCGACTGAAATCGAAGAGGACTTTCCGAAGCTAACAGCGCAAGAAAAAGAGAGCTTGGTCGGAACTGACAGGTTAGATTATCTGCTGTGTGAACAGTCTCACCCGCTTCTTTTCAGAAATATACATTTTTCCTCTTGCAGTTTGAAACAACAAATGTGATTGCCCCTAAGTAATACGGAACCGCCTGTGTGTTGTCTGTCCTCTACTTGCAGTTCACTGTTTGGATTTCATAGGCTTCAAGAAGATGGCGCCAGAACGAAGGCCTTGCTGTTAAAGGTATGCCACTGAATAGGATCACAGCCGCTTCTCTCGGTTATCTCCTCTGATTAGTGCATATCCCACCTGAAATAAGTGGCACAGACCTCCCAACGCCGCTCTTGCTATATGGCTAGCCGCGACATACACAAACCTCAATTTTCCCAACTTTGAAGCTGAACCAGCGCCGGCTGACTGTAAAAGCAGCTTTCAGCCATGGACGTGATTATTGCATATACCAAGAGACATGCCAAGCACAGAATAAAACCACTCCAGTAACGTTACATTTCTGTAATGTTTATCAATATTAAACGGGCCCAAACTAGCAGACAACGCTATGCCACAGTGAAATTGCAGGACGATATGAATCTCCACCCTGTTAAAATCGGTGGTGTCATCGGTTGTTGAGATAATAGGTACCATGCTACATGATAGCATTGAATCGACTGTTGAAAACGTGTTTGTCATAGCATATATATCGCTATTAACACAATGGCCCTTAAGGACAGGCAGGCATGTGTGAAGAAAATACATTGATGTTACAACTGCTGTGACTTTGCTTGTTATATTTGCTGTACAGTCAAGCTAAACTAAATGTAACACACTCCTGTTATATTGGACTTGCAAAAGTATAACAACGATCTTCAGGAGAGGGCAAATGCACACTTCCTTTTATCGAGAGGAGAGATAAGTTGATAGAAGTGTCGGTATCCCACTAAACCATCCGTCCCATCCTCGATAACGGCAGCTAGAGTTTGGGTTGTGCGTCAGCTCACTCTGCTAGCATGTAGCGGCTAACTGTCCAGCGGTTTTCTCCATCCGTCACTTGCACATATAGCCACTACGGCACCACTTAGCTGACACTAACGAGGTAGAAACAAACACATAGTGATAGTTTAAGGGTTGCAAAATAATGGCTGCTTGACTTGGTCCAAGATGGCGGGGATGGGAAGAAAATACCCAGCAAACGTTTGCTAGCTAGCTAGCAGCAGTGGCTAGGCTAATCACCATTCGCCAAAACCTTATCACGACGAAGGCGTTCAGCGTTTTAAACAAAGATGATTGATTATAAAGCGGAAGCCAGGGGCACCCACTTAACTGTCTAATGCTTGTTTGCACACATAGCAACCGGGTTCATGCAGTCCATGTTAGCACCGTTACGCTGCCTGTGCTTGATCCGTGTCGTCAACATGTGGCTTCTGGGTTTCTTGTTGAAGGGTGGGCTGGTAACAATGTTATGTTAGGGTGTACTTTCAGATTAGGCCCAGCCATGAACTCAGTTATTGCCATTTTTGTTGCTGTCCTTCATACTCTGCTGCATACCTGGCCAGCCAGGCATGCCTATCCACATCATAACATTAAACTCATAAGATCTGATTGTGGGATCTTTCTCAACACCACATGTATAAGGCTGTGTCACATTAAATTATTTTTTATCTCTGTGGTGGAATAAATAAAGTTCCCTTTAGATCCTCTGTCTGGACTCTACAATTTTAAAATGTGGGGGAAGGGAGAATATTAGTTGAGCATGAGGCACTGTTTAAACTAAACATAAAGAAATCATTAATTCATTTCGGTACCATCCCAATATAGGTTTCACAATTTGAGGATGTGTTTGTAAGTGTAGTGTCTCTGCAGGGTGCTCTGTTGGGCCTTAACTAACCTCTGTGGGACAAATAAATAAATAGAAGAACGGCTTGGCAATATGCCAGCACTTCCAAAATGTGTGTAATAATTTATGGTTATTATTTGCTGTATGACACTGAACTGTGAGGAAACAGGATATTTGTGAATGATTTCTTCTGTGAATGTGGGCATAGGTGCTTTTCCTTGAGCTTGAGGTGGGCTTTAATCACAACGGGATTAGATTTGGACTCTTTCAGCAAAGACTTGTCATAACAAAGTCTACCTACAATTTAATTTGATTTTATTTTGAAACTCCCAAACAGTATAACGGTTCTATAAATGTTACACAGATGTACTAGTACAAAGACATTTATTTCCATAAAATTAAACAAATGCAATATAAATTTTATGCATTCATTTAAATTTATATCCCAGCTTCTCAGATGTATGCAGTTGGCGTACCATCCATGAATGATGCATGAAGGTTTTATTACAACCTCAACTGAGGTTCATCTTGTCACTTACAAATATGTTGTTCAATGGTATACACAATCTTTTATTAAATATGTGTATTGAAATTACGCTGTAAATGATGCCACGTCATTTAGAAGATTTATAAAATATTTTTTGTAGTGCATGAAAGGGATGATGATCATAGGCCAGCAAATAAAATCCCCACCAGCCACCTATGGGACTGTCCAGTGAGGGATTTACTAGTTTTTCTGCTAAAAAAAGAATTGTGCAGTTTGGTATCAGAACTAGCTCTTTGGCATGCTTACTGTGGTAATAAGAGCGAGAGAGTCAATTTTTCTGAAAAGATGCTACGTCAGAATCTCTGGAAGAAGCGTGACGTTGCCAGTTAAAAGTATGCAAAAGTTTGTCGATTTCACAGAGATCATGTGAGACTTACTTTGTTAGTATACTTGCAACTCTGTGCTGTGAATAAACGCCAGTTATAGTATGCTCACTCTGCGTTACTTTAATGGTGTCTATGCTAGATGGAGATGCATCGGATTCAGAAGGATCAGATGCTGCTGGCATGCTCATCAAAACATGACGCACATATAAAACAGTCTCTATTGCTTCTATGAGTAATACTGAATACCTGAGTGCATCACTTACTATGTAACAAACGGTAATGGTATTCCTAATGATACATACAGACAAAAAGGTCCGGGTAACTTCAGAATGAACTGTGCAAGAGCATCATGTAAAAACATACACAACTGTACTAGAATTAGTATGTTGCAGTACAAAGATTTAATTTCACTCAGTCCTTTGCTTTAGGCTTTCAGTCTTATGACAGATACATTGCTGATTCTGAATTGTTTGATTTTAGAAAGTTGTATTTGGTATCCGTTTTATTTTAGTGATGGCTTTGCTCAACAAGATTAGCCTGTGTTGAAGGTGGTGCTCTATTCACCACAAAATGACCCCTTTTTATTAACCTAAATAGTTTTTCTGTTATGACTTATTGTGTCCAACATAATTGTTTTGTTGACTCTATCTCACACACAGACGCGCACACACAGTCATACTCACTAATCATTGCTCTTCAGTTGCCATGGTATGGGCTATCGAGAGTAATTTGTTTAGCCGTTGTTTAAATACTGACTGACAAGGTCCATATGTGGGCATACAGCAGGTACTATGCAAAACAGCCTGGGAAGGCTTGAAAAACGCACCACTTTGGTAGAATATCAGTCAGCTGTGTCTGATAATTACCTCTAATAAACCTAAGCTATTGGCATAAGCATTAAGGTCAAGCTATATAACCATTTTATAAGTTGATGTTTGTGTATTATTCATAGGATCTACCAACCTTTAACTCTGTATTCTTCTGTGCAGAGGTGTGGCACCCCTTTAACTCTTCACTGCTGTTGCTCTTTCATTTAGGCTGTTAGCTGCTATGATGCCCTCATCCTGAAAGCAGAGGGGAAGGTGGACCCTGACATTTTCTGTCAGCTGGGCCACTTCAACCTCCTGCTGGAGGACTATCCAAAAGGTGAGAGTCTCAATGTTCCTACCTCTTATTCTCTCTGTCTGTCTGTCTGTCTGTCTGTCTGTCTGTCTGTCTGTCGGGATCAACTGATCATTTTCTGATCTTTGTTTTGCCTTTTTGTGTTTTATTGATAGTGTGATTTTTAAATTTGTATTGTTTTTATGTTGACCCCAGGAAGACTAGCGACCACTTTGTGGAAGCTAATGGGGATCCAAATAAAGAACAGAATAACAAATTGTTAGCTAGTTTTAGTCATTTCATGCTGCTGTTGTTGCTTTGGTTTTCCCCACTCATTATTTTGGTTAACACTGCTAAAACCTGCTGACAAAGGATTATTCTGATTAGACATTTTGTGCTTGTCTTGAAAAGGTTCCCGCTGGGAAGTGTTAAAGTGCAGCCGAGTTGAATATCTTGAGCATTTAACATTGTCACTAACTGTTCATTATCTCCTTCTGTATCTCTCCCTCTTTCTGTATCACATTCTTTTATTCATCGCACCATCTTCTCAGCATTATCTGCATACCAGAGGTACTTCAGTTTACAGTCGGACTACTGGAAGGTGAGTTTGCACAACACTACATATTGGTGTGAAACATCCAATATTTAATCTACTTTTTTAACACTTCAACAGGCTCTATTTGCTGGGGAGCTACTATTCTTTCCGACCTTCTGAGCTGTTTGTGTAGTCTGCTGTTGGGTTTACATGGTCCTCATTCGAACACCATTGCAGCGTACACTCAACTACAGTCAGAGCAGTCAGAACATACTAGGACAATGACACATTTTCTCTTTATACATTTTATACAAGTCTCCCAGTTTTAGTAAACATAAACATATATTTGATTGCAAATCCTTTATAGTCAGTAGCTGAAGTCAACAACCCACAGACATCAGCACTTGGTATCGCTGTGGTGACGCTGTGTCAGGCCTGTACTGCAGCCATCTTCACTTCTTGCTTGTTTTGGGGGCTTTTTGCTGTTGCTTTTTTTGCAAGTCTGGTCTTGCAAGCAAGTGAAATGCGTCGCATGCTTAAATGGATTGTGGTCAGGTGGTGGAATTGGCCAATTAAGAATAAGGCACTGTTTGGCCATAAAAACTACAAGTTGAGGATCATCTTTCTGCTGCATTGCCCTAAAACTGGAGCACTTTCTAAGCAATGTTCACCCAATATGAATGGGAACATCATCAGACTCTCTTAAAGCTGTAACTCGGCACTGTAACGTCATAGTCGTTTCATTTCAAATCCAATATGCTGATATACAGAGCTAAACAATGAAAACCACATTGCTGTCCTAATACTTTGTGTGTGCTGTACATGGACAACACCTGGAATGCAGACCAAGTGGACTGTAATGTGTTGATTGGGGACGGAAAGACTGCTGTGCACACAACAAGATTGGGCTGGTCGTCAGCCTGTTGTGTGTGTTTGATTTCTAAGACATGTGGAAGTACTTAAATGTTCAGTGCATGTAAGGCCTCTGAGAGGTGTTCTTTATAATAATAATAAACTTTATTTCTATAGCGCCTTTCAAAACCAGAGTTACAAAGTGCTTCACAAAATACAATACCATACAATATAGGTGCAAAGATGGCGAGTAATAGAAAAATAAAACAAAAAATTAAAAGAACATACACAGAAAATGCAAAAACCTTAAGGCCCTTAAACACTAAGCTGAGGTCAAGAACCAGCAACAACCAACACTGACTGATGAAATGTTTTATGTTGCTGCACAACAGCTTGAACACATGGCAAAGACCGTGTACATTCTGTGCTGATGTGAAAGGAAATATAGTAATTGGCAAATACTGTACTGGAAGACCCATCTTCTATCCTGCTGGTCATATTCTTCATTGTAGACATTCATTTTGTAGCAAAAATACTTTTGGAGTACTCGGATAGTTTGAGCAGAATTTACAAGTTTATGATGACCGTGTGTGTGTGTGTGTGTGTGTGTGTGTGTGTGTGTGTGTGGCCTCTGTAAAGTAAAGTTTTGTAATATGCGAGTTGGCGCACTCTCAGCTGTGGCTGCTCAGGCACAACTCTGTATCATTGCAGCTGGATAGATGACTAGCGGAGCTAGCTACCCTAGCTCTCTGACAGACTGCTGCCGAGGCTGATTGAGGCAGACTGTAGCTGTGATTATCACTAAAGCCATGGGAGGACAGAGCTTTGATTGTGGCTGTAGTCATGGCCGTGCTTTGGTTGTTATGATTACGGCTGTGACACATTAGTTTATAATGGGTGTAACACTAACTACATGCAGGAGTTGTGTGTGTGTGCAGTGATTGACATGGTTGTGCTGGCTGAACATTGTATTGAAGCTCCTGTATTCCTGATCTCCTGAGGTAACACATCTGTTACATCTGATTTAGGCACCGTGGGTTCAAATCCCGTGTGACTTAAAGATGCTTTCTTGGCTAATTTTAATAGGAGCAGTAAAGAGTAGTCCCAGCACAGCCATAGCATCATAGATTCAACTGCAAAAACACAGTTATCCACAATGGTGTGCCTCTCTATCATGACACATGTTATTTTATATATCAGGAAATCGATATGTATTTTGATTGATGCACTTTCTGTTTTGTCATATCAGGCAGCTCATTTAGATAATGGCCTTGTTTGGCCCTGATACCTATCCACTTTGGATCGTGACATTTTATTTGCTTAACTTAGCTAATAGTACAGCATCTGTCATTCCAAAGAGCTTAGCTGCAGTGGACTTTTATGAGGATGTGATGTTATATTGTGGATGTAACAATGTTAGTATTATTTGTAGAAATATTTGCCTCCGTTTCGATTGTCTACAGTTTCTGCTCATGGCCTGGATTTAAATTGTCCAATCAGCTGTGATACGATGGCGTCCAGCCTGTCCTCTGTCCTCTCTCTGTGTGGATGAATAGGCCCGTTTGGTTTGATGGTTCACTGTTTGGAATGCCCATTAAACAGAGGTGCAGAGAGTCCGATTGTGATCAGACCTGACAGCTCTGGGCTCCTCGGGATTACAGATCTCCACAGTGAAGTGAGGATGTGAGGTCCTACCCTCTGCTCAGTAATGGTGTGGGGCAGACTTCTCTTGGTAGCTGAAGTGATGTCTATAGCCTGACTTTGGAGCCCGAAAGCAGGGCTTTTCTTGGCCACAGCTAGACTGGTGTGGTTGACCAAATAGGGCTCTAACTGGTCTCCAAACTGGGAAGGGGATACTTGTAGGGCAGAAAAGATGTGTTGGCATAATTATGTTGATGGTGGAAATGCATTGATTTATGCTCAGTGAGTCAATGACTACATTTACATACACAAAGTATTCCTCTTTTTGCCCTTTATTCTGAAAAAGACAATATTCCTACTAAGCTGTTTACATGGCTAATGAAGATGAATATTCCACTAATATTCCCGTTAACATGCAGTTGTTGGACCGTGTGAACTCAGCCTCCCTCTTTCATTTGTTCAACCTCCTTCTTGAAAAGGTCGGCGTTGTGATATTTGCTCATATCCAGAAACCTGCTGATCTCCAAGTCTTTCATCATGTTTAACAGTAGCTGTGTTTCTCCTTTTCTTTTCTTCTGTGCATGCATCTCTACCCCAGCCCTGCAAACTGTTGGCTGGTTGGTTTGTTTCCAACGCACAGAGCTGACCGGAAACAGGAAGAGGCCGTGTGTCGCAAACTGAGACACAGATTCTGAATGAGCTGTATACATGTCCAAAGAATGCTCCTAAAACCTGAATAATATCGGCATATCACACATGTCTTAATCGGATATTGTCATATTCGGAACAATAATCAGTGTGACTCAGTGAGTCTCATTGTATCTGTGTATCTCTACTCACTCTAATCTTTGTATGATGTGTTATCTGGTTGAACACTTGAATGAAATAAAAGTGAATATAGAAACTTTGAAAAAGGAAATTAGTTTGAACTGCCTGCTATAGTGTGTGACATCACTTGATATGAAAGACCAGCTAATAGCAGATGCTGACTCGGACGATCACTTGATATTTTGAGGTCTAACTTATAAACTTGTTATGCAGTATTGTAGAAGTTTGTCAAGCAAAATAAAACCCACACAAACCAAGAAATGAATGGATAAATCATTTTTGTTATAGCCCTTAATTGGTACAGAGATGTCATTTTACGTAATGAACATGACATCATCAAGGTTATAACTGCTAGCCTTTAGCTTTTTTTGCCAAGTCGTGGACAGTAAATTTACTGAAGGATTTCTGTGCTGCTGTTTAACAATTTTCCAACACTCTTTTTTCAGAATGCTGCCTTTTTATATGGCCTTGGCATGGTTTACTTCCATTACAACGCATTTCAGTGGTAAGTGCTTTTTTAAAAAAAATCTTTTTCATTGCATGCATGGCGTCAACCAGTTTAACAATGATTATGTTTTGTTGATTTGAAAATGTGTGGATTATACAAAGCTTTTATTCTTTCTTCAAGAAATACTCTGACATTTTGGCAAATACACCTTTGCTTTCTTACCTCGGGTACGATGAGAACTTAGATATCACCATTTCATCTGAGTTTTGGCTTAGCTTAGGACAAACACTTGACATGGGGAAAAACAGCTAGCCTTGCTTCCTAAGAGGTGCCTTCTAATTAGGGCTACAGCTAACGATTATTTTCATTATCGATTAATCTGCCCATACATTTCACAATTAATTGTTTAGCCTGTAAAATGTCAAACAATTCATCAGTTTCCCAGAGCCCAAAGTGACGTCTTCACATTGCTTCTTTTGTCCGACCAACAGTCCAAAACCCAAAGACTCTTTATTTACTGTCAGAAAGGACAAAGAAAAACAAATGAAATTGTCTAACTGCAGGCAAGACTGCATGGGTTCCCCCAGGTGTTGGGGTCATCTGTGGGGGTCTCTTCACGGTATACAAGTCCTGTTTCAGTTAGTCAGACACTTAAGCTAACATTTCAGTATTTGAATTTCATCAGCTCTGTGCACATTGAGTGGTGAGTAATGGCAGAATTGAAAGCATTTTGGATAGGAACTCATTCACACCAACGCACATGCCTAGTTACAAGCCTGTATGTACGAAGACCAAAAAACAGAAGAGCCACACGGGGGACTGGAACCTGCACGCTAAATAGTTTGTGGTAATGTGAGCTGCAGGTGAGATTTCTATCCAAGCTGAAGGCTGCTTTCATATACTGAGTTGATGTGCAGGATAAGAGATGTGTGGGGAATGTGTCGTCTTTTATGACTTACCTGATGTTATTTTGCACTTGGTAAAATGCCGCCAAGAATAAGAAGCGTAATTAAAGAGAAGCATCACTTTCCTGGCTCTCGTTAACTACACTCATCTGGATTAACGTGACTTATTTGGTGGTAATAATAGGCGTTTTTCACAGCTAACCTTGTGATTCGACGTAGCAGGAAAAGCACAGGTGTAGTTAATATAATGAACGATAGCTGCCTTACAATGAGGCACCTAAATGGGGTGCAGCTGTTTCACCTGTGTTTTTTCTGCTATGACATGTCAAAATATCTGCCCTCTACCAATATCTGTGATTTAATTAGACAGCTGGTTTCCTAAAATGTCAGACTATTTCTTTTAACATGTTGACCTTTCTCTGTTGGGGTGTCTTTATGACTTGTCAGTATAGATACAGTGTTATTCTGCGTTTCCTTCTGCTAGAGAATTCATGCATTTGTGTCCACGGGGCTATTGATGTGCGAAGAAGTGAGAAGCTTTGACATCCATTGCATGAGAATTGGTTGCAGCGCAGCAGCAGGGAGATACGCTTTGTGCGACTGTAGTCATTATGTTTTGATGTCTTATGGTAAGGATTGCACTTACTGTAGTGTCCTCAAATGAACCCTACTGCCAAAGTAGTGGGGATTATAAGAGGCGGCTTTCCAATATGTCAAATTACAGCAGCTGGCGTGGCATTATCTGTCTTTGCCTACTGCCTCTGTGCCCGTTTAGCATAATGTTTCTGCTTTAGCAAACTACCACAACAGAACATCACTCTGGTCTGTTTTGTTAGTCCAAGCCGAGTCTTTTAAGCTTTAAAACCATGCCGTTCATTTTAACATTCTTCTAACTGGATGACCTGGGTTTCTGCTCTTAAGGTGGAAGAAACCTCCCAGTTGATGTGTCCTTTAGCACCGAATCAATGGTGGGAATTTTTCTATGGCTGTATTTGAAACCGCCTACTACATTCTACCATCCTGCTTTTTATAGTAGTATGCACTATAAAACTGTCAAGTCGATTTATTTTGCAGTATTCTAGGCCAGGCTTAACCAGTTTCCAGCGCTTTGCATTGTGGGACACAGTAGGCAAGGTAGACTGGTCATCAGTGTCCTCAATAGAGGCCCAGGTGGGCCCAGTACCCACTGTGGCTCAGTTTCTCAGGGGGATTGTGCTGTCGAATGTGTGCTTGTACTCAGATTTAGAAGCCATTTTGGGACTACATCGTGTGCAATGAGCCTGATCTCTCTCTCCCATAGGGAGCAGAGCATCACAATGGGTTTGTTAATCTTTATCAGTCAGTTACATCACTCTTGTAAAAGGTGAGGTGTCAACATTTAAGTCCTTTAGACACTAATAAAAATTGTATGCTTGTAATCCAGCTGCTTAATAAATGGAAATTTAACTTGGGTTGAATCGTCACACCAGAACTTTTTTTGTTTACTATTTAACTCCCTGGAACTCAATCATACAGCTCGGGATTGGGCACAGCCTTCAAATTTCTAGGCACCACTGACCTGTTAATTTCATTGACCATTTCATTTCTCAGTTAAGCTGTTTGCTCGTACAATGGCAGGTGTAAGAAGCTAGCAGTTCACACTGCACTGGTTCTGAACCAAGCAACTTTACCTCCACATTCTCATACCTCCTTCGCCTCGGCTGGCTTGCAGTGGCCTTTCTCCTCTGTTATGCCCACTGCTGCCCCCCCTACCTCATCCATGACCTTGAAGACCTCCAGTGCCGTTGCCCTGCCAAGTTTGTGTGTCCCCATCTGAGGCCTAGGGAATGTGTTAGTGGGGGGGTGCCATGTTGGGCTCTCAAGGATGGATTACGTCACCCTGAGCCCAAGGCCCGGAGGAATGCTGAGCTGTCAAATGGTGAATGTTACTTCACAGGGCTGAAGTGGTGCTCACCCGGAGAGACACTGGCCCAACTGTCCAGCCGGTCCATACGAGCTTGTGATAGTACTGAAAATGAATATCTGTTTGTTCTGTGGTCATTACAAAGTCCATCCAAAACAAGCTTCATCCCAAGAAAATATTAGGTTCGAAATATCATGCAGATTTTAATGTAGAGCAAGTGTGGAACATTTATGCCATAAAATATCAAATAGTACACCAACTGGCATCCATATAATGGAGCCACATGATGTTATTTGTCTGGCCTGTTGGGATAAATGTGTAGATGCCCTTTTCTAAAGGAGAGAGTAGTTCTTTGCTCATCTTTTGGCCGGAGTCTGCCTTACGCTGTGTGTCACAACGTATTCTGCAGAAGAGTGGCGCTCTCCAAGCATTCACTTCAGATTCAGGGAGGAGAGGGTGAACTCGGAGCACAGAGGGAAGGGAGGGAGAGAGGGAGGGACCAGATAAACGAGGAGGAGGAGGAGGAGGCCGACAAGGGAATGGGGGCAGTGAGTTCAGTGTGTGTGTGTGTGTGTGTGTGTGTGTGTGGCACCCAGTCAGCAGTGAGCTCAGTGCTCTGCCGTTTCATGCAGGAGAGGGGCTTCATGCTGACTTCCAATCGCCATTGTTGTCATAGCTACAGAGTGAGTGTCTCTGCAGACTGTAGTTTATTTCAATATTGTTAAGAGAGGAGTAGAAAGTTTATTGCTACCACAACAGAAGCCTTTCAGTGGTCCAGCTCTAACATACGCTGCACTTCTGAAGCCAGCCTCGCGGCCAGAGACCAGATAAAACTTTGCAGACACTGGATTATTTATTTTGTTCATTTTTTTCCCAAATGGGACAAATGTCACTGGGTCACAAGAGCCACAATATTAATTAGGCTGTAACAGATATTATTAACTGTTTAACAAGCTGTGAGAGTGGAAAGAATTATCTTGTGATTGATTGATTTTGCAGAAAATAAGAACAACAACTGTCACCCACGCATTTAGTCAGCTATAGCTAATCATTGTTAATTCTTGTAGTTCACCCAAACTCTTGGCTCTTGTTTGCTGGTGACAGTACTGTTTATGATATTATATTTATGATTAAAAAAGAAACACCACTCTGTAACATTTTGATGTCTGAAAAGATAAGAGTGGGCTGCATCTTTTTTTTGTTAAAAATATATAGTGAAATGTAAATGTAGCATAATGAAACTAGTAAAATGAAATGGCTCTTAACGTGAGGCGTTTCCAGCCATTTCTCAAGAAGCATTGAGAGGGGTAAAAGTTAGTGTTTTTTGTCCTTTCTTGTTAAATTAAGTCGATACAAAGACAATGGCCAATCATAAAAGACGAGGGCTGTAACCAATTATATTTAGGGATACAATGGTGGCTGGGTCCACCCACTTGCGAGCGAGCAGGTGAAAGTTTTGCGAGCAGGAGAGCAATGATAGCAGCTATACCGTCATACTGTAGAGAAAAATGTAACTGGGGCGTCTGCCCAGCTGTAGGGAAACACTGCCCTCATCATAAAGGCTGCGTTGGCTGTTCTACCTAATAGAAATAAACACAGAATCTCTCTAGCTGTTGGGACAATATAATCGTAGTAATGTTTTACTTTTCTCTCAGTTGCAATATCACCCACCTCTAATTAAGATTAGATGCTGTATGCACCAATAGGCCCCATTTACACTTGACAAGTGTAAGTGCTGATGTAGGCCGGCCCTCCTCCAGCTCAGAGGTTGGTGGTAGTGCACCTGAAGCTGCCTGGTAAGAATAGCTTGTGAGGTTTAGCAGTTTAGTTACAACCAACAGTTCAGGTAGGTAGCTGTAACAGCTATCCATCAGCTAACACAGTTGCAGGAGAAACTGCTTCCTGTTGCTTTAATGTGGTGGGGCTAAAGATGGCTAATTTAAGTGTCATTTCTGTGTCACTTCAGCTGCGGCTTGGGGAGGTGGATGCATTTGCAGCTTTTCAACATGTGGCTACAATGCATCTCAAACTACCTCCTGGGGTGGTTTCAATCCATCTCTTGTGGTTTTTGGTTGCATTTACACTTTGATTTTTTGATATTTGACAGCAAATCACAGTCATACATAAATTATCACCATGTTATCAATGTTGAAGTATTGAGTCATATTGTAATATTTGAGTTTTGCCCAGCTCTGGGGAATGTTAGTGATTAAAAGTCAGCTGATCTGGTGGTAGAAGAATGAGGCATGGGGATGACATTACAGTAACAAGATGGATTATTTTCTTATTTGCTGCTAGTGCCTAAATATTTGTTTACATTTCTATCTTTATTAAACATACTCTGTTTCTATGTCTTTTTTCCAGGGCAATCAAGGCGTTCCAGGAGGTGCTTTACATTGACCCCGGTTTCTCAAGAGCTAAGGAGATTCACCTGAGACTGGGACTCATGTTCAAAGTCAACACAGACTACGAGTCAAGCTTAAAGGTAAATCTAAATGGTTGGAAAAACCAAAATCGTGTGATAGACAGAATAAAGATTTATGGAGTCATGATGGTTATTTTGGTTCAGGTCAAGCGGGGCCTGATAGTGAGTTTTAGAACCAGTTATCAGCCTGGCAACCCGGCACGGGTATCTTTTTCTAGGTAATTTAGTAGTGCCAATTATAATGGTAGGGCTGCAACTGATTATAAATGATGCCCGCACTGATGTGTTAAAAGACATGTTTGGATTGAATTGCTTTGGCTTCAGCAATAAGCAATATGAAAAACATTGAATGAAGCTAATTGTAGTATTTTAGAACTGGAATTACCTCTTCCCTGAATAATCTCAGTCGCACATAGTTTCCACAATAGTTGTAGGAATACACCTTTCATTTTAATAGAATATTCACTGTAGATGGACATGGTCAAGATAAATATACTTACTAAAATAAATAATTTTTAAATAATCACACAATTAGTGAATACTGTAAATCTACAATTGACCTACTAACACAGAATGTTGATGGATGCTCCTTTTCAAACGATCTGTTCATCCAGTGATTGATAACAACATTAACACAGTGGAATCGTTTTCCATTCATGCCAGTCTGTATTGTAAACCTGATGCGTAGTCATAGAAGCCTCCTTCCTGCCTAAATAGACTTGACCTCCCTAGTCCTCAGACTAACAAAGGCTGGTGGATCATCTGTCCCGTCTGTCTGAGCTAAACCCGGCCTACTGTCTCCTGACACCTGTGAGCCATAGATGTCCAGGCAGTAACGCAGGGCTTTCTGACTGGAGCTTATGGATCTATTGTTGTCTGAGAGTCCTGGTTCCCTTTAGGGACAGACTGCTATCTGATCCTGGGCTTTGTCCTACTCTAGACACTCTGTCACACAAGTTTTTATTATGCATTTTTATGAATTAGCAGGCTATTGATCCCTGCAGAGCATTGTTTTACATTTATGTGGCTATGTGGGCAAAGGAATAATTCCTGTTGGTTCTCTAATTCTGTTACTTACGATGGCGTATTAGGGCCATTGTAGGTAAAAAGTAAAAAGAATTACTGAGCCGGTGAGGGGGTAATATTCAGAGAATATTCATTTTTTTTCTTGTAAATTTGTGAGTTTTTTTTTTTTTTCTTGTAAATGTTCCACTTTAATCTCAGAGAATATCCGAGTTTTAATTAGGAAATTCAGTTTTTTCTCTGAATATTACCCCCCTCCCCCAGCTCTGTAATCTCTTTAGTATTTTTACCTACAATGGCCCTAATACGCCGTCATAGTTACTTCTTCAGAGGAGTATGTCGTTATTATTATTATTATTATTATTATTATTATTAATTCCATATTAGTGCTTGAATCGGCACCTCTGACACAGTTTCAACTAGCAAATTGAATATTACAAGTTTCACAAAGGTAGCATTTATTGCAAAGCTATTACAGTGGATTGCATGTAACACATGTTGATGATAGTTTGTGTACCCTTTTTATAATGAAATTCAAGCTTGTGTAGTGTCCAGGAGATAATTCACTGTATACATCTATGTGTGGTGGTGCCTGTGTTGGTACAGTATTGCGCTAAGTAGGCTGCACGTGCTGCACGTCCTCACTCTGTCTGGGTTGCGCCCCTCCCTCTTAGTCCTGGCTCATTGGCAGCAACACACACACACACACACACACACACACACACACACACACACACCGGCAGAATTTCACACACACACACGACTGCCCCAGTCATCTACAGGGAGGGAGGGGTGGGTGCACGTTCAGAGGAGCAGAGATTGAATAAAGGCAGGAGAAGAAGGGAAATGGAAAGGGAAAAACAGGAAATTGGTAGAAAAGAGAGTTTGCTGCAGATGATGATTTTGGGGAGGAAGGGAACGTAGAGACTTTTATGAAGGATGCATGTTTCATGGTGCTTCCTCTTCATTCACCCCCCTTTCCCTTTGGGCACATTGGAGAGAGGGAGAGAGGCATCAAGTGATGGAGAGCTGCCTGCAGTCGTAACCTAATTAGGAGCCAGCCACTGCAGTTTTCATCACTTCACTGAACTTCTATTCTTTACCCACAGTTTACATTAGAGGTGTAATCTCTAGGCACCTCACGATTCGATTCTGATTCAGAGGGCTACGATGCAATTATAAAACTCTATTGATGCAACTTGATCAGTGTCCGAAATTAACTTTTTGACTCACCTATTTCCTTCTTTCAATTGTTTTGTTTTGGTTATCAGGGACCCCACAATTTATTTTTGAGTATAATTAAATTTAATTCACTCTACAGGTTAATTTGAAATGTATTTCTAGGCAGGTAATGTTTGTATTCCAAGATGTACTGATCAAACATGTTTTCCAGGATCCAGTGTTCATAATTTAGTATTTTATGCAGGATTAATGTTTGTAGATGTTGTACGGCTTCCACCACCAGGTTGTGCCTTTTGAGTATGGTGAGAGAGTTTTGAAGTAGTAGAAGAACAACAACTTCCTCTGTTGTACGTTGCAGTAGTTAGCACAAAGCTAGTTCGACTCTGGCTGCAACACGACTATTTTGGTACAAACACTTAAACACGGATAGCCTCTAGAGATTCACTCGCCAAACGGAAACGTCCTCACCAAAACTCAAGGATGTAGCCTAGCTTAGAACGTAAACATGACACGCATGTTTTACGTCCGTTATGTTTCACCATCCAATTGGTTTAGCCGTAAAAACATACTACTTACAGCCCGGTCTTACAGAATAGTTTCAGGCGATCATAATGTCGAGAATTGAGTTTTAATTTTCCGAGTGAGTTTTCTGCATCGAGACATAATCGTTGAAAAGAGAATTGCGATGCATCTAAGAATCGATCCCCCTAGTATACATACACACTCACACTAACTTCATTCCATTAGTGGCTGCTAATTTCGCCAGTGAGAGAAGGGGGAATGAGATTGCGAGAGCGTGTTTGTGCACTGCATACTGGTAAGGTGATGAGTTGGCTGTCTCCGTAGAGCCGTGTAGCCACAGAGAAGAGCTTTGAGCTGAGAAAGGAGGTGAGATAGAGGGGAGGGAGGGTGGTGGTGGTGGTGTGTACTGCCTGTTCCAGCTTTGAGGTATTGTGTGTCATCTCTCTGCACTCTCCACTGCAGCCGTCTGCTGAATAGTAATCAGTGACACCAGGATAGAAGAGGGGGAAGGAGGGGGAGAGAGAGAGACAGAGAATGATAGCAGAGAGACGGGGAGAGAGAGAGAGAGAGAGAGCGAGTGAGGAAGGCGAGACATGGGGAGGGAAGTGGAATGCCAAGCTGACAATCCTGCTGCATTATCTGCCTGCTGGTAGAGCAAGTGTGAAAGAGAAGGATAGAAGAGACGGAGGGAGAGACCTACAGGAGGATGCAGTGGGGCTCCAAGAGGAGTGTGATGTGCCAGCGATCTAGGTAACACGTTTGACTACGTTCTCTGACATTAATGCATCTGGCTGTGATGAGTGTGTCTGATGCTTTGTGGCTCATATTTTATTCTAAGCCGGGTCGTGTGTGTGTGTGTGTGTGTGTGTGCGTGTGTGTGCGCGCGCGCACGTGTGTGACGCTCCACCTGCCCGGGGTGAAGCATGCAAAGACAGATCCAGCTGGATGGCTCTTGATTTTTATCTGTCTGACATTGACCGTCTGTGGAGCTGCTTCTGCAGGGCTACAGGTTTCTCCTTTTAAGTGTGTGTTTGTGGTTACAGCTATCTTTTGCCCCAGCCGAGATGGCAGATACTGATATTTGCCTTTAAGGTTACAGCATTTTTTTCTTCTTCTTAGAAATCCACTACAGTTGACCGGTGGAGTACGGCAACACCAGCAGTACAGTCTGTTCTCTAACTGTGTGCTAGATTCTTGTGTGCAGTTCCTGGTTCTCATGTTCAAGAGCTGTGAGTTTTTACTGACCCAGATAAGAGACACTGGTGGTGTCTTTTTTTAAATGCATGAAGCTGTGTGTGTCTGCATTGGGTCATGGAGCAGTTTCCCTGTCACCTTGAAGCCACCTACGGGTGCCTGAGTTCTCCTTTTACAGATTTACAGGGTCAGACACCTCACTGGAATTTAATTTGCATTGCACTCCATTTTTCACTTTATCAACCTTTCACCTGCTGGTAGGAGTGTCTGCACATTTATGATACCCTGAAGTACTACAGTGCACATGACTTCAGTAAAGCATAAGGTCAAAATAATGGTGGCTTACCAACGTGTCAGCATATGAGGGACATAATAGATCTGTATGGAAGCCCTAAGGGGGTCAGGAGAAAGCCAGAAGAGAAACCACACGGTTGTCTCTGCAGCTGTGTGATGTAGTCGTGGGCTAATCTGCTCAATGACCCAGGATGGAGATATTGGCTAGTAGCATGCCACGCCTTGACAGCCAGGCTAAGCCTCTGCAGACATCTGCCTTACCCAGCAACACTGCCTTTAGTTCAGATGATGGGATAGGATGCCCTTATAACTACCGGATATATCGGTGTCTCGTTTTGGACAGGAGGAAGGAGGGATGGTTGGTGCAACATGACAAGAATATCTATGGTTCAGCCCCTCCAGCTATCAGTGTCCTCTCATGTTACGGTCAACAGGGTTCATTCATGGTTTGTTGTGGATCTGATGGGGTTTTCAGTGAAGCAGACTGGATGGAGAAGAATAAGAATTTCTCTCTGGTTCCTTTTTAAAAGCATCAAATAGGCAATCCAGTGCTTAATGTTCTGAGAAATTAGGTGATGTTTATTTTTATCCTGCTATCACTTTTTGCATTAGTAACATGCAGACCATTGATTATGTAAAAGTTCATGTATTTGTTTAATAAAATGCCTCTTTTTCTTCTCTGCAGCATTTTCAGCTGGCTTTGATCGACTCCAATCTCTGCACTTTGTCCAAAGCTGAAAGTAAGTAGTGTTGTTATAATTACCAGTGGCCGCATGGAAAGCAGCCATACTGCTGCTGTGCAATGTAATATTAGGTCTGATGTAGCAGCTTGTCAGTGGCAGATAGCACATATTGAAAGGGCACAGGAATATTTCTACAGAGCAGTTTTTCCTCTCTGCTGCCGTCTCCCTGCTGACTCTGCCCAAGACTGGGGTTGCCTAGGAGACAGCACATGGAGAGTGCTTGCGAGCACATTGCGCACACACACACACACACACACACACACACACACACACACACACACACACACACACACACACACACACACTGTGATTTCACATTACATGTACACTCTGGGGAAACTGTCCTACTCCCCCTCCCATCTGTGCTCCGTACGTTTGCAGTCTGTACCCACTGAAGTCCATGGGGTGAATTTGTGTCCCTGATTTTTTGAAAAGTAAACCCTTATTCTTCTTTCCTCTGCTTTTTCCCCCCACAGTTCAGTTCCACATCGCTCATTTGTATGAGATCCAGGTAAGCAATCAGTTACCATTGGTTTCAAAATGTAGGGCAGTTTAATGTTGTTGTACAAACTGTTTTTATAGACAGTTCTGGAGGTTAAAACGAGTTGCAATGTTTTGAATAATGCAGCATCGTTCCCCTTTTCTCTTTGAGAGAGAGAGAAGAAGGGAAATAATGTCTTTTCCTATTAATGCTTTAGAGCTGAAGTGTGTTAGGCTTTAGCTCTCATGTTATCTTTAAAATTCTCAAGATCCTGTGGTTAAGGAAATAAAAGAAGTTACTATCATTGAGCAATCATTTATCACACACACACACACACACACACACACACACACACACACACACACACACACACACACACACACACACACACACACACACACACACACACACACGCATACACACACACACACGCAGACATATATCCCCATGTTGACCAAGCAGTAAGTAGTTGGTCATTCACTCTCTTGACTGAATTAGTTTACCACTTTTATTGCAGTAATGTACCACAAATATGGCCACTTCTGCCTGAATGTTATTGATTGTAATGTTTTTGAATCCTGCAGATAACTGTTCAGAATAATGTAAAATGCTGAGTGGATTGTACATAGAATTGAAGGTTTTCCTATTTGTTTATATTCCATTCATCTTGATGGGTGCCCTGTGATTCACATGACTGTTAGCATCATTCATAAAAGCCTGATGTTATGTAGGCCTGTGGTTTTCCCCTTTTGCCCTCCAGTGTATCTTTTTGCTTAAGTAAGAGGATTGGGCAGCTGTTGTTGCACATTGATCTGTTTACTCTCTTTGGGTTGATGTAAAATTCAGATTACACACAGGAAGAATGGTCCCATTCGTAGCCTTTTTATGGGCTGTTGATCAAATGAAAAGCTTGTGTGTAGATGAAGTTTATTGATGTGACGTTCTGGTGTTTGACTAATGGAAACTGACATTTCTATTTTATGATGACACTTCTGGCACTCAATCCACATTTTCATCTGCATTTAGATTTTTTATGTCATGGACAAAAGAGCTTTGTTAGCGGGGCTGTACTGCTTGCCATTGGCAAACAGTGTTGGCGAGTATTTTCCATGCCATGGCCATGTTAAACAGAAGTCACTCGCTTTTTGACTCTCACATGCATCTGATGTTAAAGTGCTTGTGTAATGTTACTACTTCAGCCTGCCTGCTGAAACTGTTGTTAGAGAGTGGATGCCACATCAGCATTCCTGAAAACCGGCACGCTGCTCTTGAAATACACACAATGTAAAAACCAAAACTATGAATGAAACTCAACTACAGGAAATACGGTTATGAATCATGTGGTTGTAAATCCTTCACCAACAAGGGTGAAATGACTGGAATTGGTTGGCAGGTGTCCATTAATAATGTTTATTGGTACACCTCAACACTCAAGTTAAATCTACTTTGAGTTCTTTAATAGTAAACTATTTTTTTGGTAACTGGGAGAACTCTTCCCGAACACATCCTCGCTTTCCCAGCATTCCATGTGAACATTCACCATGCTGGCTGGTGCTGATTTTGTGCCCTGGATGGAGGCCTGCAGCTGCTGCTGTTTTGCTGCTGACAGGCTGTTTTTACTGCACAGCTGGTGCAGACAAGGTGTTTAATGGACTACAAAGGAACTTAAAAAATTACTATTTACATCTAGACTACTATTCATGGTGGGACCTCGGTTTGAATGTAATAATGCACTCCAAAGTGTCCTAGTATTAAAAAAATATACTGGACACAGCAGCTCTTTGCCTCCACCCTGTCCATTTTCTGGTCCAGGCCGGACTTCATGACAATCGTTAGTCCAAGCAGGAAGGAACCACTGAGAGCCGGTCTCACTTATGTGCCCCAAGTGTCACTGTTTACCCTGAGGTGTCTTTACACACACTCAGGACATTTGGAGCTTTAGGGTCTGTAAAAGGGAGACGGGTTGCTTTTAAGAAGACTTGGTTTGAGCTGATAAGAGAACATTTCAGCCTACACGCACACGCGCACACACACCCCTCTACGTATCTGTTCAGACCCAAGGTCAGTGAGGTCGGTAAGTTAAAACAAACAGTGGGCTCACCTCAGACCAGGCAGCTCAGGTTTCCCCAAAATACAAAGCATGCACTGCACACACACACACACACACACACACACACACACACACACACACACACACACACACACACACACACACACACACACACACACACACACACACACACACACACACACACACACACACACACTTAAAGCTGCCAGACGTGTAGAGTCTGGCCTGTCGTCTTCCACACAGACCCTCCCCCGTGTGTGTGTGGGGGGGGCTGGTCATTATGAGTGTGAGGAGGTCTTAAGGCTCTTTGTGTCTGTCCAGATAGAACCATAAAACACCCTGACCCTCCTGTCTGGCTTAAACAACCTCTCTGTCTGTCTCTCGTTTTTCTCCCCTCTCATTCTGCCTGCAGAAGAAATACAGAGCTGCGAAAGAAGCGTATGAAAGTCTGTTGCAGACGGAAAATCTTCCTGCACAGGTGAAGGCCACCACACTGCAACAACTTGGTGAGTGTCCCTCGCTCGTATCGGCTACTACTCTCACCTCCACATGTTAAATCTAACGGATAAGTCTGCTTTAACGTTTTGGCTTTCTGCATCATCAACTACTATAATAATGCATAATACCTGCACTGTTTGGGATGGGATTGCATTATGCTGTGTGCTCTCTCTCGTTTAGTTCAGTGAAATGTATTCCCACATCAATCAAACTGGTTTTCTGCTACTTTCTACCTGTTTTTCAAAGTACAGATTTGTGTGTCTGTGTCTGTGTGTGTGTGTGTGTGTGTGTGTGTGTGTGTGTGTGTGTGTGTGTGTGTGTCTGTGTGTGTGTGTGTGTGTGTGTGTCTGTGTCTGTGTCTGTGTCTGTGTGTGTGTGTGTGTGTGTGTGTGTGTGTTTTCTCTCGTTCCCTTCCCCCCACGCAGGGTGTAGACACGCACGTGCACTCAAATGCAAAATGATGATGTGTGGCTGCGTTTGGGAGAATTTGAGTTAATTTAGAACTATTGGGCTACTAAATATCATGCTGCAGAAACATACATTTCACTCTGTAGTCACACTGGAACGACTGGAGAGAATTTCAGAGTTTCCATTATACACACTTCAAGTTGATTAAGTTTCACTGCGATGTTAATTGAAGGAAAAACATCGTGAAATCATTTGTTGATCATTGCGTGGCAGATGTGGTAGTATATACAGGGTTTGTATATAAGTCTTGAAGTTTGGAAAAATGTTATGTTTTCAAGGTAAGGAATATGCTTGATTTCGAATATACTGCTTGAAAAATCACTTATGTAAACCAAAAATCTTTTAATATTTGAAATGAAACAATCCCGTCGTCATATTTGTTAGTTGTCTCCTGCCATTTATAGTAACAATTTAGATGTGATGATAAAGGCTTGGAAATTCTTGGTTTAGTTACCTTGAAAGTGCTTGAAGTTTACTCTTTAAAAGCTGTATGAACCCTGTATGTAACTTGCACACTAGGACTCTGATTGTGTGGGTCAGAGGCAGTGGGGAGGAAAGACTAATGAAATCATAGAATCAATTTTTGTTCATCTTATCTATCTATGATGGGATGTTTGAATTAAAGAATCCAACTGAATCACACTGCAACACTTAAATTAGTTTTACTGGAAGTGCCAAACAGAATGGTTTTGGTTTGGTCACCAGTAAGCTATGAGGCTGTTAGCGGTTAGCTCATCTGGTAGATCATAATCTTCAGATCATCTAGAGAGATGCTGAGAGATGTTCAAGTTCATGTAAATTCAAGGTACATGTATTAGTCATTCTACAACACAGGGCTGCACAGAGAAATGAAAGTTGTAGCTCCCTTCATGCTACACACACAGAGCACACAAACATTTAAAATTAGAATAGAAAAAAATAAAAGAAATGTATACAGTTACTTATGTGTAAAACCAGCATAACAGAAAGTTCCACGTCATTTATTTATGGTGGAGTTGAGGGGGATAAGGTGGAGCTGAGGAGTCTCACAGCCGGAGGAAAGAAGCTGCTCTGTAGTCTGATGCTACCACAGCGTAAATGTGAAATAACATGTAGTCATTCCTAGAGTTTTGGTTCCTAGAAATTTTACATTTATGACTCATTTCATGAGATTATGGCAGATTTCTCTTTTAAAACGTGACATTAACACCATCTGATAGGCCCACACAAACCTTATGATGCTACAACAGTCGCACTGAAAGCTAATGTTGGCGCTGCCCATGTGGAGTTGTCTCAAGACTATAGAAGGCAGTAGTGACAGTCGTAGCTGTGTAGCAGCGGAGGTGTAATGCAACTGGTGTTTGTCAGGCTCTTTGTCTTCTTGTAGGCGCCTGTGTCGTCTTAATGAAAAGACGTGATTTTCCTTGAGGTATCATTCTGCCTTTTATACCAAATACTTTCAGCTGCCTTTATTTCCTCCACAGCCTACATCAAAGTATGATTATATGATGTCTATTGCAGAAGAAGTGCTTGACAAGTCTGTTATTTAGACCAACAGTCAGGTGCTCGTGGGTGGCCAAAAGGGTAGTGTTCCATATTCACATAGAAAACAAATGGAATGGCACAGAAATGCAGTTTTGTGTTGATTGTATTATTATCTTATGGTTTTCAAATATGGTTAATAAAGCGGATAACAAGGTTAAAATAACCCTGCATGTCCAGCACTGGCTGTTCTTCAAACTCTAGTCATCTTTTTATACTGGAAATTAAAAGAAAGATGGGGTTTCTTTTGTGACAGTTTATTAATTAAGCGTTAAGGTCACCTTCAAGGTCACAGCTGTGGCAGCAGGAACGTCAGATTAACACTTTTTTCTGTGCAAACGCAGAGAGATTTTCATTTTCATTTTCATCCCCTCTGCTGTGCAGACAGCCCCCCCCCACCCGCTCACCCAGTTGTAAAAACCATTCCCCGTCTAGCCTGCTGGGGTTGTCATGGTGACCTGTGGAGCTTGCCACAGGTGTTATAGGAAAAGAACTGGGGAGATCTGTGCATGCGTCTGCCTGTCTGTCTGTTGGAAATGTGCATGTCACTGCCGTGTGTGTGTGTGTGTGTGTGTGTGTGTGTGTGTGTGTGTGAAGAACCCCCCTCCCCCTCTTCGTCTGCCTCTTTTCTCGCCTCTCGCTCTCTCGAGCTTTGGAAGTACAAGCCATTTGTTGTGTTTATGAGTCTAATCCATGTGCACATCAGTGCTCTTCTCTTTGACTGCACATTGTGTCTTTGGATTCAGGTGCTTGACTCTACCTGTTTATATGTTTTTATATATATAGTTATATATATATATAGATAGATAGATAGATAGATAGATAGATAGATAGATAGAGATATATATATATATATGCTCTAATTCTGCTGTTGCACGTAAAGCTGCCACTCAGTACACTGGGGCTACTTGAGGAGCTAGAGCAAAGCCAGCTGTTGTGTTGGAGCTGAGCTGCTTGAGGACCCATCCCTGATCTTTTCACTCTGCTCTTCCAGGCTGGATGCATCACACGGTGGAGCAGCTGGGGGATAAAGGCACCAAGGACAGCTATGCCATCCAGTGTCTGCAGAAGTCTTTAGAAGCAGACCCAAACTCGGGCCAGTCCTGGTACTTTCTGGGCAGGTAAGACAAACAAGGGTGTGAGTGTTTGTGTATTTTGCAGGGCTAGCCTCTAACCTGTGAGAGCGTGGGACGTTTTGTGATTACACTGTTTGTTTTACCTAAAAGCCATCTGCCAGCATGCTATGATAATAATCTTGGCTACATGAGCTTTTTGTTGGTTGAGTATCGTTGGGAGAGATTAATGCTGTGTAGGCCCAATAGAGACACGTGCTTCACACCAAATTCTCTTGTTCCTGTGCTTTTGAATTGGGTTTCTCCTCGGGGAAAATAAGCAGGCTGAATGCACACAGGCGTTGGAGCGGATACGCATACAGCCTCCCTCGAGGTCCATGCTGTCCCTTAAGGTGTTAGCCAGGGTTGGCTAGTCTGTGTCGTTCTGTTATAGCCTTTTTACACCAAGCAGCCTGCACTCGAACCTCGACATGTTGATGTACAAGAATTACCCTTTGTCCAGTGACCATAGACGCGACATTTCTTACTGTTACAGCCCTTCACTATAGGAGGTAGTCCACAGGCTGTAGTCTTGCATCTAAGTATCTGAGTCCCTGCACACAGCTGCTGAAGGGGGAGAAATATGTACAAAATGTCCTTTAAAAACCTTTAATGGTGTAGCTGTCTCAGCCCGGTGTATTGTGGACAGTGTTATGAAAGTAGCTTGACATAGGGTATTGCAAGTCATTGGGTTTGGTGTCAAAGAGTCCCAAAAGGAACACAAGTGCTTGGTGCAAAATGGGTTATAGATGCAAGCGACTGCTAGGCCATCAGCCTGGTAGATGATGGAATTTGTTAGCAATAGCAGGAATTAATGTTATTGCAACACACGTTTATTTGCTCTACTTGAACTGCATTGCACTTTCACATGTGAGCAGATGTTTTACTACCCTTTTGTCTTTTTTTCTTTCTTTTTCTTCGTCCATCTTCTCTCCTCCAGGTGCTACTCCAGTATTGGGAAGGTGCAGGATGCCTTCATCTCTTACCGCCAGTCCATTGATAAGTCTGAGGCCAGCGCTGACACCTGGTGCTCCATAGGGTAAGAACAGAGCTTGAAGTATATTGCTATACTGAGGCATAATAAAGGTCACAAGCATGGGGATGCCAACATCTGTAAGTTTGAGGGAGGGAGAAATAGCCGGTATGTAACAGTTCATCTGTTCAAGATTGGTTTGTTCTCAGGTTGTCAGTGGTTCCCAAAAGCTCCATGGTGATACAGCTACTGCAGTGCGACAGAGGACAGAGGGTGGATAACTGAGAAAGGATCTATAGATAGATGTATGAAGGGTGGGGTATGTCCTCTGGGAGTCACTGAGAGTTGGGATGGCTCAGAGAGATAAAGACCTAAATCCTGGAAGATGGCAAGAGAATCATCTCTCCCCTCTGCCTTCAGGGTGCTCTACCAGCAGCAGAACCAGCCTATGGATGCACTGCAGGCCTACATCTGTGCTGTTCAACTGGACCACAGCCACGCGGCCGCCTGGATGGACCTGGGCACCCTCTACGAATCCTGCGGCCAGCCGCATGACGCTATCAAGTGCTACATCAATGCTACACGCAGCAAGGCCTGCCTCAACACTGCTGCACTCACACAGCGCATCAAACTGCTGCAGGTAGGGCTGGCACTTCGATCGGTTACACCCATCAAGCAACCCTGTTTGTTAGATGTTGTGCAGTATTTTGGTGTGTGTGTATTGAAGTGCTGTGTTTATTGCCAAAGCAATCGGCTTTTTAAAATGCAGATTGTGCTTCTGTCATTTTGATTTCTGACCACTGAGATATGAATAATAATTCATATTGGTGTGTTTAAACACATTTTTCTCACTTGTAATTGTAAAGCATACCTTCATGGCATTGAACATTTCTGTTTTATTCTGTATACAGTTACCTAAAACACCACCTATAAGTAAGCAGTAGTCTTTGTAGTGCCTTTCTTGTTAAACCCAAGTTCAGCACTAAAGTTTGTGTCTTGCACAATTTCTCCTAGGCTCAGTTGTGTAACCTACAGCCAGGTAGTCTGCAGAATAAGAGTAAAATGCTTCCTAGTATTGAGGAGGCGTGGAGCCTACCCATTCCTGCTGAGCTCACGTCCAGGCAGGGGGCCTTGAACACTGCACAGGCACAGCAGGTGAGATCCAGCTCATACAAGAGACTCAAGCCTCTTGGAAATTACTTGAACAATACATTTATGAGGACTATTAAAGCTGAGGCCTTGCTCTGATACTTTCAGATGTTTTATCCACATCAGACAATATTGATGTTTCTAAAATTCTGGTTTGCATCCGTAGCCAATATGGACTTCTGGGCCGAAAGATAAAAGGGTACACAGTCTGAAGGAATTAGAGCAAGGCCCATATTTCAATCATCTAATTACTAGAGTGTAGTTGACCTTCATAGAGGCTTTTCTGTGTCACATGATGAGTGGTAAAATTATTAAGCAAAGCTACAAGGAACTCATTATGTCCTACAACTCAATGCAAAGATGCACAAATCTTGTGCAGTCATTACAACATACTTTGCAAACTGCGAAGTTGAAAATGGATGCTTAGTGGGTACAGTATATCAAGTAGTGTGAATGCATGTATTTATGTGTCATGTATTTGACGCTCATACTGTATATTTAAACTTTTCTTTTTTGAAAATGGTTAAAACTGGCATAAATAGTATTACTTGTCACGAGACAGATCTTAGCCATGCACATTAGATGTGAAGGCTGAGCCCCACCATCAACATATCGGTTCATTCTTCCTGACCGCCAGATCCAGATCTTAACACTGGATGTTATCCGTCTCGCGCATACGCAGGTTGAGTAGGTGCTTGACACTGTGAAAACACCGGTCTGACAGCTAGGAGTCTGGAGTGTAGCCGTGATTGTCTAATCGCAGCCCATGGAGGACGAAACTGTAGCTCCACCCATGTGGTTTTAGGGCTTCTAGCGAAAAGTCACCGGCTATCCTTTTTTTTGTTTCAACCTGCATTCACAGATTACCTGCGAGAAGATACATGGGATGTCTTTCGTGATGATGTGGGATTATATACCCTACGTCATCCAGGTCACATGTGACTTTGATTATTAAATACTCAACCTGCGCGTGTGCGAGACAGATAACATCCAGTGTAAAGCACTGGATCTGCCGGTCATCCAGAATTCATAGAACCGTAGTCACATACCTACCTTAGTTATCTGTTTTCATGTAGTTTTGTTTATTAGAATCTTTAACATTGACGTCATCCTCTTTTGGTTACGAATAACATCATTTCCATCATCATAGCACTTGCTTGAGCTGCACTATCGCCAAACACAGAGGAATGGAAGTAACAGAAATGTTGTTTCTAATGAAAGAAATTCCCAGAAAAAATGTAACCAAATGTTATCTATGAACATTATTGATGTTGCAACTGATTGCATGGTTTTGACAACCAGTGAAAACTCAGAAGAGACCAGAACATGTGGTCTGCATGTCCAAAACAACCCTCCACTAATGCAGCTAGTGTTGCATTACCCCACATCCTAATCACAGCATGAATACTCTGATTATGACCTTAATCAACCTCTGTCAGTTAGATTAAGGTAATACCACAAACCATGTTTTAATCAGAGTATTGTCAAACATGCAATATTTAAACGCCCAAATTGCTGTGCATGTAAATGTAGTATCAACTGTATCCTCCAGTGTCTCATTGTGCAGAATACTTTGGATTTATATCTGTGTTTTTCCCCTTTTTGAAACCGTACATCAGGCTCATTTTGAACTGTAGCTTTGCTGTTATTGTTAGTCCAGCATGTCCTCACTCACAAGCTGTGTCTCTGTGCTGGCTTTCCAGGCCTGTAAGGGGGAGGGAGGCCAGTCCGCCAGCAATCACACAGACCCACAGGCCAGTCCTGCCAAGAAGAAACGCACTGCCAGCCCAGCTAAGGTACAGCTCAGAACCTTAACATTACTATTCTGCTGCACAATAGAGAAGGGGAGCCATGCTACACATGTTTCTGTCTCACTTACAGGGTGCTGCAGACTCGTGGGCAAACAGCCCCAATCAACAGCAGATCCCCAGCTGGTACCTAACACCACAGAAGCTTCAGGTAGGAAATGTCTCAACTTAATATGTTTTGTATGTGTAATTTTATCATGTACAGAAACTTTCCTAACTGTTTTTAAATGCAGTCCTGAGTCTGTCACACCTGAAGCTGGATGTTTACTGGGTTATAGTCTCACTAGCTGTTCTGTAGCTGATGTGAACTTCCTCAAAAATGCATCTAAATGTATTTCCACCCTGATGAGAAAAGAAAAATGTCAGCAGAGAGAGTTTTATGAGCTGATAGTGGAGATCCTGGATCACCTGAAGGTCTTCTTTCTGACATCAGGAGCCCAGTTTGATAGTAAAAATACTTGTTGGGCATTTTATGCCTTTTTATTAGGTAGTGCAAACAATGAGAGGGAGAGAGATGCTGCAAAGGTCCCTCTATATGGACTCTATATGCCAAGTTCATTCATAAAGTTCAATATAATAAATAATATAATTACTTTTATATCATTGCCAATATTACTTTTAAATATCATGTGCAATATAACTTTATTTATTGTTATTGTATTAGGCACTGGTGTTAGCATTTTACTCCTTATACACTTTACATTTACATTTCTTACTCTATTGTTTTTATTCTTATGTTGCTGTAATGTGTGAGCAGTCCCTGGCACAAGAATGTCCTTTGGGATTAAAAAAGTTCTATCTTATCTTATAAATACAGAGTTAAACGTTTTTGAGCCGTTTCACAAATCAAAATTTTCCAAAGTGAAAACATAATAAACCCTACATGAGGTCATATTTATGTTTTAACATCTGACATTTGTAGATGAAAAGTTTGCAAAGCAATATATATATTTTTTTTATTTGCAAAATAATATGCATCGTGTATTAAACTTAAACTAGCTAATTAAAACTGACAGTTAGGCCGCTGAATCAATACAACACTGTTATGAAATGTGCAGCACCTGGATCACCTGCGGACCAACCGAGCAAACCTCAAGCCCCCCCAGGTGCAGATGCTGGAGCAGCTGGAGAACCAGTTCTCTCTCATGCAACAACATCAGCAGCAGGTACACACACGCAGGACTACAATGATAAAGAATGTAGTGTCTGCTACGTAAAGCACCTGTTTGTCCTGGTATTTTAGTTTTTTTAGCTTGTTATGAATAAGGTTTGAATCTTTCCTGCTTCTCCTGTGTGTCAGATGAGGCAGCAGGCGGCAGCGGGTGGCCAGTCGCGGCCCAGCCTTCCCAATGGTCCTTTGGCTGAGTCCTCTCACCACCATGCAGGCCTCTCCCGCACCTCCCCCCTCAACCACACAGCCATCCGGCCCCCGTGTGTCACCCAGCCCACAGCCAATGGATCCTGTTCTTCAAGTCCTTCAGCGGGGCTGCTGGGACACCTGGACAAAAATCACACCCTGGGACTGGGAGGTGGCGGCGCGAGCAACGGAAACGTGCCTTACCCGCAGAAGAACTCTCTACCTCACAACTGCACAGCCGCCAGTCATCCCAGCACCAGCAGCACTACCAGTAGTCCCAGTCATGCAGACGAGACATGGAGGAGCCAACAACGCAACACTACCACTCAGGTATCCCACAGTTCCTCTGATGTTTCCACGCTTTTCTCTGTCATTCAAACGGCCTTGTCACTGCCCGTACTGTTCTGCACATGTGCGAAAATGTGACTTCCTGTCACCACGTTTTGTTTTTTTTAAATGCAGAATTTTTTAAGGAAAGCTTCATGTTGATTTGTGGAACATACCTTTAAATACTTATTGATGAAATATGTTTAACGTGACTTTTACAATACTATCAAAATCTAGTGGTCCACTTAAATTTTATACATTTAAAAAGTATCTTAGGTTAAAGTTTATCATAATAAATATTCATTAATATATTAAATTTCATAATTGAAGGCATTTAACAATTACTTTATTCAAGCAATGTAAGCATTTTACCAGCTTTTTGTTAATGAATGATGAAATTAGCTCCATACATTAGACATTCTTTACCAAAACAGGAAAAAAAGTGTTTATTTAATAAGAAAAATTTGTTCTATTTTTCTATTTCATAACTAGCAAAACCAAAGAAAACATTATTTTATTTAAATCCCAGAAAATGCCGTAAATTGACAGGAACATTTGCAGAACAAATCGTGTTTCTGGTTCGGATTGGGCAGTGACAGGCTTCATATTTGCCTCCCTGTGCCTTCCTGTACTTTGTATTCAGTATTTATAGTATTTCCTGTGATGATGATGTGTCTGCATGTGTTAAAGCCATTTCTTTTTGAGCATGTTTAATGTTGAAATGTAAATGTGGGTCTGTTCTCATTATTAAAAGTATTCAGTGTGTATGTGTGTGTATTTTTGGTCTTTGTCTCTGTCCAGGGGCTTCAAAAAGGTCCAGGTTCACATTTGGCAGGTCCCAATGGAGAACCCCCTTTCTCTTCCTCCTCCTCCCCTCAGACCTCGTTCTCTTCCTCTGGCATTCTGAATCAGGTTGGACATTCCTCTGGACCCTGCACTGCCTCCTCCTCAGCGTCCTCTTTATCCCCCACCTCCCCCCAGACCACACCCAACCACTTGTCCTCGCCACCCCACTCCGCTACTACCTCAGGGGTCCACACCAAAGACACCACGCCTTCAGGGGGCAACAACGGCAGCAACGGTGCAGCTGCCACTTTGCCATCAGGTCCGGAGGCCGCTGTCAGGCATTCCGCAGGGACACCCCAAAGTCCCAGCACCACCCCCGCGCAGGGATTGACTAATCACGTCCAGCCGCGGGTGACGGACAGCTCTGCTAGCCTGTCTCAGCCTGGCTCTCCTGCCCCCGGCGTGCTCAGTTCAGACAATCCTCAGCTCTCAGCCTTGCTAAAGGGAAAAGCCAATACTACCAGTAATGATGATAACAATAACCACAGTAACCACGGAGGGCCTTCCTCAGAGAAAGTCAACAACGTCCACCCGGGTCTCCACGGTGCCACCAAGCCAACATCAGAGCAGCCGGTGGCGTCCTCGCCACTTTTAGCCACCACTACGACCTCTCCACGCACAGCAGACCCTCACCCCACCAACAGCCTCTCCTGCCTTAACAGCCCGTCCAACACCAACAGCCAGGGGCCCACGGTCAATGGGAAGGGGCTGGAGGACTCCCAGAGCCCGCTGAAGGTAGAGCCTTCTGTAGGAGCTCATAGACACACTGCTAGTCTGGCACCCTGGTCCTCGGTTTCCATCTACCCCAGCTCCAGTGAAGTCCTCAAAGCATGCAGGTAAGAAGCCTGCATGACACCAGTTATCCCTAATCAAACTATGACCATATATGCTATTAAACTTCTTTTTTTGTGGGTCTGAGAGAGAGACGCTGTGAGGGAATGAATACATCCTTTATTGGCAGAACATTTTTTTTGGTTGTTTTTGGCTTCTTTATTTTGGTCATTTAAATGTCTCTAATCCAAAAATAAGCCACAGCATGTTTTGACAATTTATTAAACCAACAAAATGATTGGTCATTGAATGAGGTTGAAATTACAGCTAATAATGCAGTTGAGTCAGCTAACCAACCAGAAGCTGCGTTACTGAACGAGGTGAGCAGCCCTTTGACAACTGAAAAAGACTGAATGTTTGTGGCAGTGACGCAGCAGCAGACACATTTATATGGGAAATTGTGTAGAAGTGAGTTAAGTGTTGATTCTTCTGTCTTCAAACTGCCACTTTGTGTCTTTGAGAGTGAATTGCATAAATATTCACTGTACCATGATGAACCCTGAGCTGATGTCAGACACAGATCTTTGGGTGTGGGTGGGTGCAGCTACTTGGATTTTGAATCCAGTAGGGAGCTGTCATGATGCTCTAAACTTGCTCTTGTCACTGAGCCTCACTTCCTCCATGTTTAAGGATATCCTGACCAAAATATTTTTTGTCCCCAGTCCTAATGTGAGCCTGGTAGTTTGAAACCAGTCCTCAACTCAACTCTACTTTATTTATATAGAACCTTTCATACCAACATGCAGCCCACAGTGCTTCACAGAGCAAGGTTAAAACAGCACAGACAAACCAATGATTAAGACTTAGAAAAACTAAGGCAACAAATGACGAGGCACCTTAAGTAAAAGCCAGGCTACAAAGATGTGTCTTAAGGATCTGAGGGACCTGCTGGGTACAGATCTAAAAAGCATCATGCAGGGCCCTCTCCTAGGCCACGTTCACATCATATCGTTCAGACCACAACTGTGAGCAGCCAAGTCTGAAGAACCGTTCACGTCAGCCTCCTAGTTGTAATTTCGAGTCGGACATATCTGGCATTTCTAACAGCTACAATATCTCCCACTTGGTAAAAAGAACTACATACGTGTCAACACACTGCTGGAGAAATGGCTGCAAAGCCTCCATCACTTCACTGCTGCTGTTTAGTAAAAAGTGTCTCAAATTTAATGAGGTCCTGCTTCTGTAAACTAAAATGTTGTCCCAAAAGTGTTTTGTTGTTAAATGAAGTAACATAATTCAGTGTTCGCTTGCAGGTGTTTTGTTTAGTGCTCTGTTCTGCATACTACATTGTGTTGCACATGTATAGGTGTTTGTCAGTGACAGCTTGCTTTTACCTGTGCTGATAAACTGACTGACAACCCCCCCACGCTCTGGCTGCAGGAACCTGGGGAAGAACGGCCTGTCGACTAGCAGCATCCTCCTGGACAAGTGTCCTCCGCCGCGAACCCCTTGCCCGCCCTCTCCTCCACTGCCAAAGGACAAACTCAACCCTCCAACGCCCAGTATTTATGTGCGTGCAGCTGCACCATAGAAGGACAAGTATTCATGATGTTGTTGTGTGCAATGTTAGAGAAACAGTACCTTGGCTACAGCACCAAATACAAACACTTGTAGTTAGCTCCTCTTTAATGTGTTGATGCTCCCGATGAGTCTGGAGTCGGTCCACATTCCCTGACTGCTCCTCTGTCTCCTCTCTGACATACAGCTAGAAAACAAGAGGGATGCCTTCTACCCTCCTCTGCATCAGTTCTGCACCAACCCTTCCAACCCGGTCACCGTCATCAGAGGACTGGCTGGAGCACTCAAACTAGGTACGAGCGTGCGTCACACACTGAATGTTTGTGTTTCAAGCATCTTAATTAGTTTGATTTAGCTGTTATTTGATTTAACATGTGGTGGTGATAGCAGCTGTGAGCAGGGGCAGCTGGATGTTTCTGTCTGGTCCAGTCTCACGTGGCTCTGTGGGTGTGTCTCTGTGATCATGGGGAGGGAGTGTGTGGATGAATTTGACATGTATGACAACAGCACCACCTGCAAGTGGAAAGTGTTACTGCACGTGTTTGCTGTAGAGGAAACTAGTTGACTTTGCCGTCATTTACAAACATCTGCTCTACTATTACAGTGACTTGCTGCCCTGTTATACACTAATACACTAATCTGACATTGTTCCCTGCTGATTTGTTAAGGAGTCATGTAGCTAAAGATACAATAAGACAAAACTGACACAGAACCCCACAACCGACCTGCCCCGCTCCCTCTAACCCTGCTGCACTACTGCTGTGAGGTTGACCGTTATCTCTAATTTCACCGTGTTCTCCCTCAGTCAGAAGATAACGATAAGAAAATATATTCAAATGATTTTATATGTGAAATATGAAAGTAATTAAACATTAAAACATTTGCCATCAACATGCCACGTTTACATTTACATGATGGACCTCTGTGCTCATGTTAATTAATGTGCATTGTCTCTTCTTAAATAAAATAAACAAATAATGTGCTTGAATTAAAAAAAAATGAACTTGCCTCTGACTGCTCTTCCTTTTTGCTTCCTCATTCTTTCAGATCTGGGTTTGTTCTCCACTAAGACTTTGGTGGAGGCCAACCCAGACCACCTGGTGGAGGTGCGGACCCAGCTGGCCCAGCCCACTGACGAGAACTGGGACCCCACCGGCGCCAGGAAGATGTGGCGCTGCGAGAGCAGTCGCTCCCACACCACCATCATCAAATACGCCCAGTACCAGGCCTCGTCCTTCCAGGAGTCTCTGCGGGTCAGTGGGACTACACACACTGAGAGTGTGAATGATGCGTTTTATCCTTGATGCGATGCACACATATTGTTTTTATCAGATTGTATGACCTAAAATAATACATGAATACTATTTTGTTACATCTTTGTTGTTGGTATGATAGCAATAGTGCCTGAAATGTGGTGTGAGTTCATGTCAACAGTCAAAATTAAACTGTACTGACTTAGTAATTGATGTTTAGCTAATTCTAAGGACTCTCTCCAAAAGTTCCCAGTACTTTCAATGCTTTGTGTTTGTGACAGGAGGAGAATGAGAAGAAGAAGGAGGTGGAAGCAGAAGCAGGTTCCTCAGACAGGTGAGCTTTCTTTGCCTTTCTGTCTCGTCAGATTTCACTTCTGTGTGTGTGTGTGTGCATGTTTGCTAACTACATCATACTCTCGTGCTTTTCATTAGTATGTTGCGGCGCAGGAAAGGGTCTTTCAAACACATCAAGTTTGGCACCAACATCGACCTCTCTGACGATAAGAAGTGAGTGAACTGTTGAATATCTGGCTGCATGATTGAACCATCACACATCTTCTCCTCACATGATGTTTTTGATCTTTAGTTGGGAAAATGGAATAATTAATAGTCCCTTTATTGTCACATGATAACCTGTAACCTTTGCCCTTTTACAGGTGGAAACAGCAGCTCCAGGAGTTGTCTAAACTGCCAGCTTTTGCCAGGGTGGTGTCAGCCGGCAATCTGCTCAGCCATGTAGGACACACCATCCTGGGCATGAACACTGTCCAGCTCTACATGAAGGTTCCAGGGAGCAGGACACCAGGTACACATGGACAGAATAAACACCGCTGCAGTGTGTATTGTCATTTGTCTAGTTAGTAATCGCATCGGTTTCTTTTGTAGGTCACCAAGAGAACAACAATTTCTGCTCAGTCAACATCAACATCGGCCCCGGGGACTGTGAGTGGTTCGCTGTGCCTGAGGCGTACTGGGGCGTCATCCACGACTTCTGTGAAAAGTACGTCACCAGAAATGATAACTGGGTACGTTTCTAAGCTGATCCCCGGAGCTGTCACTGATGGCTTTACCTCCTCTTACAGGAACAACATCAACTTCCTGATGGGCTCCTGGTGGCCCAACCTGGAGGACCTGTACGAGACCAACGTGCCTGTTTATCGGTTCATCCAGCGTCCCGGGGACCTGGTGTGGCTCAACACGGGCACCGTTCACTGGGTTCAGGCCATCGGCTGGTGCAACAACGTTGCCTGGAATGTCGGACCCCTCACAGGTGAGAAAAGGAAAAATGATAACCCTCCAGACCTTCAGTATATCCTCAGGTGTAGGCAGGTACAGCTGTATGCATGTGAGACAAACAGGCTGTAGGCTTAGTAAACCTCTGCTGGATGAACACACGAGTTTCCACAGATGTTCAGGTGTAAATGAAGTCTGTTTCTGTCCTCAGCCCATCAGTACAAGCTGGCAGTGGAGCGTTTCGAGTGGAACAAACTGCAGAGCGTCAAATCCATCGTTCCCATGATCCACCTCTCCTGGAACATGGCCAGGAACATCAAAGTGTCGGACCACAAGCTCTTTGAGATGATCAAGTGAGAACTCGCAGTTTCTGATATAACTGTTGGGACTACTGGGTGTGTTTGGGTTTTTTTGTGTTGCCCTGAACTTATCTACCCTGTGTTTCCGTGTGTTAGGTATTGTTTGTTACGGACTCTGAAGCAGTGTCAGATGCAGCGGGAACTGCTGTTGGCTGCTGGGAAAGAACTGGTGTGGCACGGGAGGACCCAGAGCGAGCCGGCACATTATTGCAGCATCTGTGAGGTAAGCACACGTACACTACGCCACGCCTGGATCCCGGATGCTGCATGAATGACACTTTTCTACTTTAACGTTTCTGCACCCGTTCTGCCTTCCTCTGGCGCCCAGGTGGAGGTGTTTGACCTGCTGTTTGTAACCACCGAGAGCAACAGCAGGAAAACGTATGTGGTGCACTGCCAGGACTGTGCCCGTAAGGGGAGCACCAACCTGGACAACTTCGTGGTGCTAGAGCAGTACAAGATAGAGGACCTCATGCAGGTTTACGACCAGTTCACACTCGTAAGTATCGGGCAGTCTGATTCAGACCAGATTAGATCAATTTAAACATAAAGGCCTTTTAATGGTTCCCACTCTCATGTCATGAGTTTCATGAGTTTTGTCTGCAGAGCTCAGTGTCTCCTTCCTTTATCTTTCTGCAGGCGAGTCCCCTTCCTTCCTCCTCTTGATGGTAACACTGTTCTGAGGACAGTTAGAACCACAACGGACTTAATTGGAAACTCTCCGGAAACCTTTTTTTTTTCTTTTCTGATATTCAGGAAGTAAGCCGGCAGTCCTCAAACGGCGCTCTGTAGCTATCCCATAAGGCAGCTGCGTGAAAGCTGTGTGTGTCTATGCAACCTGCCCAGAGTGGTGTGCCTCCCCCCAGTGGACTGGAGGGGGATGGCAGCTCCTCCTGTCATGACCAGACTGTTCTACTGCTGGCCCAGTTGGACTTCACTAGAAAACACACAAAAATCCCACAGAAAAATGATGAATAAAGGTTTTGTACATATTCTGTTTTAACTGGCGACATCATCACACAAAGACTACTGACTTGATAGTTTTCTTTTTCCATTTTTGTATTCTGTTTGTGAGTTGACACAAGAGCCCCCCCCCCACCATGAGATGAGTATTTAGCATAGCTGGTCTTTTGTATGTTAGATAGGCACCTCCTCGGTCAGGAAAACAAGATAAAAAAAAACTTTGTAATGTGAAAAGTTGAGTGACACATTTCTTTGCAACATTTCCCCCGTTTTTGTTTTTGTTTTTTAAGATCAGTTAAAACGTTAAATTTTATTTAGCTGGAACTCTGATGAGTCTTTGGTTACTTTGAGGGTGGGGGAGAGGAAATCATTTGTAGACAAACAGCCAAGTCCCAGAGAAAAAGGGTTGCACATAGACAAAAGAGTGAACTTTAATTTGTGTTTTTTATTTTGCTGTAAATTTACACTATTTATAAATGCATATTTATTGCTTGAAAATATTTGTTGATGGAATGCTGTAATTTTTTTCCAGAGTACCTGCCATTAAATTTGAAGGAGCCTTGTGATTTTAAGCACGGCCCCTCATACGTTTTCTATATAAATAAAACTGCTTAGTAAGCATTGTACAGAGACCTTACCTTGAAATGGGTTTATTGTTTGAAGGATGTTTTATGAGTCAATAAACAAGAACTGTCTTTATTTACATCTGCAGCCTCGGTCGTACTTTTTTACAATTCTTATTTTGAAACTTTTATTGCTGATGCAAGTAAAAGCCAGGTCGTAGTTGATTGGTGGGTTACCTTTCAGCCTTGACACTTACCTGCACCTGGAAAAACCTGGAGCTCCTCAAATTTTGCTCGGTGGCCATTTTATCCATCATATTTATTAGTCTTGCTTTGTGAGAAGAGCCGCTGCTTATCCATCGACTGTTTGTGGTCCACAGCAGATCCACGCTGCTAGTTTAAAAAGGGGAAAGACCTCAGGGAAGGAAAAGATCGATGCTGCCCTCTTCCTGGACAATAATACGTTTACATGTATAGTACTTTACAACGAAAACAAAACACAATAAAATACACCAGTGATGTATGAATAAGCAGGCAGGCATAATCAAGGATAAAATGTAAAATATATAAAATGTATAATAATGGGTGAATTAACAACAGAGCAGTGCAAGCAACTTACTTGCTTTGGCAATGTGAACGTTTCCCATGCTGATAAAGCCCCTTTACATTGAAAATGAATTGACTTGGGTGCAACGTCAAGAATAAAATAAACCTGAAAATTATAAGAAAGCCTTTTGATAAAAATACGTCTTCAAAAGTGATTTAAAAGAAGATACTGATGCGGCAGGTCGTCCCACAGCAAACACTCGGTCCCCTTTAGTCTTTAAGCGTGAGGTGGGAACAGTTAGCAGGTTCCTGTCTGAGGATCTCAACAGAATGCAATAGTTGAAACAATCCTTAAACATACAAAGATACAACAATAGGATAATAGAAACACAATGAATTCAATAAAATGCAGTAAATCCAATATAAACTGCTTCAGTGTTAACATCTAATGTAATGTAGGTAAATGCAGGCTGTGAAGAGAATCGGCTGTTTGACCATCTGTTGTCTTCTTTTCTTTCTTTTACAGAAACATGAGTGTAGTTTTGTTTTTAGAGCAGCAGCTCTGCAGCTGGTGACTATGACTATTACAGTCCAACGGGTCGATTATGTACTTCAGAATAAGACATGGTGAATGTACTTTTTTGAAAACACAACACAGTCAGGCATGAGATATTCTACCAAAAATATGACCACACACAACATGCTTTCTATCGGGTTCAATTTACTTTATTCTGCAGAACTTCATGCTTCAAAAGAGCCAAAAGAAACAAAGTCAAAATGTATTTCGGATTTATCTGTGACCTCCCTGTGTCCAAAGAGAGATTTATCCCGACAGCATGAATGGTAAGCTTTTCTAAACTAAAGCAAACTGCCAATTGGAAACCTTATATTAAACAACTATGGGATGGATCACCGTGAAATTGTGTGCAGACGTTCATGTTTCCCAGAGGATGAATTTTGAGTTTGATAGCTGAATTTACTTCACACAGCTGCATGAAAAACAAACTTTTGACTCTAATTTTTATTCATTTTACAATTCGGTTGTCTTTACAACAAAATGTACCACTATCGTGCGTGAAGAACACGGAGCGGCACTGGCAAGTTCATGGCTGCCATTTGTCCGTCTCAGTTGGTCTTCATGTCTACAGGCTGCCAGGAAAATTCCAGCTTTGCCAAATGGATCACCAGGAAACCATTAAAACGGTTTCTCACATAGAGTACTCCAGTCTTTATTAAACCATTTCACGTGGTATGGAAATATATTGGCAATATATTGGTCAGAGTATTCAAATCTACAGTTTGTAACCAGGAACACATTGAAATCCAGGTCCCAAACTATACAAGTTTGTATTTGAATTTGGCCAAAAATGTAGAAAATCAAAGTAGCGCTGCTTTGGATCTGAACCAAAAGCAAACGACAGAACAGTTCTGGGCTTCTGAACAAGTGAGAACAATACAGATGGCAGATCGCAGATAGAAAAATACCCAAGCAGTTATACATGTTGAGTAGCCACTTGAGATTTGAAAGAGATGTTGCACCCTGTTAGTGTATTAAGGAGTTAATAATAGCTGTAACACATGACAATGTTGTGTGTTGAACTGGACGTCCATAAATGAAAAACATGTTTGTCTTCTTGTTCCTGCAGCTGAATGTTTGAGCGTCACTGTGCAGAACGATGTTTTCACGTTCAGCTGCTGAAAGTGGAAAGTTTCTATGTTCTCATTAAAAAAAAATCCCATTTTAAGGGGCGGGGCTACGAGCATCATTTGTGACATCACCAATAGTTTTTAATAAAGAAGAAAGAGTATGTTGTCATTTTAACAAGATAATTTTGTGAAATGAACATAATCAGATACAAATTATTATTCAAAGTAAAGCAATTTGTACACTATGGAGTCATAGGAGTGCCATACAAAAATAATACATCTGTAAAAGAATAAGAAAATAAATGTGGAACTATAAAGAGGAATAAATAAAAGAATAAATAAGTAAATAGAAACATTTGGAAATATAAAATAATAATTATAACCTTTTTTCATTCATTTTCACATTTATATGTTCATTTATTTCTGTATATATTTATTTATTTATATATTTTTACTTTTTAATAGGGGAAAAGCAAAAGCAATAGGGGAAAAATAAGGAAAACCAAATGGATAAAAACAAATAAATAACATTTAACAAAATTCTGTAAATAAATATATAAACAAATAAATGTAAAAATAAATTTAAATGTTTATTCTTTTATATTTTGTTATTTGTCTTTATATTTCCACATTGATTCATTTTTTTGTTTATTCTTCATTATATTTCCAATTTGTTTTATTTACTTATTTATTCTTTTATTTATCCCTCTTTATATTTCCAAATGTATTTTCTTATTCTGTTACAGATGTATTATTTATTTGTTATGGCACTCCTATGACTCCATACTATACATGAAAAAGGACGTAGTTTTACATCCAGACAGCCGCTGTGTGATTCAAACATCTACAGTCGGACTTCCTCTTGTCTTCATGGGAGCATCGTTTTCTCATTCGGTGCTCGCTGGTTTCGTGCACAGCGTTCTGGGGAGCCTGTTATCTCTGCAAACTGTGCCCTGAATCTGCACCACACACCGTCCAGTCAGACCCCTGCACCATAACAAAGACATAACGCCTCATTAAATGTCCACATGGTGCATCCAGTTGACCGGCTCAGACGGGGAACTGTTTTTATCTGAATGAAGTCCTTTGAGCAAAGAAATAAAAACAAATCTTGGGGAGAAAATAATGAATCAGAACAAAGTGAGAAATCAAACGCTGTTCTGATGTTTCTGTCTGTGATCAATCAAGGTTTATACAGCGTCTTTTTTTCCGCCCTCAGTAGGTTATCGTGTGTGGTGATTAAACAGTGTGCAGCTCAGTTTTTTTTGGATCCGCTGCACATTTCAAAATTTCAATTTACAGCCTCCTAAAAAAAGAGCTGATGATGCCATGACTTACGGGAGAAGAAAAGAGGAACTTTGACAATTGTCGGTTTGTAAAAGAGGAACAGAAAGCGTTTTCTTCCTCCACGAATGAATGGATAAAAATGATGCAACAAGCCTTATGAAAATTAAGTGATTTTTATTGATTTCAGACTATTTGTGGCCAGTAGTCTTCTGCCATGCTTGACTCAGTCTGACTCTGGGTAATGAGACACTATCACTCTGTTCTGATGTACAAACTGGAGACCCAGAACTACATGATGGTGTTTCTAGCTGCACGGCTCTATGGATGGCAGTGTGGTTCGGTCCGTCCACCACTTTGATCCAGACTCAAATATCTCAGCAACTATTGGATGGATTGCCATGAAATTTGGCTCAGACGTTCATGTTCCCCTCAGGATGAACTGTGATAACCAAATACCTGGAGAACTAATGCCATTCCCATCAGCCGTTTACTGCTAATTAGCAAATGTTAGCATGCTAACACATGATGGTAAACATTATAAACATTATACCTGCTTAACATCAGCATGTTAGCATTGCCATTTTGAGCATGTTAGCATCTGATGTTAGCATTTAGCTCCATGCACCACCGTGCCTAAGTACAGCCTCGCAGAGCTGCTATCATGTCTGTAGACCTGATACTCAGCCAATTCTGGCCCGCGATAGGTTGTTCAATAATGTCTCTTAGCTGTCCCTTATCAGCGATCTGTGCAGTGCAAGTGGTGACACTTGATTTCTGCAAGAAGTTCACGTACACCTGAGCTGCGCGGGGCACGGGGGAGAAGTTTGCCTTTACTACTGTCTGCCTGGCAGAAATTCCTGAGGGCAAACTTCTCCCAAGTGCCTGCACGGGGCTGCTGTGACTGGATTCACCTCTTGGCAAAGATGAGTGAGGACAGCAAACAAAAAGGTTGACAATGAAAACAGGCAAGTCAATGAAAAGTGGACGGATGAATTTGCCTTTATTTAGCCGCCTCACACCAAACCTCTGTGTTTAATTTGCCAAATGACAACTGCTGTATGCAGGCTGATAATATCAGGTGCCAAACTTTGAGATGCCTTTGCCAAGATTCCATGAGATGAGAAGAGATGAGAAACACATTTTTCTTTTGGTCTTATTTATGGTTCATCTTTCTGATGTGACTTATTCACCTCAATCAGAAAATGTACAGAGAGCTGGGGAATGACTGGGTTTCAGTCAGATCTTTGCAGTGTGAGCGGACAGTGTGCCTGTTCATGTCTTTTATTGCAAAGAGCACAGGTTTTTAATAAAACAGATCTACCACTACCCTGCAGTTACCCTCTCTTTATGTGCCTAACTGGCATAATGATGATGTCTAACTGTGCTGATTGGTCTGTAATTACTGCTAATGCTGCTAAATGGTGCCTTGATATAACCCACTGTATGGAACAGTAAAACTTCTCATATCAGAGATATAACCAGAAAGCTCTGATAAAATATTTAGCAGAAAAACGATTTAAACAACTAATACCAAAAACATATTGATTATGGTGTGTGGACAGATGGCTTGTCTTGCTTTGACCAGCTAGCTGTCACATGCTGCATTTTTAGAGGGTGCTCGACCTTTCAAAGGGAGCCCACGAGTGGCCACTCAGTAGAGTTTATTTTCTAAAAGCTGATGTTTTTGGCTCTCTGCCACGCACTCAACCCTGGGATGAGAAAACATGCATACTAATGCCAACCTGGTGCCGATCCAGCGCCGCTCTCGCCGGCTAACAACAGCCACTCGAGCCTTTTCACATGTGGAGCTTTCATTTGAATGATTCCACGATCTCTTCTGTTCGCTGCTGCTTCCCACTGGACGTATCAGCTGCACACACACTGAACCGTCTATTGATCCAGATGTATATGATGCTAATGTGTTGCTGCTGAATGGACAGATATGTATTATTTATTGATAAGTGCAGCCTGACTGTGACTCAGAAGCTTGTAATCTTGATGTGATGTTTGAAAGACAACAAAGGTCGCTGGCTGGAACTGAACCGGTGGCGCTGCGGTGGCCATGTGGCATGCACAGTAACCATTCGGCTACCAAGGTGCCCCGTACACGCTGCCTTAATGTCACACTGTCACAGCTTACTGGGAAGCTTGAATAGAACAGAGGCATCATTAATGTTATTAGTAACACCTGAGCTTTTCCTACTACGATAAATCAAAATGTCTGCTGTAAAGAAAGCCCTGTGTTTCACCTCCTCTCTCTTTGGTCATTAGCAAAGAGAAACGTACAGGTACTCATTTAGCTAACTAGAGGTTTAGTTATTCGAAGACCAGTCTTTGAGTTTAAATATTGAGTATTTCTTAAAATTGTTGGAAGCTAAACCTAAATAAATTCGATAAGTGATTTGAAAGGATTCCTTTTTATTAGTGGATGTTGATACGTGTTTTAGTTGCAAACAAACTAAATGATATTGAACCCCAATCCTCACCTGCACATGTTGAGAAAAATGTTTTGCACAGTGAAGCTCCTGCCCACATGTGCTTTATAGGCATTTCAACTGTAGAACAGGAACAGGAAGTCTATTTCCTCTTTTTACATCCCTGCTTCATCCAAAGCCCCTTCCCTAACCATTGTTTATCTTTCAGCCCTCTGCTTCTTGGTTTTGTTTTACTTTTATCCTTGTAAATCTCTGTCTAACTTTGTTTTAAAAGTGCGATGAAAAGCTGTGCTTAGAGAAATGCATTTCAATGATTATTATTTATCTCTGCAGTGCTTTCCATTAACGCCATTAATGCATCTCGCCCGTCACTCAGCCCAGCAGGAGGAACGTGTTCAGACACTCTGCTCCACTCTCCTGAACACCTGATCACTGCTGCTGCTTTGCGTTCAGATGAAGCAGTTTGTTAGTTTGTTCCACACAGCTATTATTTTTTAAGTTTGAATATTTTGCTGTATTTGACCAAAACCAACAATGAAATGATTCTGCTGAGCCTGATATAACGTATTCCTCTTTCCACAGAGCTCTGTTGTCCAGAAACTATTTAAACTCGGTGACCATCATTTATTTGGAGTCAGTTCCACAAACACCATCCTGCTGCCATAAATACTCAGCAGAAGACCAAATGTGTATTAATCCACAGCTGAAAATAGACCCCAACAAATGCTCTATTTACTCCTGTTTTACTGATGTTTTCTGAAAACTGAAGTGACCAGCTGTTTTAGGAAGTTATTTAGCTTTTTTTAAAATAAAGTATAGTAAGATCTTCAGGGCTTCGGACAGGGTAGGGAAGTCGGAAAGTACTGAGAGACGGACTAATGCTATGTTGGCTTTGGTCTTTTCATTGTATTTGTTTTTTGCTTTATATTGAACTTAAACCTGATCCCTCGGATCCTGGTTCTTTCTGACTTCTTGTAGTAATTTTCCAGAGGTATGTCTCTCATCCTTGTGCCCATTTCGTGGGTAAAAAAAAGTGACTTGATGAATAAATGCTAATGCACCCATCCATACCCGTGACAAGTGTTTCAACCTCTGGATGCAGGAAGCAACAGACATGCAGACAGAGCTTCAGCAGCACCCTCAGCCTGCCTGCCTGTCCTGGAGATATCTACCATTTATGTTCAAGTTCAGTCAGTTTTTGTTGCTCTGATAACAGTCTGAGGTGCTTTAACAGTGCGCTGTGACGTCGTCATGGTTCTGGCTGGTTTATGTGCTCACCACTGTCCTTTGTGTTCCTGCGCTTGGGTGGAAAAGGATGCCGAAGCAAATCTGGCAAATGCAAGTGTGGATCGAGTTGGTGTGACAACCTTTTACATGAACACTTAGTCACCAGGGTGTGAAATGCATGAATAATAAGCTTATAATAACACTAAAACGAGAGGACTTTTTGGTCCTTTATGGTGCCAGAACCATTTAACAATAAATCCCTCACCTGAACCTTTTCTCTAAACTTCAGAAAATATATGATGGGTGGGTGGGGGGTGGGGGGTGGGGGTGTGTGATGCTCATTGTGCTGGCTAGATGACATTCATTGTGCTCCTGTAACAAAATGAGTCATAAGTGTGGGATCATTCATCTGCAGCAGGGCCTGCAGGCATTGTGCTTGACAGTTATTTCATTGTCACAACCACAGGTGGCTGCATCGGTCCGCCGGACTGACAACCACTCCAACCAATACACCTTTAATTTATTCATGATCCCTTTTGAATTTTCAGGGTTTTATAAAAAATAAAAAAAAACTGTGGTGGCAGGCTGTGTTTTACCACATTTCCACTTATCTTCAGAAGTGAGGAGGGGGAGGAGGAGGTTGACATTTTAGAAAATATCAGAGCTGGAAGCTGAGCCACACATTTCAGGGTTTTTACACGAGACACGGTTTACATTTCCTGAAAGACAGACAGACGCAGTTGGACTCACCTGTTTTGATCCTTTGCTTTTTACATATGGATTTATTTATGAGGTTCATATTGCAGACATGTGTTGATGTACTGATTTATGTAGCATCAGCAGTAGGCTGATTATTTATTAGTTTTTTCATCTTGTTGTTGTTTGAAAATTGTTGAACAATCTCCTGTACTCTACCTGAACAAAGTCAAACATCTACAAGGTAAAGATCCACATTATTAAGACTAAAACGGATCTACAGGAAGAGAGACTATTGGCACTAAATCCTAAAATGGTTTCAGTATTATGAGAGATACAGATGTTTGAAAGGGGACAGGGAAAACACCACGAGTACTGTAGCCACGTGACTTGCAGCCCACACTCGTAGTCTTTCAACAGTTTTTTAAATCAGCATGTCTTCACGACGAACGATGAGGTGAGGAAGATGGAGAGGATGAGCAGCAGCAGCATCAGTAGAACCATCACACAGAGGATGGATGTAAGATATATAGATACGTGTAAGTCTTTAAAATTTCTTTAGAGTAAATCTACTCCTTCTAACTCATTTTTTAAAAATCCAGAATCGATGGATATGCAAATATTTTTCATTTCAAAAGATGAGCTGCTTCAGTTTCTTCACTGAAAGGTCAGTTTTCAGGTTTTCAACTTTCCACATGACGTCAAGTCTACACGTCCATCATTATTGATTGATGTGGTTGAGTTGTGTACGGTGAACACTGGAATATTCAAGTTTAACACAAAGTTTATTGATAAAATATAAAACAGGTGTAGGACTTGATGAGTTCACTTCTTCCTGCAACTTTTCAGACATTAAATATTTATTTATGTTGTTTATTGTGACTTTGCTGTTAATGTTTTTGTCTGTTCTTGTTTTGTTTTCTTACATATATATATACAGTATATATTAACATGTTGGTTAATATAATTAACTAATTCTGCACAGTGAAGGTCAGACATCCATGTTAAGTAGCAGAGGCCGCGCCCTTTGACCTCCTCACACTGTGCAGTAAGAGTTTCACATTATGTGCAGCTACAAATATCTGATGCATCATGAAACATCTGCTCGTCACACAGAGAGCCAGTGTAACCTGGAGCCAGCAGATGTCACTGTAGTTATGAAAGAGATGGATGCTAACTTATGTCTGTAACACACACACACACACACACACACACACACACACACACACACACACACACACACACACACACTATTAAAGAGGATCAAAGCTGCTCCTAAATCCTGAAGGTGTATTCCAGATGTGTTAGTCACTCATGTGAGTCAGCGTGTATTTGTTCCGTTCCTATTTGTTTTTACTCTTAAAGCGAGTGACTCACACTTGAGTTGACAGAGAAAACATATGCAAGTATTTTAGAACAGGAAGTGGATGTACAGAAGGGCAAAAAAAAAAAATATATATTTCTTGGACCATGAGGATCAAGTGCTTTCAGCAGCCAAGAGGAAATCATAGTCATTTGTGGAAGTGCTGGGTTGGTGAGGAATGTGTCTGAGAGGAGCTCAGACTACCGTTAACTGCAGAGAGCCAAATATCTGCAGACTGACAGGGCAATGACAGACCGGTCCTGACAGCGAACGCCACCCAGCACTTTTCAGAGCAGCCTGTATTCATTTTATGTCTTTATTTCTCTTTAGGCTTGTTGATTTGTTCAAATAAACCAGGCAAAGTTTGCAGCAGTCTTCCTATATTATTATCATTATCATTATTATTATTATTATTGGCACATTGGCCCCTATAAATTGAAATAGGAATATCATCATGAGCTTGGTTACTAATTATGGTGTAAAGCCAATCCATCAAAGTCACATCACATCTTTTATAAATTAAAAAAAGAATGTAAAGTCACCTCAAATGAAAAATACTGATAAAAAAGGAGCTCAGCGTCTGTAACACAAGAGAAAAAGTTGAATAATGTTACATAAATATCACAGAGAGAAAACACTTATAAATATCAAAGGAGCATTTATTCATTCAAAAAGATATTAAAAATAAGCTGATAAGCTCATAAAATGTGATGAATTCTTATAGATGTAACTCTCCACCTGCAGATTGAGTCGTAGCACCACCTGCACCGACATTTAAATCCTTCTTTCACACTGATGCACAATAATTTAACATTTTCTTCTTATTGAGCTCTTTAAGTTTTGATACTGAAGTACAGTTTGCTTCCTTATGTACTTTTACTCGGTTGAGTTTTTAATGCAGGATTTCTTTTTTTTAATAATGGATCCTTCTTTTGACTAAATAACCGTTGTCTTCCACTGACTGGCTGTTTCAGAAACATTATAAAGTCTCTGTATAGATTCTGTATTAATATCCGGGTGGATGTTACTGACCCTGGTGAGGCTCAGCAGTGCATCACCAGCCCTGTGCAGCTCCTTATATACGCCCCAGAAATAGGCAGCAGGCGGCAGCTCGGTGCGGTCCGGTGACTCAGCCGGGACTCAGCGCCGTCGCGTGCGTCTCGCGGGGCGCGAGGAAACGGTAACGTTTATTGTTGGGATGAATAAACCACCGCAAAACGTTTAAACCTGAAACGACCTGCTGAGATTCTGCAGGGGAACGGAAAGGGAATGTAAACACAGAATGTTGACCAAAAAGAAAAAGAGAGACGAGGTGAACAGATGGAGGAAGAGATTTACATTTAAGTGTGAAAAAGTCCCTAACCATGACTGGTAACCAAAACAGTGACTAATAAGTTCCTGTGGAAGTTATTAGTTATTTATGTAGTCCATGTGGTGGTGGAGGAGATGAATTCTTAGATTAAAGTATAAAGAGCGGAAAAATACTGCAAATTACACATGAATGTAAGTGTGCTCAAATATTAAGCGTTAAAGGCTGACTGCTATCAGAGACAGTTAAAGGGTTAAAAGGCATGATGCTCCACCCTGTCAGGCAAACATGGCTCCATTGATTCCCAAATGAAAATCTTCATCATCAGCTGAACAGGCGGAGAAAAATCTCTTTACATGATGTTAAAAACCAGACTCTGAAAACTGGACATCAACAGTACTTCTCAGGTTCAGCCTGGTACTTGAGTAAATGTACTCTGTTACCTCTGGACAAATGTCTGCACAGGTCATCAGACTGTCTCACGTGTCTGTTTTGTTATCTGCTCTCCATCATCAAAAGTACCACAACATACAAATACTCTTCTGCAAGTTGTACTCTGCAAAATGTACTTAAAGTATTCCTGATACAGAATGCTCCTCCTTCCTGAATGTTATATTATTATCTGTTATATATTATATAGTTGGATTGTTAGCAGTATTTTGATATTGTAGGTTGAGGTAGAGTTAAAGTTAACAATAAACATCATATTTTATAGGTTGGAGTTTGTTTTCAAAATCTTAACATTAACTAGAACTACTGAATACATGTAGTGGAGTAAAAAGTTAAATATTCCCTCTTAAATGAAGTAGAAGTAGCAGAAAATGGAAAAGTACCTCAAAACTGTACTTGATTGGTGATTGAACTGGTGATTGAAAACAAAAGTCACACCTAAAAAAGGAGCAGGAGGTCCACGTGGTCTGCAGGCGGTGTGACGTCCATCTTAATAAACAGGAGGACGGGATGCACATCACACATCACCCTCGTCCTGCATCACTGGAGGGGACGCAGGAGGCTCGGCTGACTCGCCTGCCAGCGGTCGGCGGCACGTCGAGCTCTTCGTTGTGTTTTTCAGAGAAGCTTCCGTTCTCTCTGTGCCAAGGCAACAACAAGGTCTCCATGTGGCAGAAGAAGTCCCCCAGATTCCTCTTGGATGAGTCCGAGGCTTTTTGGAGCTGTGAGTCACAGGAAGCATCGGGTTAACTTGATGAGCGTCACACACACTCACACACTCACTGAGGTGTGTGTGTGTGTGTGTGTGTGTGTGTGTGTGTGTGAAGTCAAAGTACTCATTATAAAGAAGAATCACCTCCTTTCAGAGGGTTTTGATGTGAGAGCAGCGCTGTAGGTTCAGGTGGTGCTCAGCCAAACTACCCACAGGTACTTCGATGTTTGGCTCGTACTCTTTATGTTGTCTTTACCTGCTTCATATGTTATATTATACTTCTGTTACATCTCTGCAGACAAACTAGGTTCTATTACTTAATCACATCATATATTAGTCTGGTGTTTCTGCTGCTGTTAATCACACCTCTGTCACTTCGTAATCTTTGTCTCCAAATGCTTGTGTATATTTTTTATTTTGTATTCTTTTTTTTCTAGTTTTTATGTCTGTTATTTAGTCTTTTACCTCTATACTTATCTGTACTTACTGCTGTCATTGTGCTGCTGCAACAAGATTATCTTATCTTATCCAGATCCAGATCCAGTGTCCCCAGAGTTTGTTCTGAACTTGGCAAAACTGCATTTTTGCACTGTGCATCCTGGACTTTATTTTGGAAGCACAGCATTCAAACACCACATTCAAAACATGTATTATGAAGATTTTAACTGTCTCCGAGGTCCTTTATTATTGAGCTGCATGCTGTAAATGAATCATGTGTTAACTACTCCACACTGCCAATATGTTAATGTTTTACTTTTAGATGTCAGACAGCAGAAGCCTCATATTAACTTCGGCTGAGCTTTTCGATGCGTTACTTCACAGGACTGTGGATTTGGTCCTCCATCACTTCCACTGGCCAGTATGAACAGGAGGCATCATTACAGCAGGCAGTCTTCATATGGAAACATTTGGAACCTTAAAATCTGTAAATGCACAGACTCGTATTGATTTATCCATTTCTTCTTGTTCTCACTTCACATCAAAACAAAAGAAAATGTAAAAGTATGGCACATGCTCCTACAGCTGCTAAATATCACTGCTTTTTAAGTGAGTACTAGATCATCTACTGTCTTATAGAAACAACTAAAGTTTCTCCCCGAATCATGCTAACTGTAAGTATTTTTGCAATTTTCTCCTAATTTAGTAGAAAGTTGCAAACAAAATGTCTTTTTTTCAGATTTTAAAGGACTATAGCATGTTTTACTCATTTTCTAGAAATCACCAACAAACCATTTTGCAAGCATTGCGTACTATGTTTTAGAAATTTGGATTTATTTGGGCTGTTCCAGGCAGCCACTGGCTCTCATTCCTTTCTGAAGTCCTAAAACGTCCTTGACTTGTTGAATCCATCATGGTGAAGGAACAAAGTTGCATTAAAATTATGAGGAAATTCAATACAGATTATTCAAATCAATCTGCACTTTTACTGCAATACCAGGGAACGATGATGTAACTTTAGCAAAAATGAATGCAGACTAGTTCACTGGGATTTATTACACAACTTAAACTGATTTATTTGGCCACTTGGGGGCAGCAGAAACAAGTTGTAAACACAACATTTCATCATCCTTTAATATAGGAATAGTGCTCCCTCTCTGTTAGCTCTGTGTTTGGTCTCCACCAGCTGCTGAGGGAAATATCTGGCTCTTTAGCTGCTGATCGCTGCACTATGTTCACCAGCTGATCTCTAACTGTGTCTGTCTGCTGTCTGCTGCTGAGCAGGTAGTGGACAGGTGGCTTTTTGCTCTGAGAGGCCGAGAGGGAACCAGAACAGATAAACAAGGAGCTGAAAGTCACTATGAAGCTCTGTGAAGCCGAGCGGAGCTGCAGGTTCAGCTGAGAACTCTCTGGAGGTTCATCACTACGAGCGACACCTTTTATATTCTATCTAGTATTTAGTCTAGCTTTTATTTAACTCTATTTTTTATTATTATTATTGTTTTTATTATTATAGCTTTTAAATCTATTTTATTACATTTTCATCATTTTTATTTTCTCGCTTGCATTGGTCTCAAATTCTTAAATAGCTTTTTGTTGTTTTTATGGTCAACACATAACACACATAATTCCAGTAGAAACATGACTTCATTCTGTCTCCTTCACTCTCAACATTGTCTGACTGCACGAAGCCTACAGGCATAAATTCAGTTTGATTGCTCTGACATCTTTCGCAGCGTTAACCCAATCCTGTCCTTTCACTTCCAGAAGACCAAACTGTTGATTTATTTCACAGGAAACGAAGAGAGGACACACGTTACCATTGTTTCTTATCAAGCTGCTGGAAAACTCCATGGTACTTTATTGAAATGTTTTTTTTCCTGTTATAAAGGAACCATTAGAACATGAGGTTGAATTAGTGGGCGTTGAGCTCAGCGCTGAATCATAGTTTAAAAATGTACAGGGGAAACTTTTTAGATGCTCATTCTGTTGCTGTTGTGGTCGGTTGTGGTTTTCCCAGTCTGTTAATACCACATATTAATTATACTATATTAATAATAATTATCAGCATCAGATGATCTGACTCTCACAGAACTGACATGTCTAAATCTGACTTTACTGAATAATAATTTAGCAGTTAGACTGAAGATTGATGAATGTTTGACAAGATTATTGTTGGTTTGATGCATGACATGAAAAAGCTTGACTCATTCATTGATCCAAAACACTGCCCTTAAATATATGAACATTCATTTCCATGAGTATATAAATGCTCTAATAGCCATTGCAGCTGTATTAAAAGGGATTACCAGGATATGTTCTGTCCCTGTTCTCCATCACAGCTCTGCAGTGTTATATATTTAATATAAATATTTAGTGTGTCTGCATTTATTATTAAAACTGAATGATAAAGCTGCTGCTCTGATTTGATGTTAATATTTACAATATCTGCGTATTCTTTGCACTATCCCAACAACATCAATGCTGTAACTTTTTGATTTTAAACACTGTCTTTGTGTTTTATTATCTCACATATTATAATAATCTTTATTTATAGAGCACTTTTCAAAATCCACGTTACAAAGTGCTTCACCAAGGCAGCAAAATAAAACAAGTCAAGTCATAAAATCATCAGGTTTTAAAAGAACACAGACACCAGTACAGTGCAGGAAAAGGTATTTTTAAAGGAAATAAAAGACAGAAAATTTAAACTCAAGTAAAATCAGGAAAGGCTCTCCGATATGTTTTAAGAAAGGAGCTCGCTGACTCAGCCGACCTGATTTCCTCGGTCAGATCATATCAGAAGCAACTTCCCAACTGCTGATATTGAAGTTTCATCTCATATCAAGTCCATTGGCGACCCTCCTCTGCTCTCTGATGTTGTGTTGAAGCTCTCAGGTTGGAGGGGAGCCACATGGTGGCAGTGTCCACAAATACTGTCAGCTCGTCTTCCATGTCCGCATGAAAACAAGCCCCCTTTCCTTGAAGTTGGCTTCCCCACTTCCAAACTGAACGTCCTCCAGCTAACATACATCTGTGTGAGCTGTCAGATGATTCTCATATAGGCAGAATCTGAATTTGCAGATGGCAACCCAACTGGCACTCTGGGCAAGTGTCCAAAATCTTTAAATTCTTTCCCGTGTTGTGCTTGAGTCACCGTGACTCTTCCGACAATCATCAATCAGCAGAGAGGTCAATCTAACAGCCATTTGATGGTTCACGTTGCTAATTTGAAACAGCGGTCACATCGGCCCACAGTGGCGCCGTTTAGTCATTTTTTGTCACATTTTGGTGCCATGAATGCGTGCAACGTCACACACACAAAAAAACAAAGGCAAAGGTCAACGCTCTGAATCTGAGTGACAAACATGATGAGTAATGATGACTTGACTTGACTGAGGAGCAGATTCAAACACAGAAATGTAAAAATATTTTGTTAACGTGCAGCAAGAAAGATCAGGCGTGTTTAATGTTTGTTTAAGTCATAAAACAACGTTCTTCCTGACAGGTGCTGCACTACCTGGGCAGCGAGGGAAACTCCACCGCTCCAACGGATGTGAATGAAAGAACTCTTTTTATAGACTCTGTTGACATAACATAATCTCATCACATCATTTCACCTGTGCAAAACCCGGACGTTTAGCTCTGGTTGGGACACTGCGGGCCAGAATGCTTCCCATGTTTCTGACCCGCGCTGCAGGGCATCGTTTCTGGGTGACTCACGGCTGACCTGGCCTCATTCATTCTCCAAGAGGAGGGAAATGAAACACAAAGATTGGCTTCACGTCGGACAGAATCGATCACTGTCTCTTTTATAAGTGGGACAAGTGAGTGTGCGTGCACGTGCATGTGTGTGAGGAGCAGATAGAGGAAAGCCAGCTGAATTCGGGGTTGTGTTTCTTCCTTTTACAAACATACCACAATATTTGGTCATCTGAAGTGCTTCCAAACAGTCATCCGATTATCTGGCTTAGCCGGACAGTACGGTGCTTTCCACCTACTAATGCAGTATAAGTCACTGGCCCTTGACTAACCAGCAGCACTACAGCACTGCCTCTGTGCTGCCTGCAGGCTCCATATGACAGATGTTGTTTAGAGGTTGACCAGCCGGCTCCCAGCTTCGACCTGCTGTTGTCCCGGTGCAGGATGACGCAGGTATTGCACAACATTTTCCTTGGTTATGACTGTGTGACATCACCGGCTCCTCTTAGTGCTCGCTGTTTCCCAGTTCCCCTGACGCGTGATACGCTCTCTAACGATCGCACTGTTATGTGTAAACACCGCAAACAACTCAAAGAGGGCACACACACACACACCTTCACTGCCTCGGGTCCCGCTGTATCCACGGAGGCACCTGTGATACGTGACGTCACATATGAGTCAGGTGAATGCATGCATGCATGCGTGTGGGTGTGTGTACAGGCTCCTGCTGGCTGTGGGATGTTTGCATAATCAGCACAGCAGCACACCTTGGTCACAAGGTAAACTTTCCACTGCGCTCACAGAAAAAGACCAACGTTTCACACTTGAGTAGTCGGGGAATGGCCTACTTTTAACTTTTACAGATGAGACTGATGGGAGGTGAAAGGTAGCAGAGACAGGTGTCAGAGTCCTACTGTATGTCCTTTCTGCACATACAGGTAACTCTTCACAGGTGGTTTATAGTGTAACAGTTGGGTTACAACTTCTTTTATAAGGTAGACAAATGTACTATTTCAGGAAATCCTCTTTTTTGTTTTCTTGTTGTGAGTTAGATCATACCACACAGTGAAGCTACAAGACAGATGGTTAGCTTAGCTTAGCATAAAGACTGGAAACAGGGGGAAACTACTAGCCTGGCAAGTAACAAAATCCACCTACCAGCACCTCTAAAGGTCACTAAATTGCCTATCATGTAATTTCTGGTTTGTTTAATCCAGACAAAACCTGAAGAGTAAAAAACGGCACGTTGCGGTTTTTATGGAGGATTATGTGTTGGACTATTTCTTGTCCGGAAGCAGTAACTTCAGAGCAGTAACACTGTGATTTTTGTTCGTATTAAACAAATGAGATATAGCTAACATGTTGATTAGCGAGCACTTTAGACAGAGCCAGGCTAGCTGTTTCCCCCTGTTTCCAGTGTTTATGCTAAGCTAAGCTAAGCTAAGCTAAGCTAAGCTAACCAGCTGCTGGCTGTAGCCTTTCATGCACAGACATGAGAGTGGCATTGAGCTTCTCATCTAACTCTCAGCAAGAAAGCAAATAAACATATTTCCCAAAATGTAAACCTATAGCTAGATCATATTTATACTGTTATGGCCTGATGTGAATATTCCATATAAATCTGCTTTGAGACTCTTTTCTGCTGCAAGTCAAACCACTGAAAACGATGTTATAAAGAAAAGATGAGGACCAGTTTGCAGAACATGACTGAACTGCAGACGGATGATTTGGTCGGTGGTTCCTGTCAGGATGCTCTGACCTCTACCTGAGTAATATTATATATTATATATATATATAATATATATACTATATATAATAAAGTGTCAGTCAAGTAACTCTGAGTAAAGTAAACTTGGGGGGGGGGGCTCAAAGTCAAAGTGTTGTTAATTTATATTCTGAGTTTGTTTGTGCTCTGCATTGCTTCACTTTGTTATTGAGCTCTAAATTAATATTTGATCAGCCAATAAAAACGAGGGATTAATAAGTAGACTTAGAAATGAATAATCAATACATAAATAAATACATACATATATTTAAAAAGAATCTATGAATATTAAAACAACAATTGATCTGCAAAAATTAAAATAGAATAATTACAACATGAATAAAAAGTGAAGTTCAAGTTTAAACGGGAACTTGATTTGCCACAAATGCTAACTTTTGGGAAAGAGGAATTAAAAATCTTTTGGTTGCCAATTTTCGTTTCCATTTACAGATTCTGTTAAACTGTCTGTGGCACTCTGGGGTTTTGTTTTAGGAAAACACTACTAACCTTCAGTGACTCTGACCTGAATGTGCAAAAATAAAATTCTCCAGACACGACGGATTTGTGACATCTCCACGTTTCAGGGGTACACACCATTTTAATGAGCGCTCCTGTTACACCCCGTGACATAAAGCATTTTTTAAAAATTCAAATTCAAATTTTCTCACTTGGTGACTTTGCGGTATGTTGCCGTGCAGATAGTTTGAGTTTTATTTGAGCAAATTTTTTTCAGAAATCCATCTCTGAGATTTTTGCTGATGCCTCAACACGACGGAGGTGAATGGAGCATTTACATTTAAAAGATTTGTGTCCTTCGAAAAACAATATCCTGGTTGCACAGATCTCACTGTGAAGGGTTTCATACTTTCTACAGAAGACGTAGTCCCTACAAACACTGACTGTCAGAGTGAAGTGGACACTGTTTCTGGAAAGACGCTGTGAGGACCACAAATTAAATTCTATTCACCTTCGTTGCAGAAATCTCTAAACCCGAACAAATAATCCCAAAACTATCTGCGTGGCTTCATATCACTACAGGTAAGTGAGAAATCCTTCATTTAAATGTGCAGTATAATAGAAATGACTTTCACCATGCTTTCACTTAATTGTTTTAATAAGAGCTGAACTGTAGTTCACCTGCCCAGGAGACGTTAATGGTGGACCTGTTGTTAGCTCGAGCGATGCAACAGAGACCCATCTGTTCTGCTCCTATGAATGATCATAAGGCCAGACTGAAGCATCTAAATATAGACGGGACAAATGAAATTCAAATGACTCAGATGCTTGATGAGTGAGACGAGTGACTTATCCCTCCTCAGCACGCTGCTTCAATCGGTCAATGTTCTGCCTTTCAGCAAACATGCGCCTCTCAAACCTTCAACTGTTAGAGGAAGGGTGGTTGGGGGTGGCGGGGGTGGCGGTGGGAGTGAAAGGAAGATGGGTGGAGGCAGAGGGAAGGAGGGAGGAGAGAAAGGCCAAATCAGTTGGCGGAGGAGAGGAAGCTCTGTCATATCCAGGAGGAAGTGTGAGTCAGTGCTCGTACATTCTTGGAGGCTGATTCAGCGCTGCACAGGAAGTGGGAAACGCTTACTGCTGAGCTTTAACACCAGGAGGGAAAGAACCTTGTCTGGAGCGGTGTAACCGTAAAAAGAGTCCCCCCGGCAAAAAAAACACACGTTGGCACAGGTGGTCGCACGTAATCTCGTGCATGAAGACGCTGCTTACGAGCTCTGCTGCCACTCAAACACAGACTCAAGACAGAAAGGAGAAGAAAGTGTGTGCTGCCGGCAGAGAGGCGAAGAGCTGTCAGAGGGAGGCAGGGCAAAGGGTAGCGCTCTGGGTCTTCCTCTTTTTTCTCTGGTCCCCAGAAATCTCCCCTTCCTTCTCCCTCTCCCGTCACTTCTCAGATTTCACAGTTCCAGCTATGGCAGCTTAACCCCTTCCTTTCCAGTACAATAAAAAAAAAGCATTTCAGTTTCAGCTACATCTGAGAGCAGCAAGTCGCTCAGAGGAAGGAGGAAGTGATTACAGTAAAGGTCTGGCCCAAAAATAAAGCTGAAAGACTTTGCTTATATATTATCTTTACTGCATCAGTCTGCATTCGTCCCAATCTAGTTTCAATTTTGGTGTCAGTGAGGGAGGTTTTCCAGGTCCTGACCTACATTTTAGTTAAAAGCCACGGGTTGGTGACATCATGGTGGCCATGTGGGAGGTGGTGGGGGTAGGGGTGGTTGTTTAGAGGACGTTCTCCCCCATTTATACACCCACGGACAGTGTGTCCCACCCAGAGTCTCATGGTCACTGCCTCCGTCCTCGTGATAAAACACCAGCTTATCACCAGTTTCCATTCAGCTTCTTGGAGCTTATGTAACGTCAACCCGGGGAGGAAGTGCTGTTCGCTGTGAATGAAGAATGCATCCGTGTGTGTGTGTGTGTGTGTTTGCGTGTGTGTGTGCGTTTGTGTGTTGGAGGACGGAGGAAGACAGGAGAAGGAGTGTGACAACGCGTGGAGTGGAACAGGTTTCCACATGAGAGTAAACCCACCAAACATGTACGACAGTGGAAAAAGTGTGCTCAGCTGATTAATGCATGGGCACACACACACACACACACACACACACACACACACACACACGCACACAGATCAACCCGTTCCCAAAGTCTCTCACACTTCTTACACACACACATCACCCTCACACTGTGTCTCTGTCTCACACAAAACCATGTTGTATTGTACGGGTTGTTGCTAGGAGACAAACTAATTCCAAACCTCTTGAAACAGAGGGACTTACTCCTCATTTCTAAGCCAGTACGTCGGGCAGAGAGAAAAAAAGGGAGAGTGAAGGAGAGGGGAGAGGAAAAGGGGAGCTCTGAGAGACAAGAAAGCAACTCTCCCACGCAGAAAAAAAGCTTTCACTCTCAGTAGGAACGAGTCCACAGACTCATCAGTCTCCGGGTTTCGACGTCAACTCCGAGCCTGAAAAAGCATTAGAGTGAATGACGCTCCACATCCAGCACCAGACAGGTCGTTTAGCGCTCCTCTTCACCTTTGTGAAGCGCAGCTATTTCGAGTGGGGGAATATGAGAGTGACAGCTGAGGCCAAAAAGACTTTTAGAGATTCATATAGGAAAATTTAATTGTGATCTATTATATTTTGGAAGCCGTATGCCTTGTAGAATCATTGTGTGCTCTCAACTAACTCAAACCTAAAGGATTGAATTAAATCTGAATATCTTGTTGTATAGCTGTAGGGCTTTTATGGGGTTTGGTAGAGAAGAAGAAGAAGCTGTAATTTCAAAATAGTGTCAAAGGCAACAAGTTCTTTATCCAGAGACAAAAGTGAGTGATACAGAACAATTATTAATATAGCTGAAAAAATAAAATAGTAATGACTATTAAAGATCTCAGTTTAACCTGAGAACATAATACATAATAATTACATACATAATAAGATATGTAAGAGTCTACAGCCATGCTGGTGGATCTGTGAGGCTGTAAGCTAAATGCTAACATCAGCATGCTAACACGCTTGCTCAGCAGGTATAATGTTTGCCATTTTTAATATTTGCTGAACACTAAACACAAAGTACAGTTGAGGTTGGTGGGAATGTACAATTAAAAGTGTGCTTGGTCGTGCACCTCTACGGATTTTTGTAACTAGGCGACGTGCGCTGAGTGTTTCATTTCAACATGGACGCCTTCGAAGCTGGACTGGCCGAGCAGGTACGCCATCACAAGCACCTCTACGAGCCTTCCAGGAGGGACCACAGGGACCGCCAAATGATCCTGAACTCATGGAGAGAGACTGCCACCACATTTAATAGAGCGCCATGTTGGTTTGTGACGATCTTCCGGTAACACTTGGTGACTTCCTGCTTATTCACAGAATGTTTTCTCTTGTGCGCCCCCTGGCGTTTCGGAGAATACTGCAACGGATAGCGCATTAAGCATAAACGCCTCTGTGCGAGCTCGTAGCTCGCGCAACATCACGGTGTCTCATGTGAGTATAAACAAGGCTTTACAGGTAAAAAAGACTGAGGATCACTGCTGTGCGTGAGTAAAGACTGCCACTATGTGTCAATCATAGCAGTCAGGTGCTTATAATGTCATTACCCAGGTAAATGGGGGCCTCAACATTCTTCAGCACACACACACACACACACACACACACACACACACACAGAACAAATAGAGCAGAGAGACACTTCCAAACTCCTGTCATGTGCTCTTCATTTCCATCATGCCATCGCTGCTGTTCTCTGCTGGTTCACCCACTCCCCCTTCAGTCCCTGCATCCTCTCAGCTGCTTCATCTCTCACGTTGTGAAATACTGGGAGCTGAGGGAGAGGGGGGGGAGAGAGATCTCACCCTTATTTCACAATGCTGTCCCCTTGACGGAGTCCATCCCTGACACTGGCTGCTCCTCCAGCCCGTTGTGTCACATGCTGTGGCGGCGTGAGGTCAGCTGCCTGTCTGTCCATCTGTCTGACACGACGGGGAATGTGCCGCGGGTTTCTGCGTCGTCAGGGTTTCCCGCAGTGGGAAGGAATCCGACCGGAATGCCGATCTCATGCTTGTCTTAGAGTTTCTCTCTGACTGTGCGCATGTCGGGCTAAACTTAGGGGCTGATGTGAGAGCAGATATAGAGACTTGTCGCAGACTGCTGGTAGCTGACACGTCACCTTTGACCTCTTGTCCCAAACAGGAAATACCCTGGGGTCACCTGGTGGAGCTGTACGTCTCCCTGTGTGGCACCTGCATGGTGAAGGCCAATGAAGAGGCTACTATTTTTAGGACAGTATCAGTGAACCAAGGTTGACACAGTCATCAGCATGCATGAGTGACTTATTCCATTCAGGCTGTAGAGGTAGTGCAGACTGCGGGTGAGAGTGGTGGGGGTGGGGGTTGTCCCGAACATACAGTGAACAGTGGCCAGCCCTAGACCTTTAGAGGCCCTAAGCAGGAATCATTTATTGCCACTTCACATGGCAACGAATATCAGTTTCAGCACACATAAAGTAGAAATAAGCATGTAAAGACTAAAGTGGGACCTGTTAGCAGCATCACTGTCTTCAGACAGACTACAGTAACACTGTGAAGGCTCCTCCTCAGGGCCTTCTGCCTGATCTGGTTAAAGTTTGATGCAGATTTTAGTGTCATGTTCTCGTTGGAAAGAGCTGAATCTCACCTGTCTTCAGGTGTAAGATGTCCGAATGTAGAAAAGATGAGAAACGACCAAAAAAGATCTGATGCAAACAGCGAAGGAAGGACAGTGAAGTGAAGATACTTCTCCCAGTTTGTGTTGACTTTCCTTCTTGTCCTGTTCATTAACTTTGTTTAACTTTTCATATCTAACACAACTGCAAAATGTGATTTTCTTTTTTTTTAACCACAGAATCCTGAGAGTTCTTGTTTCGTACGGGACAGTAAATTGCTTACATAGCCGCCTCTGAGCTTGTTGTTTTGTCACTACTTGTTGGCAAAAATGGCACAAAATCTTGTCAGCTTTTGTTTAGGAAGTTCAGTTTTTATTTCGTTATTGTCTCGTGTTCACAGTCTAAAACAATCAGAACTTGCATGATGATAAATTAGAAACAATTCTTGTACAAATTGAAAAACAGATTTTTTAAAAAATGACACAAACAGTATCTCCTGACTCTTCTAACTCTCTCAATTCAAATAAATCATTTGCTTTAGTGGCTTGATAATTAAGTATGTACACGGTTTACATTTTGAAAGATTGTACAGGAGCCAGACACCCAGACTGACAGAGACGCAAAACATTGTTTTTGAAACTTTTATGCCAATAAAGCCTTTTGAATTGAACTGAATTGAAAATAGTCTTTGCGTTTCCTTCAGTGACATTTTGCAGGTGAACCAGAACTCTCAGGTTCTGCTGTTTGTTCAAAAACTGCAGCTGAACTTCAGCATTTAGTTCAGACTGGAGACAAAGAGAAGCTGTCTGAGTCCTGTCCAGAGCCACACGGACACTCCTCTGCACAGATATCAAACTAAATGCTGCACCACACTAAATATATGCAAAATATTTTAGATATATTTAGTGTGACACACAAAGAAGTTCTGTTGGCATGTTTGAGGCCACATGTCAGAACTGAAGCAGGGATACCTTTTCTCTCTGCTGTTCATGTCAGTTTTCATTTCTATCCCTCCTTTGTTTTGTTACTGCAGCGAGATATACTTTAATATTATGTGCACGTACTTACAAACACCAGGAATGGTTTTAGTCACAAACCCTGCTTCACCTAAGCTGTGAATTAAACTTTACATGGGTATTTTTTTCTTCTTTTCTGTCTGAATAAAGGTGAAATATTGTGTCATAGCAACTAATACCCCTGCTTAGTCACTCTGCAAATAAATCAAGATTTTTAAAAAATGGCTTCGTGTCCACAAAACATTTAGATCTCTTAACTAATTTTACTGCATTTTAATGAAATGTCATTTTAGCCTCAGTAAGGTGTACAGCTGTAGCATGAGGCACAAAAAACTCAACAAAACAAATATTGGATTGGATTATTCAGACAGAGCCCCAGTCGGCTCCTTCAGTAATCTATCCAGTAATCCAATACTGTATTTAATTATGCCATTAAAGCTAATTTGAATTTGAATTTGAGAGAGAGAACAGAGATAAAGACGGATGATGGAGTTGTATGCATTTGTTTCCTAAATCTGAATAAAAGTACGAGATCATATCAGTGGATTATTGTCTTTCAGTGCTTACAGTAAATATAATATTGGTCCCATCCACAAAACATGCTTATTTCTAATTGTCTGGCAGGCGCACGTTAAACACGACACCTCATACATAATCTCCTGGCCAATAGTGTAACCGTTGTTGTAAATCAGTGTGCAGGGTGTAGCTGAAGTGTACCCCTGCTTTGTGGTTTGGGGTGTGTGTTTTAACTAAGATGTTCCCTCTCAAAATGTGTGAACACGTCCGTGAGCTGCAGGAAACCACAACCGTAACACTGAAGCTTCACACTGAGCTCACTGATTCAGCAAAGCAGCACCTTCCACTGACTGCAAACACATCGCTGCCTGTGGTGAACAGAGAGAAGACAGAACATGTTTTGTATATATTGTATCATTATATATACTACATAAATATTAAATATTATTATTTTGTAGGTGTTATCTAGTTTATCAGGGCACCTTGGAGTCTATTATTGTCCTTGTACGATGGCCACTTATCACAGGTAAAAAGAGAAACTCGTCACCCATTTTTCAAAGTTTGTTTGTATTCAGTTTAACTCATAGTTGGCTCCATTTCCCAAGTGAGAGATACAGCATTGTAGCTTAATTGTTAGCAAGTAGCCTACTGCTGCTATAGATAACTGCAGTTTAATAATCATCAGATCAGAACAATGTTTAAAGTGTCCTGTTATTAAGTTTTAATGACGCCTATGAACCGCTCAACAGGAGGTTTACACAGACAGTGCAGGCAGGATTTAACATTCAACATTCAAACATTCAGGACACGACCTTTCTCAGACACAAAGACTGATACACATTCACACCCTGTCAACAAACTCACACCCTCCCTGCCATCCACAGCCTGGTGTTGTAGCTGTGTGATTGAACTCCGCCTGTTAACTGCTTTACATCCAGTTTTGCCCTTTCATCAGAGGTTAAATCCTACTCACCACTTTTTTAAAGAGGTGGCCAACGTTGCTGTCGAAGTAGACAAAAAGTGTGAAAAGCTGTCCTTCACCAGTGTATAACATCACATCACCCCAATCCCGACTTCTCTCCACTGGCTCCCTGTTCGATTTAGAATTGATTTTAAGATTTTTATGAGTGTCCTGCTTTTGATTTGTCTGTCAAAGCACTTTGTAAACTCTGTTTTTAAAGGTGCTATATGAATAAAGTTATTATTATTATCAATGTGGAAATCATGGTCACAGGACCAGCGTCTGCAAGCTGCTGGACTCACCTACCCTGCTGACGTGTCCTTGATCAATGAAGTGAATCTCCACTGACAGCAGGGCTGCTGCTGTATGATGAACCCTGACCCCTGACTGTCCCGGGTAGAGTCAGAAAGCAAACAAAGAACGTTCTTACAAACATCACATCTGACTTTAGCAAAAACACTTAAAGGACAAGTTCACATTTTTTCAAGTCTGTCTTAAAACAATAGACAGGTGCACATATGAATGTTGAAGCAGGTTTTGCTTGCTGTAATGATTCCTCCTGTTCATACTGGCCATCATGAGATCTCTTCCTAACGTGCTTTCAATGTAAGTGATGAGGGACAAAATCCACAGACGCTGTTTTGTGCATTAAATGTATTTCAGGGTTATCCGACATTAATCTGAGGCTTCAGCAGTCTAAATAAGTCAAATCAAGTTTTCAATGTTTTCTAAAGAAACAGTCCTTTTATGATAAAATTCAAAGATTGTTGAGGACCGCTTACAGACATATTGAACAAATCTTCATCCTTATAGACACTTTGAGTGAATCGCACAATATTTTATTTATATAGCCCAATATCACAAATCACAATTTGTCTTAAGTGGCTTTACAATCAGTATACAGCACACAACACCCCCGAGTCACATGAGGAAAAACTCCCCCCCAAAAAACCTTTTTACCCTCGTAATCTGTGTTATTACATGAAAATGTCATTGTGATTTTGAATGAGAACCTGGAAGTTTTGGTTTCACCTGAGCTCTTCATGAGGTGACACGGGGCTGTGTGTCTGTCAGCGCACTTTGGAGTTTTAAAACCAAAACGATCTCTGTGCACACGAGCATTTTATCCCCGTTTCAGAAATAATCTCCGTCCATTCTACACGCCTGGAGACGCATATCAAATGGCCATTCATGTGCACTGGGCGTGCATGTGGTGGTGTAAACAGGAAGCAGTTTGTCTGCTCTGTGGTTGGTTGATTAGTTAGTTGCAGGAAATACTACGAATGAAGAACAGCGACGGAGAAAAGTCAGAGCAGAGATTTCTCTGCTTGGACCGACGACCAGATGGAACTGTTACTGACAGGAAGTGATGTGATTCATTATTAATGTTGAATTAACCGCTGGGAATCAAGGCTGAAAAGGGTCACGTGATAGGGGCGTGACGAATCAGGGAAGGACACGCTGATGAGACCCAATCAGGAAGCGAACGTGGGCATCTGCGTCATTGTTTTAAAACGTCTCCGTTTCCGCCCGTCCTCACTAAAACGCAATCCGGAGTTTTCAAACTAAAACGGGGTCAGCAGCGTTTTAAAAGGTCTCCGTTTTAGAAGTTATAAAATGCTGGAGTAGTGAGGACGCTAGGTGTAAACGTAGCAAACGTTATGCCTTTTAAAACAAAAGTATTACGCCTTACAATTTGTGGGCAAGACAGTTTTCTCGACTTTACACATTGATATCTCCACAGTGGCTGAACGGATTATCACCATTCAAACTGCATGTGAAACATCCATCTCTCTTTGTTCTTTTGCAATTTGAACTGTGAAGATTTACCTTATCAATCTCTTACAATGTTAGGTTATACCAAGAGACACACATGCTCATAGGACCCTGGGAACATTAGGGATGATGCCGCTGGGACGCCTTCGCACCAAACTCTGTGGTAGGTTGTTCCTCTGCCCGGTGAGTCACCAGGTTTGGTATGAGATGATGTGTGTGAGTGGTGAACGTGCTGTGATTCGCCTTGCTCACCAACAGTTTAAATTTCTGGTGAAGTGCGGTCAAAGTGAAGTAGAGACAGGCCCACTGTGTAAAGCCTACGTTGCACTGCAGTAATTACTGGTGTCTCCACTCCACGATCTGGAATATCATCTTCCAAGAGATGTTTAGTCACCGGTTTAGACTTACGGTTTTACGTAAGCATCGTGATTCAGCGTGCGTCATCATGTTTCAGATACGTTCACACTCAGCCCTTGTAGTGGTTGTCTATGTGCATGTACGATGGTTATCTAGACGAGGATGTGGTCAGCCATGTTTGTTTATCTCCAAGCCTTTTTTTTTTTTTTTTTTTTGCTGCATCATCATCTTTGATTCTTTGTCTCTGGAGCAAAGACAGAAGGTGGAATAAGCGGATCAGAAATATCATTCCTCTAGTTTATTATATGATCAGAATATTATTATTGATGCATTAATGTGTTCATCACTTTAATGTTGCAGCTGGTGAAGGTGGAGCTACTTTTATTTTCTTTATATACTGCTGGGTAGCTTTTGAATTTCCGCCCTGGGATCAAAAAGTCTCATCTTATCTAAACCTTTAATTATACACCATCATAATCTATTTGTTAATTATATTTTGTATTAATGAAGTAACTAAAGTTATCAAATAAATGTAGTGGATTAAAAGTACAACAAGCCTCTGAGATGTGGTGGAGTAGAAGTAGAAAGTAGCAGGAAATGGAGAGACTACAAGTACCTCAAAATTGTACTTCAGTACAGTACTTAGTTACTTTCTACCACTGTGTAATACTCACAGAAAACTACAGTCCTTAAACATGATCATTTGTGATACTTAATGCCTTAAGTGGTTATTTAATTGGATGATTAAAACAATTCTCTTATTTCACTGTTTTTGTACATTTTATTTATTTAAGTATGCCTTTTTTGTATTTGTGAATTCTTTTGTAACACCTTATTTGATGGATCCATAGTTTATGAATCATTTCTTAATAATTTCCAGGAAGTCTCCTGGGGGAAAGGGAGAACAGAGACAGCATAACCTGGAGAGTCTTTGAAAAATGTGAAATTTGTTTACAGACGAGCAGTTTAACATACATGGAGACAAAGTTTGTTTAGCAAAAATATATATATATAAATATCGACACAGTAAGGGAATAAACCTTTGCACTCTAATACCTAACAGACTCCTCCTTCACCCTGCGTGTCCTTCCTCGTAGGCGTGGTCTCTACCTGGACCGTGGAAACCGGCTCATTATAGTGAGACCGGCAGAGAGGATCTGGTTATAAAGGAGCCAGACTTGAGCCAAGACTGCTTTTTAATCCTTTAACCTTGCTTTTAATTCTGTTATAATAAAACCTAGACAGCCTGAATGAGACTCTGCGGCATTAGAAAGTACTTTGCTGGAATAAGTAGACATTTAAAGGGAAATGACCTCTGAAATATCAATGCACAATGAGAAATGTTTCTGGAGCTGCTCCTGCTTCCACTTCTGCACAGCTCTCAGTTCAATATGACTCAAGGACCTCGAGGGATGTGACCCAAACTCAGTGCAAGGACTGTGCTTTTACAGCGAGTTCATACCTCAAACTGGGACCACCTGAGAAAAATCAGCTCAGACAGCAGTTTTCTCTCAGTGTCAGTCTGAGTTCTGCTTCTTTCCCTCCTCGTCTCATCCACCTCTGTGGATCATCTCCACCATTTAAACTTTTAAATCTCAAATGCACCATTTATACTGCAGCTAAAGTGTTGAATTCCCAAACGCATTATCAGAAGGTGTTTAATCTTTTTATTGTGTCATTTATTATATTTTTTACCTTTATTTAACCAGTAAGTCTCTTGAGATATACACCATTCATTTACAACAATTGCACATAGCAACAAAACGGGATCTGAGGTGCACTAGAGAGATAAAACTTGACTATTTCAAACACTTACAGTCCTCATGAAACATTTTTCTACAGAGGACCAAGCTGTATTACTGCAACTATTCATAGGTGCCATTAACTGGGGGACGCTTTTGAAATGGCTGATTTTGTCCCCATCACTTTTTTTAAAGCATAATTTGTTAAAATGTTAATTAACAACTGAGAAAAGCTTCAATAAAGGTTTATCAGAAAACATACAATGCAACAAGTCCTCCAAATTAACTGACAAAACATGTTGTTTGTACAGAACAAACAAATACAAATAAACAACAAACAAATGTATTGTTCCCTGCAGAACGACACATCTAAGTGTTTTTCTGAACTGCTGAAGAATAAATCAGTTTTATGATGTGACACCGCTATTTATGGTTAAGGCGGGTAACGGGATGTCTACTCACGGCGTCGTACGGAGTTCTTCACAGAGAGACAAATGCCATAAAAGAACAAAGTGAATCAGAAAATACATGAAGGGCAAAATAAAATAAAAAAATACATAAAAATCAACCTTAAACCTTAAAATATGTCAATAAAGCCCATAAAAGCAAGTTTTCATAGGTTTTGTTCAAAACCAGATAGAAACTGATTAAACTAAGTTAGGTTGATAAAATAGTTGTGATTGTACGGGATAAGACAGGAAGTGTGTGGGTAGTCTGTTTGTTGTTATTTGTATTTGCAGGTAAAAGACTTGTTCTGGGAGAACAGATATATTTTCTACAAGCAGGTAAGATAAAAGGTTTAGGCAGAATATCAGTTTGGTTAGGGGTTCGGCAAAGACCATGTTTTGGGTTAAAAGCACTTTGTTAAGGTTAGGGGACCCTCGTCGTCATGGTTCCTATAATTACAACTTGGTTAAGAGTTAGGTAATGGCGGTGGTCATGTTAAAAGAAACAGGAAAACAGGGAAAATGAACAACAATCTGCGGACTTTGTGGCTCTACGACAGCGTCCCTCCACTTCCTCCTTTTGCTTAGTTGTAACTAATCTGGTCATACTTGAAAGTAAACACATGGCATTTTGGGGCATTTGCAGAGAGGACACCACAAACAGAAACTGTCTGAATTTTAAATAAGGGTTTGAGGAAACTAAGGGGCTAAAATAACAAAAACCTTAGTGGTTATTGAGACATTTTTCCATCTTCTTCCACAGCGATGGAAGTGTTCACTCTCTCCTCGTGACCTCTGTTCACTGACAGCGTGTAAATCCCCGCTGGGCTCTTCTGCATGTGTAGACTGGCTGATGGGGAAAGCCCTCCTGTAGAGGTCATTGCCTGACACTCAGATAACTTACTGCAGCAGTGACGCAGACAAGGCCGTGTGTTTGTAGGACTGATGACATCACTGATGCCACCTTCACATGACAGCACCTTCACCTAAAACCCCGTCCTCCTTGAAAGCGCTTATATGCGTGATAGAGGAAGACAGATGGCTCGATCTCTCTTTCATTTTCTCTTTTTTTCCCACAGTTTTCGTCATCTCCTCTTTTTCTCGGCATTCTGTTGTTTTTGCACTCTGACTGTGCATGCAGTCCTCGCACCACACACGTCATCAGCCAGCTTATCAAAGCAACAATAAAGCGCCCACGCACCCCCCCCATTACGGGCCATTAGCAACCACTTGCATTGTTGGGATTCTCATAGTGGCTCCTGATGGATTCGGCTCAGCTTCGTGTGATATTGTCACAAAAACAGGGTCTGCGTGGCTGAACTTGAGGGCTTGAGTAGGGAGACGCAGGCAACAAGACCTGTATTGATGATGAAAAATGAGTCCAATGATTCAGTGTGGGAGATACAGAGTGAATATGTAATAAATGCAAATCCATTATAATTATACCCGGAGGTGCTACAGGCTCATTTCTTTCCCTACAAAGCCACATTAATAAGGTTACATCTGCTGTAACTGGGTGCTATGTAGGTATTTGTTTGTGGAATATATATATTAACGCATTTTTGATGAAGTTCCAGTAGATATAAAGTATTTTATCGCCAAGCTTTTGAGACGTGCCATCTCCACAAGAATATATTACCAACTTTTACTGTTGAAATCAAATCCTTTGTTTACATGCAAAATCTTTTTACTTGTGAAAGACAGAAACATCCGCTGTATGTGTGAGTATTTGTGCAGCTTGTGGATTTTTCTTTAATGGCCATTATCATTTAAAACCTTGTACCTAAAGGATTGGTCTATCTTAATACTCACACGCCAATCTGTGTGTCCATTGAAAGAGCTGTTTATGGCTGTAATTTTTCCTCTTGTTCATATAGTCAAGAGGATATCTTACAAAATTATAGTGCAAAATTCACTCCTTGTTTCCCTGTGGTGATTTGCGAGCGCTGCTTACATGCAAATTGCAAGTTTGGTGTAACGGACTCTTAAACAGACGGTAGGGACAGAAACACAATGAGGGCCTTTTGTACTAAAAAGACTTTACCTTTGGCAGATACACATCTAATTTTACTAACTCAGACTACTCAAATTCAGGGCTACAACTAACAGTTATTTTCCTTATCGATTCATTTTACAATTAATCAATGAATTAATGAATTAAGTCTGTATAATTTCAGAAAATAGTAAAAAAAAAAAAGAAATACCAATCCGTTTCCCAGAGCTCAAATTGACGTCTTGATTTTTCAACCAACAGACCAAAACCACAAAGATATTCAGCTTACGATGATATAAAACAGAGAAAAGCAGCAAATATTCATGTACTCCATGAGAATGTCCTGCATTTTTCTTCTCGATAAATGACTTATACAGTTATCAAAATGAATACACTAATCCACTGATCAACTAATTGTCTCAGCTTTATTCATATTAGCTTCAGCTGAATTTGCTCTAACGAGGACTGTGGAATTCGTCCCTCATTTCTGACTGCAGTGACCGATAACTCGTTCAATATGTCTTTGATTTGTTGATGACAGTTATTCAACAGGCCGGCTGCTTCGCCTCGGTTTCTCTACTTGTCTGAGCTGTGGACACTCATTATATTTTCACCTGTATTGCCAGAGTACTGCTGCAGGGCTGTGACAAGACCGGGACAGGCAGCACTGCTGAATCTCTGCAGAACACACAGTCAATCCCTTCGTCTTTTTGTGTTGAATCATGTCTCCTTTTTTTTTCAGTTTCTTGGCTCAGCGCCTTCATATATGTTTACAAAGCCAGTTCACCTGCCTCTGCACGGCTGCTGCTGCTTTATTCATGTACATATCTGCCTGGTTTCCAGAGAGGCTACCATCAGAAACAACCAGACAGAGACACCAAATTACACTTTAATTGTGCGTATCTGAGTAAACATCTGATTGAGTTTTCCTCACATGCTTAATGAAGTGAAAACAAACTTGTGGATGTAAAAGTTTCTTTTTGGGGTCCATGAGCTTTGAGTGAGGTGTCAGAGAGTGTGTGACTTTCTACAGCACTATGGTAGGGATGCAGAATGTCTCCTAAAAGCGTTGTTGGTTTGTGTGAAGTTTTGGTATAATCCCAGGTGTGTGTGTGTGTGTGTGTGTGTTGGCTGCAGGGAAGACAGTGCTGTCCCACTAATAAGGAGCCAGTCTGACAGCAGTCTGACAACCTCCTGACAGACAACGACCCGGCTTTGTGCTGAGTTACTAGAATATTCTTGGCATCTCTTGCTCGGGGTTAACTCCAGGGACACAGAGGCAACACTGAATCAATTTAGATTTTGCAGATTCCAGATTCTGCTAAAATAAAAATGTCTCCTTTCAAATGTGATATTCAGTCTGACAAACGACAGCACGAGTCACTCAGTAGTGTTAATGCGAAATATTTTCTTTTTATTGAATTGTCATGGTCAGGCATTTGAGGCACACGGACAGAAGAGATGAATGCTTACCTTTTTCTGAGCACTGGAGGGGTTATACAACAGCTGCTTATATTGCTAGCCAGAAACCCAGCAGACAATGTAGCTGTAGAATTGAACCACACAGAAATCTACATTGTATGCCAGGTTCAGGACAAAGCAAAGGTACGTCTCTTCATCGCAAAGGCTTTTCACGCAGGAATCAATTTAACGGCGAATCACATTTGTAGTTTAATAGCTCTCACCAAGGACATTTAATACAAAGAGGAGCTCACAGAGCATGAGGGAGAGAGAGAGAGAGAGAGAGCGAGGGAGACACAAACAGGGAGAATTAAAAGAAAAATGGCGGAAGAGGAAGGAGTGAAAAAAACAAAACACAAAAAGCCTTGACAAGGGCCCCTTGTGGAGTTGTGACACAGAGAACATCCTGTCTGTGGGGTCACAGGATGGAGCCCCCCTGACATCGCAGCCAATCAGAGGATTGGAATGTGTCCACCAGCCAATGGGAGCGCAACGGACACGCTCAACCGGGAAATAGGCAGAGCCGTCGGAGACCCAGTAGCCAGATGTAGCTGCTGATTGCTACACAGGATCTACACTGCCTACTGAGCAACTGACAGCAGCCACAGAGCCGTGAACCGCGAGGGCCGGCCGCTTCGGTCATGCCTGGGTGGGAGGACTCTGCACTGCTGTAGACGCAGCTGAGTCCATCTGCAGAGAGAGTGAAGAGAAAGAACAAATAGCTCCATTATAAACACACACACAGGTCAGAAGAAGGAGGGGAAATAAGTTGAGTGGTGAGAAAAAAGGGGCAAAGAAAATGGTAAAGATGGGATGATGTGAAGGGAGAACACGGTGGTAGCGAACCGAATGGAGCGAGATCAAGCAGAAGAAGAATAAGGAGAGGAGCCTGAGGGAGGGGAAGGATATGGGAGATTATCTGCTGACGAACATCTCCAAGTGTGGCATTATCAGTTGCAGATTCCTGTCATTCTTTCCCATTAGCCCTGAGGCGCGACAGGCAGCGGCCACCGCCATGCAGGCTCCAACACTTAGCCCGACACAAAATGGGAGCACTGACCCAATCTTAATAAATTACGACCGAGACACACACAGGTGGCCACAGGAGAGGAGAGGGGAGAGGAAAAGTGGAAAGAGGGAGGAGAGCATGGCTGATCTCTCTCTCCTCTTTCTCTCTTTCTCTCACATCTAGCTCTGCATACCTGAGGCCTCATGACCATATTGATCAAACATACTCTGACCAGCTGATAATCACTTGACTCAAATTTCTTTTCATTAAGGGAGCTGTGCTGGCTCCTCTCTCTCCTCCCTTATCCCCTCTTCTTCCCTCCTCCCTCCTCACATTCCAGCTCTGTCACCATCACGTCTCCTTCTGTCTGCGTTCGTCTCTTCTTCTGTCTCACTTTTCTTTGTCTCTACATCACGGTTTTGCACCACGTCGATGACAAAGGTTAGGAGTAGTTTCATCTGTCCCACACAACTTTGATTTGCGTCATTTGTCCTTTTCTCATCTCTATGACAGCTCAATGACTGACGCTACCTGTGAACTTAGGGTTAAAAGATGTATTATTGTGTCTGCTCTCCCTGCTGAAGCTTTGTACTGAGGGGTGTGAAGAGGTGTAAAGGGATGTGGCCTCAGGCTCTGTTCTGTGCTGGAGGGAATACAGCTTCTAGAAAAAGACTGGCAAGGTGGGAGACAGGGGAAAGAGGTGAAGATATTGTTTTTGTTGCTGCCAAAATCTATGAATGACTTTCTTACCTCTCCTAGGAAGGGCTTTGGGAACACACGGTCCATTTCTGGAAAGAAAATTGATGCAGAATCGGGCCAGCCTGAAACATATGAAAAAGAAATACTCGAGGTCAGAGAGTCCAAGTCGCTAAGTTTAACAGATATACAGCAATGATGTATACAGGATGCCGCTTTGCAAAAGAAAATGAGCACAGCTGTATGTTAAAGCTGTCAACAGCACTATAAGTACAAGTGTGATATTAACAGGTCCAGACCGGTGAGCCTGAGTAAGCTCACATGGTTAGAGATAAGGTGATAAGCTCTTATATGTCCGATCTCTGTCTTTTTTTCCATGCTTTGGTGATGCTGCCACTGCCGCCGGGCAGAGAGGTCAAATGTACGTAAAAGCAAATTTTCTTTTTTTTTTCCACTGAAAGGGAAGTCTTATGATTTGTGAGACGGGGCAGGACAAAGTCAGAGGCAGAGGCAAACAGAGACAACAGAGGAACTGAAACTCTCTCACAACTTAACTTTTCAATGAAGTGATACCAGCTCACACATTTTTAGATGCACATCTCATAGCAGAATGATTGGTGCCGTGTTTGAGGAACGAAATTCACATAAAAATGAACGATTTGACTTGAGGTTCAATTACAGATAGTGTGCACCACGACTGCTATTGGCCGTGCTCACCAGTGGGAAGCCGGTAAGGGATCACGTTCTCGTCACTACACTAGAGGCTATACTGGTTGGAAGGGAGGATTAGAGGAGGGATAGTACGAACGCCCTGCATGTTATGCAATGACAGAGTTAGCAGTGACAAGGAGTAGTGCACAGGGAAGTGGACATTTCAAATTGGGAGAAAAAAAGGGGAAATAACACCAACAAGAATGAATGAATGAATGAATGATCTGGGATTCTGTAAGGAGTTTAAGTGAAGGGTGCAGCAGATGAGAGGTCGAGGAAGGTGGATGTAGGAAGGGGTGAGCGCTAGGAGGCCTGAGGACGGGTGAGGCGGTGTGAGGAGGGGTGAAGCCAGGCGTGCCATTCCATTCCTGCCTGCGCTGGGCAAGTCTATTCCTAGAGTGTGGTATATGGCAGTTGATGTGGGTTTCCTCTTAGCTGCCTGGAAGATGACTGGGCCTGACCACATCCACATTCACACACACACACACACACACACACACACACACACGAAACACATTCACAAAGTGACAACTGTGCACACATATACAGTAGATATGCACCGACATGTACACACACAGAAATGTACAAGCGCACATGCAGCCATGCGCGCGCACACACACACACACACACACACACACATTCTGAGGGAAGCAAAGAGGAACTGAATCATTACCCTGCCTTAGCCTCAAAGTAGGGGGTGACCACTGTACAAGTATGTATGTGTGTGTGTGTGTGTATTTGTGTATTTGTGCAAAGATAAGTTGCACTTCTGCAGTGAGCGACGTTGGCTCATTGGCTGTGTGTTTGTGCTGTTTGTTGCTCAAGTATGTGTGGGCATGTGTGTGTGGGTGGGTGTGTAGGATGTGTGAGCTGGGTGTGGATGCATTCCCTCTCTCTCTAAGTCTGTGTGTGTGTGTGTGTGTGTGTGTGTGTGTGTGTGTCTCCATCTTTAAAGTCCCAGCTCAGCGACTGTTCCAGCTCAAGGCTCATCATCTACAGTTATTCTTCCAAAATAAATCTGGAAATGTATCAGTGTTAATTTTGAATAACAAAAATTGGATACAAAAGTGAGAAAAATTGGATTTTAAAAATACTATTCCCAACGCAAACACATTTCCTTTTCACTCTCTCTCACTGAAAGACTGTTTCAGCTCTGCTCGTCGCAACATGACCTCGTTACTGTCAACAATGGTGGTCAATGTCTTTTTGCAGCAGGAAACACAACTTTTGGACATAAAGTCTGCGTGAAAATCAGTTTATATTTGAGCTCATTTCCACACAGTCGATTATTTTGTTGGGTTCATGAAATGAAAAATGGACAATCAGCATGGTTTCACTGACGGAAAGAGATGCCTAGTCTGCAGGACGAGACAAGCCCACAATGCAGCGCTCACCAACAGCTTGCCACCAATTAAGCAGTCGTTCCATGAGGCCAGCAGCCAATCAGATATCAGATCTCAGCTCCCCAGGTTCCATTAGACCCCAGCCTGAGAGTCTGATTAGTTGTGATGGGTAAGTGAAAGCGTCCAACCAAAGAGAGGAAGCCAATAGCTCTTCTAACTCTGTGGAGACAGAGGTTATGGAAGCTCAGTCTTCCCTGCCACCTCTGTTCACTATCCAAAGTCGTTCCCTGTCCCAGAATATTCTCGCTGCCAGACAGACTGCTGAAGCCACTTTCTCCCCCTCCTCTCGGTCTCTCTCTCTTTCTCCCCCTCTCACTTTCTATCCTTATTACAAACTGAGGAGATGAAACAGGCTTCACATGTAAAGCGATCCCAAATGGTTCCTTTGGGTGCTGCTAGGTGGCTGTCAGTCGAGGTGAAGACTGAATCCAGGCCTATAGACCGGAGAGCCAAAGAGCTTGTCCAGAGGGAGCCCCAGCCTCGAACGCACGGCCTGTACCCCGGCCCCAGCCCCAGGCTCAGCCCCAGGCCTAGAGAGAGGGGTGTCTGCAGGCTCTTCCAGGGGGCTGGACTGATGGGAAAGAGCTGGCAAGATGACCAAGGAAAGCTAACTCCCTCCTCAAGCTGCTTTATGAAGGCCTGGCAAATGTGCAGAGAGCAAAGAAAGGAGGCGGCAGAAGAGGGAAAAATAGAAGTATACAGTAAGGGGGGATAGAGGATGAAAAGTGTCCCATCCTCCAAAGTCAGCGTAAGGGAATTCCTGTGCCTCCGTCCCCTCGTGGCCTTTATGGCATCACAGGGTTTAAGCAGGACTAGCATTGCACCCCGGCAAACACAGTCATAAATCTGCTTCATTAGCCCCCAACACAAGGCAACATAGAGGGCAAAATGTTATAATGTAAGCTCTGTTTGATACTAAATACCAACACGCTCATTGATAAATAGCCCAGAGAGACCAAAGGAAGATAACTCAGTGACAGGGTTGTAGGAGGTTTAAATGTACCAAATGTCAAAATGGCTAAATAGTGTTGCTGGTTAAACCATCAGACCTCTTCTTTTAATCAAGAGCTCGATTCTTGATTTAATAATCCCACTGATCTGCAGGAATTACAGGGATTTTGTTCTAGTTGCTCCGATGTTGTATTCAGCTCGTATAATAGCCACAGTTCCTTATTGACGTCCTCCCACTGCAGCCACTTTGAATAATCAGCCAGGCTGAGTCACTGTGTTAACTGATTACCTTTGGAAAACAAAAGGAACACCTTAAAAACGCAGCTCTGCGGGCCGTGCCCATTGATCCTGGTTTTCCATGACGTGCATCCGTCTCTACAGCCTCTTCCTCGCACGCACACGCACACACACACACACACACACACACACACACACACACACACACACTGCTACTTATTGGAATCCAGAGTGGGGCCCAGGTAGGGGAAGCTTTGCCCATATATGAGCAAAAGAGGAAACAGGCCAGGTGTGTGTGGTTAGTACACCGTTGGAACGAGCGCTCTTGAGTACACAAAAAACACACACACACACACACGATGAATGCACGAACGCACACAGACGCTCTAACGGGCTTCTTCTGTTGCGCGTGCACACATAAACCAAACTGCATTTAGCCCTGTGACGTCTGAGTTATGCCGCAAAGCTCTTAACTGCACAATCTGCCGGTGAATGACAGACTTGTGAGAGTGACTTGTTGCTGTATAAACAGAGACGAGTCATGTGAAAAAAGGAAAGTCGGGAACAGAAAAGAAGGAATGAGACGAGTGATTGTTAAGAGTCTTCTTGCGCTGCTTAACCCAGTTTTAGTGACATAACTCCGTCGATGTCGGAATGACTACAGTATGTCACAATGTCTTACCTCCTGACACCAGCCTGTGTGTGTGTGTTTAACTTACAGCAAAGAATGTGGTTCAAACTAAACCCTGCCACCGGTGACTTATGGCTTAACTCCCTTCAGCCTTTCCCACCTCACTGAATCATCATCTGCTTCTGCCACCTCTCATTATGTAGACCTCCATGCGATGACTCAATAAGACGTGATTGGTAGCATTGACAAAGCTGGTCATTTAACACGGACTGCCTCCTGTCCTCCACACTACCACCTACAGTCACTTCCTGCAGTATTTTCACAGTAAAAGTGTAGAACTGACAGCAAAACGACACAACTGTAATTAAACTTAAAGGTGAAGTCTATGTTTTTAAATCAATATATCATCATTATTAGAAATCATTATTATCATTATATCCACTTGTATAATTGAGTGTGACTTAGTGACTTTTTCATCACATACCAATAACAACAAAAACAAAAATGCGACAGTAGCTGTTTAATTGTCTTTACGGTGATTTAGATTTGCAGAAAACCACAGACTGCAGCTTTAATGAAACTTATCCAGTCTTGACTTCAGTATTTTCTAAACTTTCAGCCGGTAAAGCAAGTAAACGAAAGGTAATGTAATTGAACTGCTCTTGCTAACCATTACTGGTAATTGCCATCCATCCATCTGTTATCTATACCCACCTAATCCCGTCAGGTTGCAGGGGGCTGGAGCCTCACATTAGACCAGAGGCGAGGAACACCCTCAACAGGTCAGCAGTCTTATCACAAGACTCACTGACATATCTGTGTATAGATCAACAGACTCAGTATTGTTTCGTCTGTAACCTTTAAACATCTGTCTCCTACCTCACATTAAGCTAAAATCCACAAATTCTTATATATGAATGCATTTCATAATTGCAACTTTTCACAAATGGCCCAGAAGTGTTTGGCGGCAGGAGCGCAGCCGTCCCGCCTCCGCTGCTTCCTGCCAAGTAGGACAGGGCAGGGTTCATTCTGTCGGCAGCGTGATAAGGCAGAGGGCAGATTCCATGCTAATCTCCACCAGGGAATTTAATCTCCCTCATCAAGATACCTGCGATGCATCTCGCCGCCAATTTCCCTGCTATCACACACGCATGCCGGAAACGCTGCCTTGATAAGCGCGGATGGATCCTTGCGCTCCAACGTGACAGTTTACGGCTGGCTCCTTATCACCACTCCTCACACTCTCTCTCTCTGTCACACACACACACATATGCACACACACACACACTTCCTGGTGCCATAAACTACAGGGTAACACTGGGGCAGACAGTGTTCTGGTGGGGGGGGGAGTAAAGGAACTGCAGTAAACTTTGGTGGAGTTCAAGGAGCGGCTGTCAGTAAAACAAAGAGACAGAGCAGGGTGTGCATGCATGTGTGGCTATAGGCTGGGCTGCTGGCAGGCGCTGACATGGTGGTGGTGGGTATGGGCTTTCTATGACCACACACACACACACACACACACACACACACACACACACACACACACAGCCATGCCGTGACTGCGATCCCTCGTATTTTCTGTCTGTGAGAGATAATTTATGGAGGCCAATTTTGTTGACGGGATCTAAAGATTGACAGTATCACTTCCTTAAATTGCCACCTTTTTTATTATTGCATTCAAATAGTTTCACAGGAATCCAAACATGTGGCACGCAGGAGAAATCTGGGCGCTTCAACACGGAGCATTATTACGTATTAATGCTGGAGACCTGCCCTCTTATTACATGACATGTGAGTAAGAGTAATGATAGTTGGAGAGAGAGAGCGCCGTCTTAGTCAGAGAGAGTGGGAGATAATTTGAAGAACAACAGCTGGGCAGAGAGCCACAGCTTTTAAAAAGTCCACACACACACACACACACACACACACCCCACTGTTCAGCTTGTGACTAAGCCCCCTTAGACAAACACATGTAACCCAGAACCACTAGCACTGATTCACACAACCTCTCAAACACTCGCTCTCTGTGTCTCACACTCATTTTCCCCAACACACACACACACACACACACACACACACACACATACACAAATACAAATACATATACACATGCGGCAGCAGCAGCACTTTAAGAGGTGGTAACCAGGAGAGACAGTGGCGACAGCGAAGGGTGGAATGAATCTAAACATCAAGTCTGCAGTCGTCACTCTCCTCACAGCCAATCACATCAGCCGGCTGCCATGTCCATTCATAAAGAAGCCACACTGCGCTGTCCATGCTGTATGATACTGTATCACCCCCCCCCCTTCCTCGCCTCGCCCCCCCTTCCCATACGCTCAGTTCATTCATGCCCTCTGCTGCTGAGCAGGACTGGACTGTGCTATCTGTGTCAAAGGAAGGAGGGTGGGGGTGGGGGGTGGGGGGGGGCAGCGTGACTGAAGCAGAGAGGAAGTGGTGCCTCTGTATTTAAAAAATTGCCTATTAACCACAAAGACCTATTTTTATCACATTGCTGCACCTCACATCAGCGTCGTTGTAGTGACACTGTCAGGTATATCATTACAGCACTGACGACAGTACATACCATACATCGCACGTCCCGGACGTATAGTGCTGTAAGTAAGTAAGTAAGTAAGTAAGTAGGCCCTGACAGCAGCAGAGCGCGAGCCAGACAAGTCGACTATGTCTAACAGTGAATCAGCTCTTCTGTAATGTGATCACACTGTGAGGTAACGCTCCCTCCACCACAAATGACCATTCAAACTCAGAGCAGCCTTTAAGACCTGACAAGCTGAGCGTGTCATGTGACTTCGAGCTTCACATTCAGGCATTTCCTCTATGTTTTCACACTTTTTTAAAGAAGACTTTAAAAAGCTGACAGTCTACGGACCGGCACTGTTCTTCCTCTTCAGCTCTGTGTGCTGCTCAGCCTATTAAGGATCTGGGAGCAGTTTCTCAACCTTAACTTGTAACATATGATATCCATCAACAGCAGCAGCTCTACTTTCTGGGAGTATTTTCCCCTTTCTTTCCTTTTTTTTCCTTTCTTTTTTCACTTACCCGTCTGGGTGAGAGCTGTGTTTCCTCCCGGCGCTGAGTTTGGAATGAGGGAACCCCCCCCCTTCCTCCTCCTCCTCCTCCTCCTCCTCCTCAGTTTCTTTTTCTCTGGTGTCTTTCTTTAAGTTTTGTCCTCCGTTTCTGGTTGTCCTTTGCTCTGTCCCTGCTTCAAAGAGGGATTCCGGGTTCCCCTTCACTGTAACTTTGTCCAACAGAGAGCGAAAGAGAGACAGAGAGAGAGACAGAGAGAGAGAGAGAAGGAGGGAGAGACGCTATTGGGTAACAACTTCTCACCCACGTCACTGTCCACGGCTGTGAGGGCAAGTCACACAAAACTTGCCGGAGCTCAACTCCTAAAAGATTTCATCTGTACATGTCTCCTCATCTCTTTCCCTGTCTTTTCTTTCCTCCTCCCGTTGCATTCTTCTGAGTGTAATCAGTAACAGGCTTAAAGTGACAGCAGCAGCACTACATAGCCGGCTCGCTCTCTCTCTCTCTCTCTCTCTCTCTCTCTCTCTCACTCTCTCTCTCTCTCTCTCTCTCTCACTCACACACACACATTTTCTCACAACACACACACACAGACAGTGTGTGAGGCTCCCTCTGGGCTCAAGGTGCTTTCCCAGAGCTCTGGAGACACTACAGCCGTTAAACTCCCTATAAGCCCCGCCAAAGTTGCGCTATCACATGTTTCACAGCACTCTCCCTCTCTCTCTCTCTCTTTCTTTCTCACCCGTCACCCTCCCTTCTCTCCCTCAGCCCCTGACAGTGGGACATACTCTCTCACACACACTCAGGACCGACGCTGCCCTCTCTTATAGCGTGGCTGTTAAAGAGGGGGCCGAGCCTATTGCGGCAGAGGGCAGTGTCCTGTTACACAGCTCTCAATTGAGGTTAGAGAGAGGACATCCATTCAGAAAAAAGAGAGGAGGGAAGAAGGAGGGGGAGAGGGAGGAGGAAAAAAGTAAGGGCAGCCTCTCCGTCTCTCCCTCTGTGTGTGTGTGTGTGTGTGTGTGTGTGTGTGTGTGTGTGCCCGGGGTCTTCAAAAGCAGGAAACTCCCCTACCAGAGAGTTGGGGCGTCTCTAGAAAGGGACCCGTCTCTAAATAAGGGAAAGGAGGCAGGGACATAAGCCGCGGCCCCCCCACACTGAAAAAACACACACACACACACACACACACACACACACACACAGTAGAGGGGTCTTTATGACTTCCAGCCACACTGGCAGCGCTTCACTCTCCACCCATACACACACATACACCCACATAAACAAATAGGATCTGTGCATCTTGTCTCAGCTGCTCCGTAGATTCGATCTATCTCACGACACTTCAGAAATGATAAAAAAATGCGTGACAAACATTTTCTGGTGACCACATAGAGAAAGTACCAGAGTTTACAAGAACAGACCAGGCCAATAAACAAGTGAGTAAACCCTGCGGTGACCACAGCTACTAAACAGAAAGTACCTGAGTGTACCGACAGAAAAAAAACAGTGGACGCTGACAGTTACAGGACAGAGCCGAGGAGACATAATGAAAGCCACAGGGGTCATTATCATCTGTTGACCTCTAACATGGAGCTCTCATCCTGACCTGAATCTGCCCTCGTCCTTGGTTCACCACCCTGTTCTCCACCCCCCCATCTTGGATCCCGGTTCTCACCTACATCCTGCTATTTTACCCCACGTCTATTCTCTGCCCCGACCGCACCTATCAACAGTCCCGTCCTACCCCACCCTGCCCCGCCACGCCCCTTCCCTCCTCCTCCCTCATGGTGTTTGGGGCGAGGGTGGGCTGGGGTTTTGAATGGGAGTCTCAAACTTCAGGAATTGCATAGTTGGTTTGTTACTCACAGGAGGGGCCATGTGACTCATCAAAGGCCATGCTGCACCCATGCTACGCTCCCGTTACACATATTGTGGTGCGCAAACATGCACTCACACACTCACACACACAGGAGAACTGCCTGTGTCAGGCTCCATTCATAACTATTTAAATAACCTCAGTGAGTCATGTCACGAGTTGGATTAAGTAATATTTGACCTATATACACACATCTCTACTCTTAGGTCTGAGGTCACCAACCTTTCCGTCCCGTGCCCCCTTAATATGAAGCAACTTGGGACCCGTTAGTGTCCAAGGAGTCTCTCTCACTTCTCAGATTGTTTCATTTGAATATTTTTAGATTCCTGTGTCTAAAAAGACTAGAAAAAGAATTTAGTTTCATTTTGTTTCCCACCTCGGGAATGATCTTACGAGCCCTGACACCAAGTTGGGAACCTCCGGCTTGGATCTCCTCGCGGGCAGCAGCTTCAACATCTAAGACATCAACCTATACGGCTCTGCGGTTGGTTATGTGTGGACGGAGAGTGAGTGGGCGTAGGTGAATCACAGCCTGTCGTGTGTCGGACCAGTGAATGGCTTTCTGTGTGTTTCTCATTGTGTTCGGTGTGTGCCGCTGAGCCCCGGCAGCAGGCTGGGCTCAGGCGGGGGATGACTCAGGGCTGGAGCGGGTAAATGACTCCAGACCTGCCGACAACCGGCAGCATTAACCTGCAGGAGGCACCGAGAGGAATCATATGAGAGCACGGCCCTCTTGTCTGACCGGGTACACTATCACCTCTCATTTGACGCTCTGAAGGTTTCTCTCTTAATCTTCTTTCAGGTTGTTCTGAAACACAAATTATATTCTTGCGCGGAGCTATTTCAGTTCAACCATTTCATTTGGCTGCTCGCTGCCAAAAGCAGCAATCTGACAGATTATTCCTGATCTTGTTATTCAGCTGCTCTGCAAGGCAGGGACAATGAGTCATTGGGAAAGAAATTATTATTTTTTTTGCTAACAAGGGGGTAATTTCATGTTAAACAGAAAATAGTGCTGCAGTATGGCCTTAACAAATTATTAATGTGCAATCATTTAACCAGAAAACAATTTCAAATATTAAAATCATAACCGGAAAATTAAATCAAGTGGTCCTATTTCTACTTTTTTTGTAGAATTGAAAGCTACCAAATTGCTAACAAATAATGTGTTGTATGTATTACTTTCTGTATGATTTAATATGATTTGTGATTAATTCAGGTGTAAATTGCGGTGATTTAGTTTGTGCGTGCTGCTGCTGAAATAAAAAAAAAACTGCAATGTTCGTATCATATGAGCCTCCGTTTGACATTAAAAGTCGCCACTTAAGTTTGTCTTAAAGAGTAAAGTTTCACAGTAACTGAGAGGTTTGCCATTTTAGAATGTGACTCAGTCTATTGTGGGCACAAACTGAGCGCCGCCTGCTCGCTTTCTCTGGGTGGAGACGAGGGCGGAGATGTGTTTCAACACACATGCACGGCACAGGCGGGGGCCTTTCCTTCATGTAGTCACACACACACACACACACACACACACACACACACACACACACACACACACACACACACACAATGGAGATTGCAGTGGAAAGGAAGCAGGGGATTCCTGAGATTCCTGTGGACAAAAAGGTGTGAACTCAGGCAGCCGAGCAGCCTGGGAATTCTGCTGGCGTTGGCTTGGGAGGCAGTTTAATGGCTGACCAGAGCGGCTAGTGACACACAGAGAGATAAAAAAAAAGAGCTGGAGAGATAAAACCAAAGAATTCAAACAACAGGAGAAGTCAGAGGGGCTGTATGTTTAGACATAACTATTGCCAACACTCAATCATTTACAGTGTGTGAGCTATGAAATCTGATAATAATCCAGTCAATAATGTGACATGAGAGTGTTCAACGTGATGCTGAAAAATATGAAAAAAAAGACAAAAAGAATGAGCTAAATGTGGAGTTTCATCCCCCTCGGTGAAAGATAAAAAACAGTGTAATTTAGCTGTATACGTGTTTTGAATTAAAAAGCTAAAGCCAATGTAAACAAAACACCAAATAATACAATCAGATTATTGTCTTCCGATTGCATTTTTATCTGTCCGAGTCAACATGGCCAGAGAGACGGTGATAAAGACAGAGAGACAGTATGTTTCCATGCAGTTGTCGAGCAAAGTTTTAAAATGTCACAGTGCAGGAAAATGCAGCAACAGCAGATTTTCCAACCAGCTGGTTGAAGTGAATAAATTGTCTTCCTGAATGCAATATATATATATATATATATATATATATATATATATATATATATATATATATATATATATAAAGGGTATATGTTGATGTGGCAACTGTTCTTCTACAATGTCCGCCATATTTCATGCAGTCAGCCAAATATTTTCATACATCTGAGGTACGCGTGTTGATAGGACACAGACAACATTTCAGAACATCTAACGGCACGTTCACAGTATTTTTACGTTTAAACTAAGCAAGTTATTTTCCATCAAAACGTGACAAAATGTCTCCCAAGCAAACGTAAAAACTTTCAAGCAATACCCGAGGAAGTTCTTCAAATGTTGCCATTTCTATTCAGCTTTTTAGAAATTTAAAGAATATTTTAAATTCTGAATTAGGTAATAATCCCATGACAACACACACACACACACACACACGGAGGCAGCGTGGAGAGTTTGTCATAGATGCACCAAGATCTCTGCCAAGATTGAAAGTCTCGGCCAGTGATGGACAAGAACAGACGTAACAGCGACGTCATTTCATTCACTAAAATCACACACACCTTTGAAGAAACACGTGCTAGCAACCACCCAAGGACACGAGATGGAAATATGGCAGCCAGGCACACCCTCTCTTGCCCCTGGCCCTGTGAGGAAGTGTGTGTGTGTGTGTGTGTGTGTGTGTGTGTGTGTAAGTGTGTGTGTGTGTGTGTGGCATGGTGCACACTGACTATATTAGGCCGGTCTGTTTCCAGCACAGGGAGATACAACTGTGATGTCACGGTCATGCTGGGGAGGCATGACTCTACGTCTTATCTCTCGCCACTGTGCTTGCTCTCCACTGCCCTGTGGTAACATGTGTGCACCCTTATGCTTCTCTCTGTGTGTGTGGTGTGTGTGTGTGTGTGTGTGTGTGTTACCCTGTGATAACCCTGGACGTTCAGTGACACACAGGGATACCTCAGCAGCTCTGGTGACAGACGAGCACCTCAGAGCTCGGAGAAACATCCAGAGCAAAGTTGAGTTGTGATGCGTTTTGGTGTTGCTTGGATTTTCCATTACTTATGCTTATAAGTGTCTCTAATTACGTCACACACAAATACTTCTATTGTGACGCAATCGCTAACTGTTATGTTAAGCTGTATAAAGTAATAGCTGTCATAACAGAAGCAGCGGGAGCATTAAAGGATAATTCCTGTTTATCACCACTTGGGTCTTATTTTTATATTTCTATTAGCTGTGATAACATTGTGCTCAACAAAGTGATTTTTTACCTTTTTGCTTCATTTTGCAACCTGTCACTTGTGTTTCAATCAACTCCATGAGCACAATAGTAATATTACCAGTGGTGAATAAAGAATTTAGATCCTTATGCGTAAGTAAAAGTACTAATACAACAATAAGAAAATTACTCCTTTGCGAGAACAAATCCTGGAATCTGAAGTAAAACTACAAAAGTATGAAGCAAAATGTACTTCAAGTAACAAAAGTAATATATTAAATAGGTCCTAAAACCATTTTCTTTTACTATAAGTGACAGCGTCCTCCATTAAAAGTGAATACAGTTTGGATTATTTCAATTGAGACATCTGTCTGTGTTGTTTTGGTGATGTAACAAATGCACAAGCACCAATCAGAATTCAGCAGCCTATCAATCAAAATGTGATGACAGTTGAAAGGTCACTTGCTTTTCTCAGAGGGGGTGGAGATGTCACTGTCAATCAAAGCTGACTGAAGAGTTTTAAACTCTTAATAAATATCGACTGAGGATGTTTTTTTCCAAACTTTAACTTTAATGGCTTCTTATTTTATCATCAATATAAAATGTTACAGGCTTTAACATGTTTTTAATGTTGTAATTGTCAATACTTTGTTTATTGTTGGATAGTTTAATCTTTAACAATGCAGCTGATTTTATAAGCTCAACAGAAACAAGACACCACACATGTGAAATAAGTGTACTGGAGTAAAAAGTACAATATATTCCTCTTAAGTACAGTACAAGTACCTCAAAACTGTAAGTACAGCGCTTGAGTGAATCTACTTAGTTACTTTCTGCCGCTGATTACTACCAATAGAAATTAAGGCCAAAACTACAATAATTCCAAAGTTTTAATAAATCAGAATAATCCCTTAATTGAATGTTTTAGTAAAAAATCACATAATAATGTTCGTTAACGTGTGTGTGTGTGTGTGTGTGTATGCTGTTAGAAATTGCATGACAGCACTGTGAGGCCTTTAAAGGAACCCACCGGTGCAGCGCTCCACCCCGTCATCCCTGCCCTGCGAGTCCCTCTCCTCTCCGCTCCTCCCTTCCTCTCTGTCCTCCCCCCTTTCCTCTTCCTCTTCCCTTCAGAGGTGTCAGAGGAAAAACAGCTCCAGTATGAGACTCTCTCTCTCTCTCTCTCTCTCTCTCTCTCTCTCTCTCTTCCACAACCACACAGCGTGGGCTATGTGAAGGCGGTGACTCCGCCGCTGGCTGGCCCACTCACAGGATATAAGAGCTGCGAGCCCTGCCAAGGCGGTGAGGGGTCACACTGTGGAGAATGTGTGTGTGTGTTTGTGAGGATGACTGTGTCGCACATGAGCTCCTCCACTGGCTGGTGGCTGTCTGAGCAGCAACACCGACAGCAGACGCCCTCGTCCTGACGCTACAAGGGTGGAGAAGGCTTCTTGTGAAACATTCCTCTCTCCCCCGCCGCTCTGACCAGCGCTTCCTGTTCTCACTTCCCTGTCCCTCCCCTCCCACTCCTCGCCTGCCATCCTTTTTCACCCTGTCCCACCTCCGCCTCGCCTCCACATGCCAATGTTATCCTCCAGCATTTCCCACCACCCCATCTACCGCCGCTCCACACCCCTGGGCCGGTCCCCTGGCTCCAGCCCCCCCCCCCACGCCCCAGACTGGTGGACTCCCTCTGGGCTTCCTGGAGAACCACCTTCCATTATCAGAGCGACCAGCCCAGCCCAGTAACACTGCTGCAGCCCTGAGCCTGACCTCCACCTCCACCTCCACCTCCACCAAGTAACTTCAGGTTTGTGTACTGATTAAGAGTCTAAAGCCAAAGCCTAGTTAGACTAATATTGATCTTTCGATAAAAATCAGATTTTGGTATGCCAATTACCAACATGATGATACCTTCAGAAGCCAGCAATGACCTACCTAAAAAATGTCTTAGGATGTGTTTTAATGGACAGTTTTTTCTCCCATTGTGGTCTAAACTAGAGCTGGAACGATTCGTCGATCGACAGAAATTAATCGGCAAGTATTTTGATAACTGATACATTTTTCAAACACAAACGATGAACAGGTTTCAGCATCTTAATTGTGAGGATTTGCTGTTTTTCTTTGTTGTATTTGACAGTAAACTGAATATTTGGGGGGGGGTTGGACTGTTATTCAGACAAAATAAATTGAAAACGTTGAAAAAAAGATTACAATTTTTAAGGACACGCTGAATATTTTCCTTGTAGTCGTTTAGCATGAAATTTCAATATGCAGAAGATATTTGCACCAAATATTAGCTGTGAGGAGCTTCAGTTAAACTCTATCAGTACTGATTCATTCCAGCTTACAAAAGCCTGTATTGGTCAAATGCTCATAAAGTGTAAGGAATTATGACCAGACTCACAAAGTCTCTGTCCAGAGTGAATTATCATCGTGTACACAGTAACAGTTAGTGTTATGACTGACTCCAGATCAGGTCACACCTTCTAACAGCAGCTCCTCTAGTGAGCTCGCTTTACTCTTTGAAAACGGACGTTTCGTTGTTTGCATAATCCTGTTTAAAATGAACACAATCTAGGAAATGACATCATGTAGGCACTGGAGAAATATTTCTGTTGCAGATGAAACTATCAAAACACATTTGCACTCTGCTCATAAAAATGAGAATATCTCAAAAACGAAATAATGTACAGAGTTCAAATAACTTCTGAAGCGTAAGAAATATTTTGTTCATGTTTCCACATTCAGAATTGTTTGGGATCAATATGTTTTGTGTGTTTACTTAGTAAAACTTTATGAAAAAAAAGTCAGATTTTAGTATTTTTTAAAATGCATTACACAATTTAAATACCTTTATCAATTATTATGGTTTATTGACTTTGACTTTTAGCTTAGGTTGTACACATTTTAGGGATATGATGCATTTGAAGATACTCCAAGAAATGACATTACAATAAGCAAAAATGTTCAAAGGGAAAACTGATAATTAGAGAAATTATTTTGCTGTTATTTGAGTCAATTACGTCTCAAATTCGCATGGACTTTGATGAAAGGCCAGAAACCTGTTTACTAATCCGACACACTCACAAATGACGAACGCTCCCTATCACTTTTGACTAATGCACTATGCATATGTATGTGCATGCACAAGTGTGGAATGCGAGCATGTCACTCACAGAAGATTAAATGGACATGCAGCATGGAGTTCTGTTTTCTCGGCTCCTTCTTTCAGAGAGCAGACAGAGCGAGAAAGAGCGAGTGGTTCCAGCAGATGGGGTTGGGTCTGATCCTGCCATCTGTCTCAGAAGTGCAGGAAAACGAGACAGCGGGCTGGGACTGTGCTATGCAGAGCCTCGCTATAGTTATATGTCAAGATTTAAGCCTAAAATATACAGGAGTGATCTGGGAAGTTGCAGAGCTGCTATACACTGAGTCACTTATTGTCTTATACCAACACTGGCGTTTAAATAATTATAAACCTGCACTCACTAAAACACAAAACAAAGGAAGATGCAAACTACATCCTGGTGTCTCTGCCTTCTGCTGTACTTTGTAACCACGAAGCTGCAATCTCAGCAGCCATCAGCTCGTCGGCAACTGTGTTTTTCTCCAGAATCTTGACACTTCCTGAGCCTGTTTCCATCACCGTCTCTCCTGTCTGCAATTTCAGCAGTTTCTTCTTCTCCTCTCACTGATTCTGCAGTACACTCCTCATGATAAACTTTAATGTTTCTTCGAATGCTGGCAGGGAGAGGACTCTAGCGGTGTGTTTCTTCTTCCCTTAGCGGTCTCTTGTCTGGGGGCTCCGCAGCGGGCTGACTCACAGCCCCAGCCCACTCTTCCCTCCCACTCCTCCCTCCCACTCAGCCCCAGCCGTACCCCAGCGTGGGAGGCAGTGCAGCCCAGGACCAGAGCCTCCGGCTGGGCACACACACACGCAGCCAGCACGAGCCCACGGCTCTGGAGCTTTGGCTTTCATTCCCCTCACCCACACAGAAACAAAAACACACACACACAGCCTACCCACACATGCAGTACCCACACCTCTTTAATGATGTCATGTGCCTTACATCTGAAGGGAGCAGAGGCAGGGGAAACAAGTGGGAGTGTGTGGGCTGTACATGCTGTATGTGTGTGTTTGTGTGTGAATCATGCTGCCAGATTTTTTAGTTTTTTTTTTGGTTTACATTAAGTACACTGAAATGTTTTATGTACACATGTACTGTTGGCTACTGTAAGTACAGAGCTTCTAACATGGCCGCGCTCAGTAGGTTGCAGCTATTTTAAAATCACAGCTACAGGGGAGGAATTTGATCCGATGAAAGGACGCCGATGAGTGTGATGAATGGTTTTTAGATGTAGTAGATGCACTGGGAAGTGTAGTATTTTATGAGGAGAGACCCTGATCTAGAACTCATGCCACCCAGTGCAAAAATGCATTAACAAATATCTCAAATTAACGAAAAAACCTTCAATTTGACAAGCAGAGTGTGGTTTCTGCGGCCAGGGTTATCTTTTCCATTCGATAATTGAATTCACGCTATTTCTGTATCAGATAAAATCACAGTCAACGTGTGATTCTTACCAGCAGGACGAGAGCCCTCGATCGCCGGTCTTTGCCGCCTTTCCACTGATGTGCATCACGAAGAGTTGACTGTGGAAAACAGGTGGCAGAGGAGCACGTCACTCACATCATACTGACACCTTTATTGAACTGAAATCTAGAAAACAATTTTTTCTTTTTTACAAGAAATTGATAGACTTGCACAATGTCACACGTTGTAGGATGCCTGTACTGTGAAGAGGAATGATATTCAGAAGGGCCAGATTGCTCATTAGAATATCTCACATTTGTGTGTGGGCGAGCTTTTAGCAGTCCTTCTCCCTCTCGTCCCCAGCGCTGTTCCAGAAACACTGTTCTCTGTCCAATACCAACCGGGATGCTAACCCCAGTCTGTCCGCTAAAAAAGTCAATCCAAGCACCAACTTCTGTCCAAGTTTCAAGCGCAGTATACGACACACGCGGTCAACTTTTTAATATATCTAAAATGCTCAGCCTGCCACTATGAATCGGATCATGTTATTGATCGTATTGGCAGAAATTCACAATATATCACAGCAGATATCACGCTTTCATGCTTTTATCAAGCAACCATTACTTTTAATTGTAGTTTCATAGTGTGCTTGTAGATTGTTTTTTGCCCTGTTAGTGTGATGCATGTAATGTAAATGATTGTTTTTAGTGTCCAGGGACTGCAGATGGAAATTAGCTATTAATATAATTTAGCTAACAGCTAAATCTGGCATAAATCATCTCTTCTCATTTTGAGATTACTGTTTTTTGTGCACGGCCCTTGTTTAATAAAGACTAATAATAATAATTTCCACAGCACACACATATAATGGAGTGATGGCTGCACTGAACCACTCTGCCTTCTGGACACATCAAGGTAAGGGAGCGTCATGAGGCAGCCAGTTCCTGCTGCACATGACTGGACTTGTAGCACAACAAACAGACATCTCTTAATACAATGCAATACAGTTTCCAGATAAACGTAAGCATTAAGTATCCTTTATGGTTCAGGAAAACTTTTGCAGTGTGGCTGTTTAAAAGCAGTTCTCAGTTGTCGTCAAAGCTAAATGAATTTACAGCTCTGTAAACACTGCAGGGGAAAATAAATCCAAATTCTATCTTCATTGCTTTTGAACGTATGTAAAATTGGGAACTGACATTAATAATCACTGAGATCCAACTGCATGTGTCACAAGTGCCCCCTGTTGGATGCAGCAACACTGTATTTAGAACTGAGGGTGCATGGTTTTAATTATAGTCCTCTGAGAGAAAAATAATAACACAAAAATCAAACTGCAAAAAAATAGCATGATACTTGCATTAAACAGCATCACTGATTCAATTATTTCTTAGAAAGCCAATCGCAATAGGTCTCTCTCTCTGTATGTCTCTATGTCTCTCTCTCTCTCCGCTCCCCTTGTCTATCCCGAAGTCACGGGGTCTCCCCCGGGGTAAACGCATTCCAAAACACAAGAATTTCCTCCAGCCCAACTCACATACCACCTCTCCTCCCTCCTCCCTCCCTCCCTCCCCCTCTCCTCCTTCCCACGCGCACACACACGCACGCACGTGAAGAGTGCACAATGGTCTTGCCAGAGCCAGAGAAGACCACACACTGTTGCAATGCCATGTTCAACAGTCTCACCACACTGCTGCTCGATCACACACACACACACACACACACACACACACACACACTGCTAACGCGTACAGAACTCATACATAATAATAATAATATTAATAATAATAATAATAAAGGAAAATATAAAGCGTATGAACGGCTTTCTCAGTTTGTTAATCATAATTTCTGCATTGTTTTTAAGAATAATAAAAACACCTGAAAATTGAATTTCCGAATGAAAAATTAAAATTAACAATCTTACCTGTATTCGTTGGTTTTCAAGTTGCAGAAGAAAAACAGCCCGATTTGCAGACACCTTCTCCGAGCGCAGCGCTCCTGGATCTATCCGGTAGTCTACACGCAAAAAAACACAAAAGGCAAAGACTGAACCAAAAGCTCACGGAGGGCTGAACAGAAAGAAAGAACAAGCTTGAAGACCGCCGCAGATATATGCGGGAGAAAGGAGGAGGATCGATTTATCTCTCGCAGTTCGCTGTAGTAATATTACTCATCTGATGTGAGAGTCCCTTCTCTGTCTGTCTCACTCTCTGTTTTATCTATCTGCCGCCTGTCTGACTGCCTGCGGGGCTTTTCACCGGATCGCTCGGAAATGCCACTGACTGGCTCTGCTACCTCACGGTGGAGGCTGGCTGCCCAAACTCACATCAGCCGGCCGCAGCGTCGTCTCCGCGCCGGCCGAGAGTCGACCTCAGCCCGCAAGAAATCCCCCCCCGCCGCCCCCTCAGGCTCCGGGGACCGTCCCCCGGTGCGCACCTAAAGCGACCGCGGAGACTAAAAGCTGAATAGTGGCACTGCCGGTGACAACACCTAAAGGTGCGTGTAAAGAATAGAAGTGAAAAAGAAGGGGAAGAAGAAAGCGGAAATTTCTGTAGCAGAGTCTGGAACTAACAACAAAAAGGAGACTCTTAAATTAAACCATAAAAAAATATGGTTTTGTGCGTTAACAGCAGTTTGATTTAATAAAGCATCATGCTCTGCAATAATGCCAATCCTATGAAGTAAATTAACGAGCCAAATATTACATATTATAATCACATTTTCTACCAGAGATATAAGGTAATTAGTCAAGTTTTTAAAGCAAATGAATCTTTAGTTTTCTTCTTCGTATTTTCCTAATCTCAAGAATTGAAACTGAAATATACACTAAACAAATCTCTCACTTTCCAGTTATAAATGAACATTTCTATCTTCAGCATTCAGACACAATTAGATGCACATTTTTTTCTTTGCTGTGTGCAAAGGTTATAGCCTACATAAAGTAGCAAAGGTTCCCAAAGTGGGGTCCAGGAACCTCCAGAGGTCCTTGAGACATTTCCAGGGGGCCCCCAGCAAACTGAAGGAACAAACTGAATTTGGTAAAAGTGGACGGATGGCTGTCAGAGATTTTAATTCCTCCACAGAAAGACATCATCCTCAGATTATCTGCATCTATTTAATTGGAAATTCATGAAATGCAAATGTTTTTTAGGAACCCCTCTGATATCGCACCAGGTCCAGATAGCTCCTCTTCATCGGCGCTTTAACGTTTTTTAATTCTGCAAGAAATGTCAGAATCTGGCATTATCATAAAACCTTTTAAAGACCGATCTTTACTTTAACTGAATTGTAAATCACAGAAAACGCTCTCAACAAGGCACCTTTACATATTAACTAAAAAGCAGAAAACACATAACACTGAAGCAGCTTGGAACGTGGGAGATTATACACTTCTAAAACAATTAAATTTAGCTAATGAGCTCCCTGCATGTATGTTTTCAGTTAATTCTAATCAAACATTACATGTGAAGACATTTTAAAATCATAACTGAGAGCTGTCTCTATCTCCCTTTGGGGAAATACACCTGCAGTGGGATTGTACCTGCTCAGTCAAACATATGCATCTACATTTGTATAAATTTCCTGTGAAATGTGCGAGATGATCTGTTATTGCTCACCTGCTCCCCTCCTTCCTCCCCCCCCTCTCGCAGCCTGTCTCATCACTCTCAGTATGAGAGTGAGAGTGATACACAGCAATCTGGGAAATTAACAAATGTTTTCTCACTCCGCTGGCACAGGTTGAGGAGGGACAAGCTCTCTAAACCACACTGACAATATTACCAGCATGATGACTGGGGTTCATATTGTGAAATTCCCTGAATAAATTACTGTGCCCACTCGTTCTCTTATCTGGTTATGAGTACAGTTCTGGCCTCAGTTTCTGGTATTTGGGATGGGTATTTCTTCAATGCAAACTTCCCGGAAATATTCTGTATTAACAGCTTTTCTGTAAGCCCTGTGACAAAATTCATCTAACCCTTCACATGACACCTCAGATCACCTCGACTGACCATCATATATAGACGTCTTACAGAAGGAACAGACGTTATGAAACAGTGACAAGAGCTGGGACTAATCTTTCACAGATACAATCAAATCCAACTCAATACTGCTTCTTGAAATTAGACCTTTAAATTTACCGTTAAACGTTTGGGCATCGTGAACTCTCATGACTGACGCAGGAAATCAGACGCACTTGGATGTTTTTGCTGCGTCATCCTGAGCCAAACAAATCCACAGCGACTGCCCCACGTTGGTTTCAATAAATTAATTTCAAATCATCTGAAACGATGAGATAAACTGTGCATGAACTCAGCTGTTAACGCAAGGAGATAGCTGCAGAAACACTCACTAATGAACTCACAACTGTGTTCTTTCCATGACACACACACACACACACACACACACACAAAACAAAAAACACACACACCAGATTACAATGAGCTCAATCTTTACTGTGGGACATGCAAAGAAGACCGAAGCGATTGGGGATAATCCCCAACTTTCCCCTGCATGTTTCTCAGCAGAGGGGCTGTGTTTTTGATTCTCTTTCTGTATTGATCTGACTGTGAGTGAGCAATATTGATTCCAGGTCAACACAAATGCCTCACCCCCCCCCCACCCCCACCCCCACCCCCCAGCCATCCCCCACCACCACACATCATACACACAGCGAGCACACAACAGGACATCAGAGGCACCGGGGAAAGGTTGACCTGTAACGTCCACTGAACTCCGGTCTCTCCTCTGTCTGCCCCGAACACACACGACAAACACCTGATGAAATCGCAACTTGGAGATACCGGGCTCGCTTTGAAGTCCGAGATAAAGACGTTTGCAGGGGGCATGTTTTCACGTCGCAGTGTTTGCTAATGCATTGTTGGGCTACATGATAAAACCACTGAGCCTCCAAACACTCGGTTTGATGCAATTGCTGGAAACATCGTAAAGTTCGACATTAGTGGAAATCTTAGCATTCTTTCCAACCGATAATAGAGTTCATAAAGTGGCACTTCAGAGCTGAGACGTTATCGCGGTAAGCCTCTTTCAAGACTTGGCCAATTTCTATTTTACAAGCCAATTTGACAGCTCGGTCCTGGTTGATCTTTTACACATGAAGCCTACAGAAATAAAAAGCCACGCCGCTCTGTCACTCTTTGAGAATTTGTCACTTGCAGAACTCCACTCGAGCTATTGCTTGTTTCGGAAATTCAAGTCAATGGTTTACCATTGAAGTCACTGGTGTACCACACTGGTAGTGAGGCTACATTACCTCCACCAGTGTGTTTCAGTGCTGGTATGTTGGCTCCCAGGCCCATTGTGTATATGAAGGCAGAGGTGTAGTGTGTGTTTTCACTGTCTCCTCCCTGGGAATTCCCCTCTGTTCCAGGCTCTAACAGCCTGCTGGAGCCGCAGCTGTACATTTGTGTGTGTGTGTGTGTGTGTCAGGATGTATACACAGTTCAGTTATTCGCATTTCAGTGCACGTGTAGGCATGCGTTAATGTAAGCGTGCGTGTGTGTGTGTGTGCGTGTGTGTGTGTGTTTCCTCCCTGATTCCCAGGGTTCTGCAGAGTTAAACCCTCTTAAATGTCCCCCTGGCTTTTGTCCTCACGTTTCAGCTGAATTTCCCTGCATTCATCGCACCATTCAGACTCTGTGTGTTCGAGCGCTCAGGAATGCACTGGGTTTGACAGGCGCCTGAACTGTGTGTGTGTTTATGTGTGTGTGTGTGTGTGTGCACGTAAATGAGCATACAACAGAAAGAAAGACTGAGAGGTCTGGAAAGGGGAGTGGATATTTTTTTCTTCCCCTCTTTTTTTCTCCTCCACCTCCTTTTGATGCAAAGGTGCTCGGTTGGACTCGGAAACACGCAATCACCTTACCTTTGCACACACATACTTTTAACCTTTCTATACACACACACGCACACACACACTCAACACCCACACACACTTCGAGTCACATGTGCTCTCACTCAAAGAGAGCTCTGCACCCACTCACCCTGACACCCACACAACCACCCACACACTCACGTGCACTGCCAAATAGCTCTCACTCTTTACCCTCCCACCCACCACCACTGAGCACACACATGTCACCACACACACACGCACACACACACACACACACACACACACACACACACACACAGTTTCACACTAAGTGCTGGGCATGCGCCTGATCTGGTTTCCTCTTTGCTTTTTGAGCGACCCGCAGTGATAAAATAAACACAAATACGTGATAATCACATTCCAGACATTTCTCTCCTGCCGGTGGGAAGTTTCAACTGGTTTTCTGCAAGAGTTGGTTTGACTGCGTGTGTGTGTGTGTGTGTGTGTGTGTGTGCAACCCCGGAGAGAAAAAAAAGAAGAAAGAAAATGAGAGAGAGAGAGGGAACAAAGAGATCTGGGGCTAAGTCACACACATTCCTCAGTCCTGCCAATATCCTACCAGTATACTAGACCATCACAGCTCAACACACACACACACACACACACACACACACACACACACGGCAAGAGACAGCCAGATCTGAATAAAATCTCCTCATTTGCGCTGCATCTGTGGCATCAATCTAACAAGAACCATTCCACATTTTTTTCTTTTTGCAAATCATATCATGCAATATATTTAAACAAAACAAAAACTTCCACTGACCACAGCATCATCAGCCCCCCCCAAAAAACAGCACTGCACGGGGATTGAAAAGCTGGAAAAGGTGAGTGAAAACACACACAAAAATAACTGAAACTCCTATGAATCCTAAGCCTCTGAACAGCAACAAGAAAAGCCGTCCTACCGAGTGTTATTAACTGACTGACTTTGCTTCTTTTGTTTTTGTAGAAAGAGACGCAGGGAGACAGAAGCAGCGAGAAAGACGCTGTGAACGTGAGAATCGGAGGCTTGTGTTGAGAGTAGTAGCTGTAGATGGGACCTACCTGAGCACATGGCCCGCATGGCATGCACACTTCCTCAGTCAACACGCTTTGTTTCTCCTCCTCTCTGCTGCTGCATGCTTCTCCTCCATCTGTCTGTCTCTCTGCGTCTCTCTTCTTGTCTTTCTCCCCCTTCCCCTCTCTCTCTCTCTCTCTCTCTCTCTCCCTCTCTCCTCCCCTCTTGCGCTCTACAAGCCCTCTTCCCTCTCACTCTGCTGCTCTTCAAACTTCTCTGCTTTTTTTTTTTTTTTGTTCTGGTCCCTCATTTTGCACCTCACTCTTCTCCTCAGGCTCTTGCGCTCAATAAAGTTGTCCCTCTTTATGCAAGTGAGAGTGATCCATGAAGGCAGTCTTAACTAGAACGTCTCTCTCCTCCCCCCCACACCGCATGGCGTGTGTGCGTGTGTGTGTGTGTGTATATATATAAATATGTGTGTGTGTGTGTGTTGCTTCCTTGCCAGTCATTCACCTCCACACATCTATTTAAACATTTTTCTATTGCTTTATTAGTGAACCTTTTCTTTCTCTAACTTTCTTCTCATTTTTTTGCTCTCTCTCTCTCACTCCATCACACACACACACACAGAATTTGTCACTTATTTTAATTTACAGTACTCAATTGTCCTCCATGACAATGAAATCCAACCTCTAGCTCATTTCTCCTGTACATTTCTCTCTAAAGACAACGCCTGCACGTACAGCACATTCAAACCGGCGCGTCTCAGCTGTTTATACTGAGGAGAGAGGCTGAGTGAGAGAGATGGAGAATGTGAAAGATGGACAAACGGAGGACGGAAGGGAAAAAAAAACAGGTGTGGAAATCTGTGCACACATGTTGCTAAACCGTGCACTCAGTTTAGCAATCCGTGTGCTCAGAAACACAGCATGCACAGATTCATTTTGAAGCACGCCATCAAGAATATGCATCTGTGAAATTGTAGTTTAAGTTTTGAAGAAATGTAATGCAACATGTATCTGTCATACCAGTTAAATGAAAGCACATACTCTATAATATCCAACCTAAAAATGACATTTATATGATGCTAAATGGCTATGCAGAAAAATTGCTGCGTGAATTTTGCTCACTGACAATGAAAGTGCGACATCATCAGAGCACATAGAATTAATTAATTGGGGATGATGGTCGACATACACAGTGCAGGACCAGAGACCAGAGACCAGGATGATTAGGCAACAAAAACACTCACTTAAGGAAAGATGGTTTTACTTCAACATTGAAAGTAAATGCATCCCCTAACCTTAATCTTTTGCCAAAACAGAACCATAAAATATAAATCATGCTTTAGTTGCTACAAGCGGATATTGTTATGGAACATGTCGTCAGATGTGTTCAGTATGAACGACGAGATGATTTATAAAAATGTTTCCTGATCATAATCAACAGATGATGGCACTGTGCACAGCTATCAGCTCATTCATCTTCCAAGGTTCTGAGCCAGAGCAGGAACAACGCAGCAACATGAGCAACATCAGAGCGTCCAGATCGCCTTCATTTATTAGTTCAGACGTACGTAATTACAAATCTGTGCTATCAGGAGAAACTTTAAAAATATCCACCTGTTGCTGATGATGTGAACCTGAGGCAGGATTCCTAATTATGCACATCTGAACTGATGCATGAAGACAACCTAGACGTTCTCGGAGCGCGCTGGAATTTCTTTGCTCATCTTATTTCGTCATTGTTGATAAAGAAATGTAATCCGGGGCAGCGTTACGTTTCTGTCAAAGCACATTTGCTTTAGTGGTATATAAACATAATTCTCACATCATGTCAGCCATCGTACAATTCCTTTCTGACTGTTAGAGCACATGTTAGCTGACGTAATAGCATTAAAACATCAAGTAGGACTTGCACAGTGTCTACTTTAATTTAGCATAATTACACACTCCTCTGAGTGGCTGTTATCTGCAGCATATTGGCCACGTTATTGCATTGTCACTATTCATCAAACCCCTTTTATTATATTTATATTTCCATGTTTCCATGAACACATCTTTACTGAGATTCCAGTTTCCATTTCTTTCACTACAGTTTATCAATCTGCACACATATTTCCACCTTAATAGTTTTTTCTACCATATGACCTCTGGCCGGCTCCGCAGCCTTGAAAACAACCTGGTCAAGGAAGCTTTAATATTGCATGAAAACGGGCGCGCTGTGTGAGCGACAGTCACACACTCTTCCCTGGGATCCAGCAGCCACGAGTTTCCCTGCGCTGGATGCAGGGGAAGCGAGAAAACACATACGTGTGTTGACGTTGCAATCAGAAATTCCAAACGTGGTTTAGTAGGGCAGCGGCAACCCAAACACAGCTCCGGGGGCTGCGAGAGGGGATGAATGTTGTCCATAATCTGCCGTTGTCTTTTCCATTCCCCCTCCAAATATTATCCCACGTTTCCACTGGCTCCATAATATTATGGAAGGGAAGTGGACGGGGTATCTGGGTGCTTTTGCATGTGAAGGGACGGCAGTCACAGTCCAGCACGAATTTGTACTGTTATTATTTTTTTTTTTTTGACGAACGAGCTGAGAACTTGTGCATCTTGTCAAACATGCCTTGTTGTTTTTCCTGCCTTTCGTCTTTTGACACAAATTACGGCCGATCTGACACCTCGGCAGAGGGAACTTCCTCCGACGTGCTCCGTAATGTCACATAATAACACAGACACACCAGTCTGTCTGCCACCATGGTACACATTTTCTCCATCAGCGATGAGAAATTACACATGAATGCTAGAAACCGAGAAAAAGAGCAGGCAGGTTGATTCGTAATGCTTAATTTACCCATGAGGCATGCTGCCTCCTGCTCGAGCCCACACCCGCCAACCATCAAGGCGAGATAAGTGATTTTATCTTCCTTTCTGCTTTTATACGGCGGATTAGAAACTCTTCGGGAACAGCCTTTCTGCTGAATGACCATCCTGCATGCCCACCTCCTCTTAGCATCCACCCTTCTTCCCCTGGCCAGCTGTGTGTGTGTGTGTGTGTGTGTGTGTGTGTGTGTGTGTGTGTGTGTGTGTGAGTGTGTGTATATGTGTGTGGGAGTGTGAGGGTGAAGGAGGACCACTCTGCGTGGGCTGAACAGTGCCCGGGCTTTCTCTGCTGCGGTGTTAATAGGCCTTTTTCTCCCCTCAGCGGGACACAGAGAGCTGTCATTTACATGGAGGTAATGGAGTGATGTAGAAGTGGATGGAATATGTGTGGGCGAACGATGATGAGGGCCTAGCACCTCTCTCTCTCTCTCTCTCTCTCTGCCTCCCTCACTCATTTTTTAGACTCTTTCTCTCATTCCCTGTCTCGATGGAAGCCTCATTCTCTCTTTTTCTTGCATTACTCATCAGGAGGTTGTTGCGATTGCAGAATAAATCCTAAACATTAAAAGTCCTTGACGACGCTCCGATATAAACATTTTTTGTCTAAAGTCTGATCCAGCACAAGTCAAAGAAAGAGACGTAACTGTAACGAGAGCCGGTCAACAGAATTAAATGTCTCTGCATACTAATTGGATATTCTTTCATAACATATTAACAATCATTTGGTTATCAAAGAATTGTTGCCTTGCTTGGCAGTGGCACCGTGTCAGTGGCTGAGCTTGAGCTCCATCCAAACACATGGCAGAATGAATTCGCTCTGTGGGAGAGTAAAATAGCCTGTGTGGAAGGGAAAGGCAACCATCCAGCCAAGCTGCTACCATGAATTTAGTTGTTCAGTTAAATGACATGAATTTCAGTGAAAGGGGCTAATCGTTTTTCTGCCAGTTGTGTCAGCAGTTACACTGAAATTGAACCATCAGTTGAAAACCTGATTAATTATTACACCGTGTTCCCTGTATCTGCTTCATCCAAACACAATATTTTTTTTGCACAAGAGAAGGGAAATTCATTAACTGTTTACCAGCAAAAAATATCAATATGTAAATGGAAAAACAGGATTCAGAATCAGAATCATTTTTAAGGAATGATCAAAGAAAGCTCTCTATCAGTAGAACAACACCATATTGATTTTTTAGAAAACAATCTCACCATAAAGTTAAGTTCAATCTCAACCCATCGGCTATCGTCTGTCGATGACTTAGCCTCTGGCGGCGACGGCCAACGTTTCGGGACTTCCAGTGTAGTCTGAGGATATCCAGATAACAGATATCCGGGCCAAGACTCTTCTGTGCACCGGTCATTGTTTACAGTCCGATCAGCAATCTTGAAACCGATTGGCTATCGTATGACGATGATTTGAATGTAGGTACATTTTAAAAAAGCTAATAAAAAGCTAATCTCTAGGGTTCCCAGACTGATAAAAAGCTAAATCATCGCCAGATGATAGCCGATGGGTTCCGCCTCTTTTGCTCTCCACACTGGCTGTTCACCTGCAGGCAACCAAAGCCTGCTCAAACCTGATTGGTCAATACTGCTCGGACTACAAACGGAAACCAGAACACTTCCGATACCAAATTCTTGTCCCTCCCTTGCCTACACATTCTGCTTTCATATGCTTCTATAGAGGCTTTAATAATATATATCACAGTATCTTCATCAGCAGATAGAGTTTGCCCAGTTATAATGGACAGATCGCCTTTATTTCACAGGAATTGTAGATATTAAAATGTCCTTTTTCTGAGCACTGAAAAGACTTCTTGTCCAAGTGGGCAATATTTTTTATGTCGTTTTTTTCTTGTCAATATAATTATATGTTTCTGATAAATCTGACAGTGGTGGGTTTACTGAAGTGATATATGTTGAGTTTCTTAGACCACACAAAAGGACAAAAGGGACACGAGTCATAAAAATCAGTGGTGGAAGAAGTACTCAGGGTAAAGTAAAAGTAGTAATACCACAGTGTAGAAATACTCTGTTACAAGTTAAAGTCCTGCAAATCTTACTTAAGTAAAAGTACAAAAGTATTAGCACAAAATATACTTAAAGTACCAAAAGTAAAAGTCCTCATTATGCAGAATAATATATATTATATTATTGGATTAAAATTATTGATGCATTAATGCATTCATCACTTTAATGTTGCAGCTGGTAAAGGTGGAGCTGATTTTAATTACTTAATCTATAATAATACATTATCATTTATTTCTTTATTACATTCTGTTTTAATAATAAGAAATGTAGTAGAGTGAAAGGTATAATATCTACAAATGTAGTGGAGTAGAAGTATAAAGTAGAATAAAATGGAAATACTCCAATAAAGTACCTCAAAATTGAGGAAAAAGAGTTAGTTTCCACCGCTGATGTAAAAAGACAAAAATCTGCATCATCGGAGATGATTTCCAGTTTCTCTTCACGTCAACTGAAACAAAAAAATGACCTCCAGTGTTTAGAATTTTGAAGCTAAAGACATGCAAACATCTGAGAGGAAACAAAGCAATGTTTATTTCAGAGGAATCAGATATTCTTTGTGCACATCGTGTTCTGAAAGTAGGGGTTTCTTTTGCCAACAAAGGTACTTTTGCTTTGCCTGTTAATGCGGCCGAGGCATCACTCAGCTGAGGCGTTTGATGAAGGGATTGTCCATGGGGAAAGTTTGGGATGGTTGTGGTGACAGTAAATGACACAAAGTGTGCAAATGTTTCACAGCATTTCCTCGGGTTTATTGTGATCAGTTTTGATGTCAGTGAATCTTATTGGACAGAGAAAACAAAAAACAAGGGAGAATTTCCCAAAAATGAAACCAAACCATGCCTGAATCAGTGCCTACATGATGAGTAGCATAAACCTAATTAAATCGCTCTATTTAGCGTTTTCTCTTAAAACTTCTCCTTTAGTTTCTTAAAATTTAGAAAATCATTTTTCTATATTATACATGCTGTATGCCTGCTAGTTGCAACTCTTGATATTGATCTCCTTGAAGAACATAAACCCAGCAGGGCACTTAGATCTTTAGGAAGCAGTCGGCTGGTAGAACCTCGAGTCGGAACCAAACAGGGCGAGGCTGCTTTTAGCTGTGAAGCTGCTCACAGATGGAACCAACTTCCTGAAGATCTCAAATGTGCCCCGACTTTAACCACTTTCAAAACGAAATTAAAACTCTGCTGTTCTCCTGAGCCTTTGCATGACTGGTTTCTTTATTGCACTTTTATTTCCCTTTGTTGCATTGGCAACTTACATCTTTTTACTGCACTGTAACTATTTTATTTCGTTTTATGTATCTCATTTCATTTTATCTCATTTTAAAATTTCATTTTATTCTTAATTGATTTTGTTCTTATTATTGTTTTGAAAGTCTTTCTAATGCTTTTCTTTGCCCAAGTAAAACACTTTGAATTGCCTCTGTGTTTGAAGTGTGCTGTATGAATAAAGCTGCCTTGCCTTAATTTAATCTATATCATGCTTACACTGAGTGAAATAAAATGTTTTATAGGTTTACATCAGATTAAATATTCTAGGTGTTTTGTGAATCATTAGTTACATGTTTGGTAACTTTGAGTCTTTTCTAGAATTTTTAAATAAAACTGAGCAGGTTTGAACAACAGGTTTGGCTGCACAACACGCAGAGATGGAGCCGCTGCTTGTAACTTTGACTGAATAAATAACTCAAATTAATTGTAGTCCTCTTGATAATAGTCTTGTTGCAGAGATAAACAGTTGCAGGTAATGATTCCAAAACAGAGATATGATTGGAGTAAGCAGCGGCGGCGAGTTTAGTTTAGTATCAGGAGACACACATGGAGGACCGGGGGGGGGGTTCTCCCCTCGTCTTCCGAGAGAAGGGTGGTCCAATCAACTTGTCACTGACAGGAAACACTCACCACAAACCAACGTCTTCTCCCACCCAGAGCAAACACACACACACACACACACACACACACACACAACCTTTCACCTTATATGCACCATATGATTGTAACAGCCATAAATGTTACACTTATTCATCAGCTATAATAGCCCATGTGGCCGCGATACTGACGGGGAAATACGAATCATGTGAAAAAATATCACTTGCATGTGTGCGCGCACGCGTGTGTGTGTGTGTGTGTGTGTTATTTCCCTTCACCTTGGACAGGGAATTCCCCTCTGTTTTTTCTCTGCAGAGGGGACTCTCGGCTCGTGTCCCGGCAGAGAACACACCTCTCACTCTGAGTGCTGGAAACTTTTCTGATCCTTCTGCTCTCTACCTTTGCAAACCCTCCAAGATCTTTGACGTCTCATCTTAATGACAACAGTTTCAGCTCCGTCAACCTTTCTTCTTTTTTTTTTTTTTGTCCCATGTGAGAAAACGACTTCGCTGCTTCGCTCCAAGATTATTTCATCATAGTGATGCACAGAGAAGAAAAGTAGGATCGCTGAATGCTTCACATACAGGATGCATTTTAGATGCAATTTAAAGGATCATACCTGTGGTTTGCTGCTCAGTTTATAATGTATCTGTTGGTTCCCATTCATTTCTGTGGAGTATGATTAAATATGAGACTTTTTATACTGCACAGAAATGAACAGATGCATGGAACGTCAAGAAAACTCTCCAGAAATCTTGCAGCATGAATCGGGAAATGGTTAGCAAAACTGTAAAATAAACGTAAAGCAAAGTAAATGTAAAGCAATCGTTTTCCTTTGCAGTCATGACACACGCAGGTTTCTAAGTATTTTGATTAAAAGCTTAATTTAACCAAAATGAATGTGTCAAATCAAACTGTTTGTGTGGCACTTTAAATGCTTGTTAGAGAAGTCCAAAGTGCTTTATAGTTATTTCAGAAAAAATACATTAGTTTCTCATTTGGGTAAGATCACTTTCACATTATAACAGGAGACTTTTCATATTATTGTAAAATATGTTCTTCTTATTAAGACGTGAAATTATTCCGTTTTAACCAGAAGCTTTTCTCGTTAACAACACACCTCATCTTGTTATATCGCAAACACAAATTCAATGTATCTCGTTAAAACAAGACACTTTTCTCATTATAACAACAGGTTGGTATGTTCTTATAACAAGAAGCTTCCATATGTTAGAAAGAGGAAAAAGGTCCAGTTAATGCCTTAAGAGAAGATATTATATTCTTACATCGACTAGAAGAAGTTTTATTTCAGTAGTTTGTATCAACGGTCTCGCTGGTGGATGAGAGATGTTCAGGAGGATAAACATGAAATTATTTAAAAATAAATACAAAAACTCCAATACAAAGACCTTAAAATGGGTTTTACATTAAATTGCGACTTTATTTGGAGGCTAGACCAGCTGGGAAAGTTGTGTACTGTGCGACAGAAACTCAAGAGTCCTTGTCCCTGCTGATCCACGATCACGCTATGATGCAGCTAGTTGAACCTTCACCGCTCTGATGGGACACTAGAGAAAAGTCAATGGGATGTTCTCCCATTTTAGGGCAGGACACAGAGAGGCATTAGAGAGCTGAGTGACAAGTTTGGCTTTGGAGAACATCAACAGTTCTCTGTCACTGTTTCAAACTTTTTAAAGACTGAATATTATTCTCTGGGAGAGCTCCGTTGGAAAGCTTTGTTTTTATATATCGTAAAGGTGAGAGATGCGGACACGGTGCAGGGAAGAAGTCAATATTTAGAACATATTTCCATCCCACCCCTCAGATGGATGGCATCACACGGCTGCCGGCTGGTACAGACGTGAACAGTGTTGTGTTTTGTTTTTCTTGTGCCCCGCCAAGCCTTTCCATCCTGTCTGGGGTGAGTCGGGCTCATTAGGGGGGACCCCACCTGCCCCATTACATTACCCATCACAGCCCTGTGTGACCCAGTGTTTTCATTTGTGCATGCATGTGTGTGTGTGTGTGTGTGTGTGTGTGTGTGTGTGTGAGAGAGAGAGAGTCAAACAAATACATGAATGCATGTGTGTGCAGGTGGACAGGTGTGTGTGTGTTACCGTTGCTGGAATTCCCCCTGACCTGAGTCCTGTCAGCTGTCCACGATCCAACTGTTTTTGTTTTATTTACTTCCTTTTTTATTGATGATAGTAATCAAAGCTACACGTCAGCTTCATATAGGTCTGAAATATCACTGCCTGTGGCTAAATAATGAAATCTGAAACAAACAAATGTGTCTGATCCTCTGCACATAACGTCCTGTAACAGCTAACTGGGAAGATCTGAGAGGGAAATATCAAGCAAATACATAAGAAATGAAGCTTTTTATAAAGGCAGTACAAAGTTAAAGTCCTCCTCCTCTGAAAAATGTGTTTTGCTTGTTTTTACTTCCGTTGGATGTTTGTGCGTCGCTGTGCAGAAGGATGTATGTGCACAGTTTGACATTAAACCAACAAGTCCTCCAAACTAAACAACAGAACAGGTCATTTGTCAGTGACTCCCAAAACGCCATATATAGGCGTACTGGACCTTTGTCGTCATGGTAACAACAACACGTGGTTAACGTTGTGAAATGGTCGCAGTTTGGTTTGGTTTAGGCAGCAAAACTACTTGGTTATGTTTAGGAAAAGATGATGGTTTGGGGTAAAATAACTACGTTAGTTATGCAACTTAACTTGTGTACGTAAGTTACAATAAGTCAACATTGACTTTTGGTTTCACACGGGACACGAACAGCAGCCTCCTGGGTGGAAGTCCTGTGTTGTCCCGACCTCCTCCTTACCCGAACTTTGTCACTCTTTAGAGGTCGCTGCCTAACAATGAATGTTAATATGGGTCATAATAAGCTGCTGTATATTTAGGAAGGACAGTCTCCATTAGACGGCTGTTATCACATTCATCTGATGAAGGGGGGAAGTTTTAGAGTTTAAGACGTGTACATATGAGATGATTTTGTGACACCATGACTAGTGTGGAGCAAACCACGGCATCTTACACAAGTGTGATGTGGAAATTTGAAACCTGCACTGCACAAACACTGAGAATGGACTTCACAGTGAAGTAGAAGACGTCTGGTGTCCCACAGTTCAACTTTTGAAATGAAAAATACTTTTTTCAACAAAGCAGCAGGAGTACATGTAATTTCAACGATTTTTAATCAGGTAATTTAACTGTTTTTTCTTCAGGCACAAGTTATTATTCAAAGCAGATTCTTTTTCTTAAAACATGTCTGGAGGGGATCTTTAAAATACGCTTTGTCACAGAACATGCAAGGAGAGAAAAGGAAGAAAAGAAAGGCAGTTGTGCTTAACTAGGAGAGAGACACTGAGTTTTACCCCTCAGTGAGCACCAGACGCGTGAGTGGAGTGTTTCACAGTTCACTTTCTTCACTTTACTACTTATGTCTTGTGAATGAATAAAAAGGTGTATATTTACTGACAATTGACATGAAATTTATATTTAACAATTGAATTTGTTGTCTTAAAGTAGCCTGCATATGGCAAAACTATTAAGTTCTTTTTCGTTTATGTCACTTCTCCTCCAAAGTCTGTGAAGCAGGAGAAACCAAACTATGCACTATTTAGGTTATCTAAGTGAAGATGAGGGGAGCGCGCTGTATGAAGAACAGACTGCTTGAAGACGCTTCTGAAACGTTTCTAGAGATGTGACAGCGGACACGAGGGGTTAGCATTGGCATTAGCAGCGGCTGAAGAAAGGCTGGTAGGTTGTTTAAGGATTTATTGACTGCCCTCAACAGCTGCACAATTCATTTGCAATTTGTAACTTTACAAAAACTGTTCGCAGTTACTGCTAATGGCTGATAACTGATTAGCTGATGATTAGCTAGTGAGTCAAAGCTAATAAGGCTAACGTTTAATTCATGAAAAGAAGTAAAAATGATTAAATTAAATAAAAATAATTATGATAATTGGTGCATCATACTAAGTTGTTGCTGGGAATGCATCACTACGTCATGCTTACAATTTTTGTGTCCCTTCAAGTAGAAAAGTCCCTCACCAGCTACTGATTTAATTGGGAAATCACCATTAGATCATCAGTGACTCAAGCCAGAGACAGAACTTACAACACTTCATTGACACTAATACTCTCATCTATATGTCAGACTGTTAATTAGCACAACCACACAACATGTTAGCCCGTTAGGTAATAATTATAAAAATAAATTACGTCCGTGGTGAGCTGTGAGTGCCACGTTTGATGGTGCTGACGTCTCCACGCTTCACTTTGAAACAACGCTGGCATCGAGTGTAGCTGTGTAGCTTATAATATTATATATAAATGTGGATGTGGATATTCATGTAACTATGCTGAATATATGGGGTGTTTTTTTAGATTTTCAGAATTTGTTTATAGGCTTGTGTCATTTATAAACTAACTGTGAATTCCTTATTAAATGTCCGTTTAGGCTCCGTATTTCTCAGTTCAGCAGGGTGCTGATTGTGTGTTGGACTGTGAACAGTAGCTGCGTTTACATGGAACAAAAGCTCAATCAGAACAAAAATGCCTCATGTAGCCACCTCAATCAGAAGAGTTGAGAGGGGTGGAGTAAACCTTTTAATAATCTGTTCAAAAGGAAAATATTAGCGCCTAATAACCATGTGAACGCTTAATACGATTGTTTCTCTCTGGTTCTCTCTTTCTGCACATTTGCTCCACGTGGGGGGAACATGATGTGAACGAGTTTCCGGGAGGGACAGAAACCAAACTGCTCTGTGGCTGATCTTTAACGTCTTGATGGTCGAAAGGCTCGAAACAACGAGTTGTTCAACCAAGTGTTTCTGCTTTATATTTCCGGCAGATTAGACGCTTCACAGCGGGCGGAGCCACTGTGCGCATGTCAAAAGAGTTATATTCTGATTAAATGCTTCGGGGCATGTAAACACATCTTATCGGATCACTTTATTTAGCGTCCATGTAAACAGTTATGGTGGAATCTCTAATCAGAATGATTTCAATCGGGTTGAAGAAATATTGTCCACGGAACCGCAGCTATTGACGAAATGCTGCTTCCGTCACGTGGCTTTCTTTTGTCTGAAATCACGCCCTATTTATTATATAGTGCACTGTATTTACCCTCTTAGACTGGCTGATTGCTTACACCTGCAGTAAACTATAAATGCTCAATTAGTGCCATGGCATTTACTAATAATAAGGGGGTGTGACCTAAAACATTTTTTTGCTGCTGCTGTTAAGAAGAAGAAAGAAAAAAACAAAGTGAGGAAGTGAGGAAGTGCATATTGTGAGTACAGAGAGCTCTCTATTCTTCTTGAGTGATACAACTGATGATATGTAAAGGTGTCAGCACACGTCAGACAAAGTGCTTGTTGGATCTGCAACAGTAGGCATGGTTTGAATTTCTCTCTGAGGCTCTCATTCATTCATTCTTTACACAACTTATTTCACATTTCGTACGGACAAACGAGAACAACACAGTGAATGCCTTCGAGGAAAGACTGTCCGAAAGTGTCTGTCTGTTATCCTCGTTCAAGCAGTTATTGCATCCCGCTCCTCTCTATGACCGCAGGCTGTTTGCCGTTCAGAACAGCTGATGTGGTGGGACAACATGTTGCAAGCACACACCAGCCGTAACGTTTACAGTAACAAAATAGGTAACACTTTACAATGCGGTACGCAAAAATGTGAGTAGTTATTAAGGAACGAGAGGGATCTGTTAATAGTTTAATAGTTGTTAAGTCCTATCAAAACTTCCATCACGTAATGGTCAGACAATCATGAAGTAACTAAGGACTACATTGGAACTACTCAGTATGATGCACCACTTTACTTGACGGTGCACAAACCTATAAAAAAACAAACTTATTATTAAGTAATTAGTGATGAATGAGTGGCCACTAGTTCAGAGCTGATCAGGAACGACTTATGGAGAAAGTGCTCATTATTCACGGATACGTATGCACTAATCATTACCTTAAGAGATTCATTAATATAGTATCTCCCAGTCTGTTCTCTACTAACCCATCATTATCTACTTTGTAGTCCTCACTTCAGAGTTATTCTAACTACTCATTAACGATTCATTAATTATCAGGTCGTTCCTGATTCGTGTATCGTATTGTAAAGTGTTACCACAGAATCTGTTGGAAAGCGTAGTGATACTGTAAGTCCACAGGCCTTTTTACACATCAGACATTTTGACATGTCATAGCAGGTAAAGCACATAAAATGAGTCATTAATAATGGCTCCATTTTATGTAGGGCGTGCCAGTTTCATGGTCATGGTATTATGCATACTGGCTCTCTGGCATGGCTTCACTTGAACAGAGCCATCATTCATTTTTCCCTGTGCATCAGGCTATGACAAGTCAGAGTGTCTGCTGTGAAAGGGCCTGCACTCAACTCCATAACAGCAGCTTATAGTTCAGTGTTGCAAAGATAACAAGAAAGAATCAGAATAATGCAGATCATTAGTTTAACTGTAGACTGGGAAGTCTTCAAGGGAAACTCGGTTACGGTTAATGTTAGTTTAGGCTTAAAGGGAGACTCCGGTATTTTTAAACCTGGGCCCTATTTTTACTAAAAGTTTTGGAATTGGTCCAGTAGATCGCCTCAGTCGGCATCCGCAAACGGGTTGCAATGGCTGCAACGTAATCCTTGCGGACAATTGCGCCCGTGAAAAGTCCGTCCACTGAAAGTGCTTGTTTTTGCCACTGATGGGCTCAGTATCTGACAACATTATGGAAAGGATCCCTACAGAGACAGACCATTTTGTTAAAGAGTAAGATCCTTTTTGTTTAACCAGAAACGGAAAGTCTCGCTCTGAAATCTCGCAAGAGGTTGAGTTGTTGCAGGAAGACAAAAGGATCTTCTCATAGGGCCCAGGTTTAAAAATACCGGAGTCTCCCTTTAAACATTAACCGTAACCCTTACTTTAAATGAAATCTAATCCTTAAGGCACGGTCACACTTGCAACAGTCTCTGCGAATATTCACGCCACACCAGCTCCGTCAGCCTCACAGGTCAAGTTTTATCTTCAAACCATGTCATTATTGGTGCCATCACCTGTTGGAGATATCACATTGCTAAGTTGCAACGCACAGCATCTTTTTAGGCTCAGTTTTTTCCAACTTCTCATGTAATTACATGATTGTTTAATGAGACGTAAGCTCGGTCAAAATGCTTCCGAATGCACCGCCATACTTCAGCTGAACAGATCCAGTTTATCCCTGTGAGAGGCTGATGTGCTGATTTTACTGCACACACGGTGTCGACAGTTAGCTGATGGTTTAGGCACATGAACGCATCAAAATTCCCTCTGATTTTCTTTTGTTTTGTGACATTTAATTTCCCATAATTGTAGAAAGAATATAAGAACACACACACACACAAACACAGGTAGGATTATGGGAGTTTCAGGGACACACCTGTGCTATTGTTCCCATAAAAAGAAAACACCTCCTCTTGTCAAACTGTTGATGTTAAATATCTGTTAAGAGTTGTCCCATCTTGTTAGAATTCAACACACTGCTACCACACACATCCACTGACACATCTACCACACTCACACTTCTCCCACCACCTCCCCAGGGTTACATATTACACAGTATAATGTTGAATTCTTCTCCTCCTCCCCGTGTACTTAACCTTGTGTCTCACCTGTGTGTTTTCGAGATAACAGCCAGAGAAATCCCTGCTTCAGTGGCCGGCTGCTGCAGGGTTCGCTCGTTCTGTGGATGTGTATGGAGGAGGCAGAGGACTCATGGGAAGACTTCCTCCCTGGAAATGAAGCATCGTCCACCTTTGTGTGTCAGTTCTGCCTCCTCTCCCCAGCTGCTTTTACACCTACGTCGTCCTCCACCCTCGTCCTTCCCCATCTCGTTGCTCTCTTCTTCTTCCTCCTCCTCCTCCTCCTCTTCCTCCCTCCTGTCCGCTTCACATGAAAGAGGAAAAAAAACACATGAATACAGTGGATGTGTCTTTTAGATGTGGTGCAAATTTAACAGAGCGGAGAGAGTTGGAGCCATTGGAGGGTTGTAGTTTCAAATCTCCTTTCGATTTTTAGATTACGTAACATTACGTAATTGCATCTGTAACTGTAAAAACATTTTGGGAGGTGCTTTGACCTATATGACCAAGTGTGGTGCGCCTCGCGTTGTGCAACCTGCAAAAAGTGCTCTATCTGATCAGGGCCTTACGCATCAGGCTGAGAGTCCTGACTGCTCCGAAGATAAGAGGCCGACACAAAACTGAATACTCTACCTGCTCCTTGAAGGTAAAACACAGGAAGACAAGCATCATTAAGTTTAGACAAGCTCAGGAATGGCTGATTGAATGTGGAGTTTCACGGAAAAAGAACAGCGATGACTGTACTGGGACGATTATTGACTGATTTCTGTTGCGTCTCTCTGCGTTATCTGTTGAAAGCTTGCTGAGAAAGAAAGGAAACGAGAGCTTAGAAAGAAGGAATCCCCTATTCTCACATCTATTCGTCTATCTGCTCTATCTTACTCTTCTCTTTATCTTTATCTCTTTTCTTCCACACGCACATAACACTGTCCTTTACCGAACCACACCCACCATTGTAGTCCAGTAATTCTTAGGGCGAGTGTTTGCCACAATCAGAACACAATTGTTGGAGTGCCCGCTGTCCTACCTGAATATCAGTAGACCAATTCACCTCAAGAGTTCCAACGCTGCGTCTCTTAACAGCAAATCATAATGAAAATTGTAGGTTTAGGAGCCAGACAGAAAGGAAGGGAGGAAAAAAGTGAGGAGCGCTGTTTGGTTTCTAAGCAACAGTTAACGCTGGGTGCAGCGAGAGCTGCAGGGTGGGTTCCTGAGTTCCCATGTTTCTGCCTTCGTCTCCACATTCTCTTCCTGAGGAATTTGACCCGCCTGACCTCTCTGAATATGTCTGGATTTACCCTCCCCTCCGACACACAATCACAGTGCACTGTAATCGAAAGCCTTTATGAGAGCAAATCTCCCTCCCTCTTTTTTTTGCCTCTTCATCACAGAGGTAGATTTGGCCATAAAACCATGTGCATTGAAGCTGACGTGCAGGTTGGTTTTAATGGCTCTTTTGATCAAATTATACGTCTGATGTCTCCTGCTGTGTATTGGCCTGATTTGCTACATGTAAATGTTTGTAACTTGATGTATGCAGGTGCAGTTCAAATAAGGACCCTGATGCTGCAAAACACTGACTCAAAAGCCGACCCATCCAAGATCCACCAGCCAAGAAACTCAACAGACGTAAAAACAAAAAGAAGCTGTCCCTGTGCGCTAACAGCGGGATAGTAATTGAGAGGAGAGGTCTTCAGAATATGCAGAGAACTATAATTAAATAACAAAAAAACAGAAAGAAATTCAATAGATTTGAATTTGCTAATTTTAAGACTTGTTTGTACATCATAGCAGCACTCCTGACTACTGGAAATGCAAATGATCAGTCACAGATTGCATTCAGTAGAATGATAATTAACACATATGATATATGATATAATGTTCCCATAAAAATCCCATTGAAAACTCCTGTATATGTGCACATGCACTTTGTAATGTATATGCTATAATATGCCATAGAAGGTGACACTCAGTTTTGCTGCTATATCTGTTAGTGTCTGTGTGCGTGTGTGTGTGTATCAGAGAAAGAAGAGGTGTGTGTGTGTGTGTGTTTGCCTGCGCATGCCTGCAGTGGGGTGAAACATTGGAGGTGTATGGGGGATGATTAGACAGAAGGCCATCTGAGAGCACGGTACACACTCCATCTGGACACACATTCACTGTGAAAAAGAGTGTGAAAGAAGAAGACACACACACACACACACACACACACACACACACACACACACAGAGAGAGAGAGAGAGAGAGAGAGAGAGAGAGAGAGAAGGTGAGATTATAATCTTGAATTTTAAAAAGCAACCTGTAAAATTTCCACCAATGTCTCACTTCTCCTTTTGACTGATGTTTTTCATTTTATTCATAGTTCACCATTATATCCATTTGCACATATTACAAGGTGATTATCCATTTGGACATAATATAAAAGTACAGATAGTACAAATGAGATGGAGCGAAATAAAATAAAAATGGGGGAAAAAAAGCTCAACTCAGACACATTTGTGGGGATTCTGGTAGCGGCTGTTTGAGTCACTCTTCAAGTTTGTTTAGTACCTCTTTCCAAAAAGGAAATACCAGGGGACAATCCCACAGAACATGCAGAAATGTGCCCACTTGTTTGATACATTTCCAACATTTTATTGTCTTGGGTTAAACCCATTTTAAACAGTTTGAGCGGTGTCAAATAATATCTATGTACAATTTTGTAGCCCAGCCTACATTTGAGATCTCGTCCTGCCATAAATCTTCTCTAATCTCACTATCAGGATCCCTTTCCCATATTAATCTCACATATTTCACATATTCTAATATACTAGGAGAATTTAAAAAATCTTGAACCATATATTCTCTTCTTCCTCTTTGGCCCAAAGACAGACCTCACACTGAAATCCCCTTTATCAGAATAAATTGTTCTTTCAGTTCCTCAAATGACATAAATAAATCATCTCTGCAGAGATCATTGATAACACTTTGGCAATACTGTAATTCGTTATGGTCATGCCAATAAAGCTATTTGAATTTGATAACATGTATTCCTTCTGCCAACCATTTATCCCATAAAAAATGATCTTTTCCTTATACAGATGGAGGGGTTATTCCATGTGGAAGAGTCGCTTTGTTTATATTCCCCAAATTTTGTGTGCCCTTGCCCATTGGGAGGGTTGTATTAGGTTTTTACTTCTGTCTGTTCTTCTGTAGATGGAGCTGTAAGTGTGTTTTGCACCTTCACCCTCCCAGGGTTAGAATCAGAACTTGCTCGATGTCTTGCTAGTTTATTCATTTCAAAGGCTATGTTCTATAATTCCATGTTTAGAGCAGCCAGTCCTCCATTATCTCTCGAGGCGAACAGTTTTTTTTTCCAGACAATTCTCCGCGGTGTAAACACAGATAACACAGAGGGTAGTGCATGTTGTGTGTACCACAGTCCTGGGAGATTTTGTGCATCGGCATCTGATAAAAGTGAATGAACATTTGCCATCGACATCTTGAAAAACCTGTAAAGTTCTGGGGGAAAAAAATCAGAGTAATGAGTTGTTTTGTGGGTCAGTATGCACGTGCAATAGCTGTTTGCTTATAAACTAACCACACCCACACTAAAAGTCGTATAATCTTAAATCTTGCAAACTCACACAAACACACACAGATATTATTGCAGAGGTGTTGAGAGAGTTGACCTGTGGCCTTATAATCAGTGCTCAATGTGCTCCAGTGTGTTATATAAGGGAGCAGCGAGTGCTAGTCAGATCCTCCTACAGATGCCTGAGCAGTCACGACTAAGGCGGATGTTCTCCATCCATCCACTCAGCCTGGCTAACGCAGACTTCACCTTAGCCTCTGCTCCTCAGTCCCACACACAGCAGGTACATATTCACACACACACACATACTTTGCATGTACATGTGTAGTTGGGCAAGAGATTCCCACACACATTTACAGGGTGCATATGTTCATTCCCACGAGTACGTTAAAAAAAAACAAATCTTACAAATAAAGTATTTATGATATGATAAGGGATTTATGAGTTTAGGTTGGAGAAAATGAAGCGGGGGGGAGTTCAGAGAAGAGGCAGATCTAAAATCAGATCACTCATCCATATCCTCCCGAACGTTAAGGGGACAAACACCTACAGTGCTAAATGTTTCTGCTTTGTGATATACGTGATGTGATCGACTCCAGCTCGTTCTACAAATCCCAGAGGTCCCACAATCCTTTTAGATGTATTTTTCCGGTCTCAGGGAAAGGGTTATTTCACCATAGACCTGAAGCAGCCTCTGGGACCTCAGCACCTCAGGCTCTGAGAAGCCTGTAGCTGAGAATAGCAGGCAGATCCTACCCACCATCTGATGTTCTCATGCAGCGCTGTCTGCAGGGAGAGAGATGAACCCTGATGAATAAATATGAAGATAACCTGCACCTCTGCTGCACTCTCTCTCTTCTCATTTCCCATATGGTTCTACTGAGGAGAAGGATAGGGGAGAGAGAAAAAAACATCTCAAATCTAGCCTCCGGGCCATTGTATTTGTCTATGTGCTCGTGCATGTGCTGGTTTGTTTGTGTATGTGTGCATCTAACTCTCTCTCTTTGTGTGCCACCATCTGAATGTGTGCATACGCATTGTGGTGTGCGTGTGTGAGTGGGCGGCACTGTGTAGGAGTGTGCAGTAGCTTTTTGACAGAGCCTCCAGTAGCATGTATTTGTGAATCTTTTGTTTTATTCTCCATCTCCTATTCAGCTCTGCAGTAATCACACCTAGCAGTGCCGCTCAAGTGCAGCTGCCCTTGAATGAAGAGAAACAGAAAAGAGCTCTTTAAAGACTAATTCTCACATCCTGCTGAATGCTGACTGTAATGATGAGCAGCTTGTATACATTGATCATTAAAGAATTATCATTTATAATTATAATAATAAGCAGGACAAAGCCTCCTGTCTTTTTCCACCAAAAATCAGTGCAACAGCTCAGAAACCAGCAGCCACAAATATTAATGCGAAACCTGTTGCGTATGTGAAATCTGTTTTGAATATGTAAATACTTTGATATCAGCAGGGGATTGTGCACTTCCTGGGCACCGTTCGTGTTCTGGCTGAGTAGGAAAGAGGTGTGGGTGGGGGATCGATCCATTCAGGGCCAAACTGTACCTTGTTTTGACTGTCAGCAGGTCTGCAGTGACACGGGGGAACCAGGCAAAACCAAGTGCTTTACAGGAAGACAAAAAGACAGAGGGAAAATGCACAAATACTGGCTAATTTACAGAACAAATGAACTGATCCCATTAGACACAATCTAACTGATCAATCAACAGCTGTGCAAAACTAAAACTAGATTTGACATTTCAGCGACAGTTTTGTGTGTGACTTTATGGTGTTTATTTCTTCAAATAAATAGAATTAATTCAACATGGTTGTAGTTTATACATATATATATTTTTATTTTCAGTTTTCTATACAAAAATGACATATGCCAAATGTATACTAATTACTTATTGTATTAAATATGTAACATTACAGTACAGTCCCACAATTCAATCAAAACCTTGGAGCAAATCCACAGAAATACACTTTTTACTGGCTTTTATTGAGGTTTTTAAAATTGAAATTGAGTAGGGGTTGTAGTGTTCTAGTGTCACAGCTTGATTCCCATCCATTTGCGCAGGTCTTTCATTTCCTGTTAGTACAAAATGTTATAAAGTGTGTTTCACTCCCAGTTACTGATGAAATAAGGATTATTTTCAGAGATGACTGAAACCCAACATATCATAAGCTGGTAGCAGCACAAAGAGCACAAATGCTGCGTCTTCCATGTGTTCAACTGGAGGTTTCTCTCTTTTTGATGGATTTCATTTACTCCTCATAAATGGGTCTCCATGCTGAGATCCCTGAATGCTTGATGAACATGCTAGATGAGCCTCCTAAATGCACAGCCAAAGATTTCATTAAAAGAATAAAAACAGAAAAACACAAAAGATTTTTTGAGAAACAAAACAAAACATCAACCCTGAGTTACTGAGAGACCAAATGTTGCTCATGCAAATAATTTTGTTCAGTTCAAAGGTTTTTCGTCACTGACTCTTTACTTTGTTCTTGTTTTCTAAGTGATCACATCATGTTTCAGACATTGAACATACAAAGTACAAAACAGGGCCTATAAGCACTTTATAAGGTTAAAAGCTTTTTTGTTTCTGTGGATCATTGTTAATTTTGGACCTGATTTTGATTTAGTTTTAGTCTTTTGATCAAATTTTAGTCATTTGATTTTTATTACATACATACATTTTAGTCTAGGTGTCGTCAGTGACATATTGTGGGATTTAAGTAGAAAAGCCCCCATTTACTTCATGTCCATGTCCCTCTGCTCTGCAGTAATATAACTCTCTTCAGACTCTTTTCAGTAAATCCACTTATCATTTCTGGCTGTTTGAACAGGAAAACTCCCTCTCTGTCGTTCCTGCTCACCTGGCATCACCACACTTACCCGTTTTCTCCACTGCAGAGCAGTGACTCGTAAAATACTGTTCATTGTCTGGGTTGAGCCTGAGAGAAGAAGCTAAAACATCGGATAACGTAGTGATATTTCTACATCTGTAGGAAGATTTAGATGGTTGACTGCTGACATTAATCCTGGAACTTACTCATTCCTTCTGATAGCAACACGAAAGCTAGCTGACTGAAAACAACATTACAACCACAGCAACTGATAATGTTACATTAGCTTACCTTTTTATAAACGTCGGCGTGCTGCCTGCATGTCTTCAGTTTGTTCCATATGTTTTGTTGTCTTATTCTCAGTGGACTGCAGATGACTTTAGTCCATAAATCTGTTTCTTCCAAGAACCAGTAACATTACTGACGGAGGCAGAACGTTACTGAATACAAGATCCTGTTCTACTGCAGAAGCTATAGGTTACACTGTGTGATTCCGCAGATGCAGGCAGGTCATTGAATGAATTTGCATTAAAACAGAAATATGAAATTATTTCATTTGTCCATTCATCTGTCTTTCACATTATGGTTTAGTTTTTCTTTGTTGACAAAAAATCGAACACATTTTGTCAAAGTTCTGCAACCTTTGTCTTTGGAGACACATGGCAGGTAATTTGCAGGGGAATCCTTACGGCATTATGGACATGACGAATACAGACGACCTCTGCAATTAATACAAATCATAGGAGGACTCCTCTCTGCAAACAGGGCTTAGGCTGCATTTCATTACACAACATTTATCATCCACAAGTTCATTGTTTTTCTCGGTTTTGAATAAACGACAGCGACCTGCGATCATTAATGTCATGTATGCTAACGTGTTAGCATTGTAATGAATATTCCACAGGGGGACACGTGATAAATTGTGAAAAATCACTTAATGTTTTTTACCTTCCAGTCTGCCAGCAACAGGGTGTCTTCCTTTAATACTGCGTAAAAGGCAGGTCTGTCATCTCCATGTTCAGCTGTGTAAGTCAACAAATCACTTGATAACTGGCAGGAGACTCTGACTGAAGACTGGCAGCTGTGAAAATGAGACAGCATATCCTGATCCTATATAAATGCTGTAAGCTAAAAACAGACAGCTCTATTGACACACAGATACATAATGTTCTGTGCATTACATCAAGGGCTGTACATTATACAGTAACTGCCAACAGGCAATGTTACTTCAAACATAATCCCAAAACATGTCTTTCAGTGGTAATAGGGTAAGTAAGGTAATAAAATCAATCACATTTAAAATAGTTGAGATGCCATGAGGTGCAGTGAGGCGAGGCCCACAGTTTCCCACAGTTTATTTTGCCATTGAAGTAGTCTGAGTCTCTGAAATTACCTGTCTACGTGTTTACATTACCTTTATGTCTCCGTCTTGTGGTTTTGGGGAGGTATATATATATAGTACATAAACCCATAATTAATCATACAAATGTGTGTCTGTGTGTGTGGCAGTGAATTCTACAAAAAGCAGTTTATGAACGCCGGCGAGATCAGAGAGACATGCACTGCCCCATGTAGAGAGATGTGAAGTCAATGATGTGTTGTGTAATAATTGAGGCGCATTTCTGCCTCATTTGTGCTGCCAAAACTCCCAGGATCTCACAGTCTCTCTCTGCTTCCACGCTTAATGCATCCGATCTGCACACCACCTTACAGCCCTGACACAACATAACACGCAAAAACAATCATTTATAGGCAAATGTGTGTGTGTGTGTGTGTGTGTGTGTGTGTGTGTGTGTGTGTGTGTAGTCAGGTTTGTGCCTATCAGGCCTGTTCTATGTTCCGGGGATGACATCGAACATAGAAACGAGTGCTCAAGAGGTCAAAGAAATATAAGGCTCCTCACAAAACATGGAAAAGGAGAAGAAAATTGAAGCCTCAGAGAAGCTGTGAAAACTCTTTTAAAGCCAGAGAACATTGGATTGGTGAGCTCAAGGCCTCCGATACAGAGCGGCCTTATGACTGCGTAGGTGGCTGGGCCAAGCAGCATTGCATTAGTAGGCAGGGGAGAGATATATTAACAGCAGGAATGCTGTAGATCGTCAATTACCAGGACTTCTGCACTGACAGTTCTTCCTCTAGTGCCTAGCCAAAGGTCTTCTGAGTTCATTTCACCTACCTCTGTCACCTAGCCCTCCACCCCCACACATCCCATAATAAGCCTCTCCATGGGGGGTGGGGGGGTGGGGCAAGTTATTTAGTGTATTATACTGTCAGCTGCTGATTTCTCCAAGCAGAGCTGGTGTGAGTAATGGCCACACTGGATGATTTGTCAAAGTTTGGGGCCGGATGAGACACAGACAGAGCGAGATGATAACAGGACAAGATGAAAGGAGACTCACCTGTTATAATACAGCAACTGCGCCAATTATTCATGATTCAAATTCATGAGCTTTGGGTTTATTTTTTCTACTTGAGAAGTTATTAACCGTTGTCACAGACACAGCTAGGGACGACAGACATCTTACTTAATGCGACAAAGGTTTCAGGTGTGCATTAGAGGACCATCCTTTAGCCCTGCGTATGTGTGGTTGTTTGCTCGGTCAGCAAGTCGTACCGTGATTTATTCCTCCCACAGGTGAGGCTGAAATATCAAATGCTAAGCGGTTTATTCATTTTCTCTGCTCATGACTCCCATCGCTCAAAAATGTAGCGCTGGTGGAGATGGTGGTGGTTGGTGTGTGGATCGCCACTTTTTTTTGGGAGAGCCAGGCGTGGGTTTTCTACTGCTTGTTTTCCCTCCTTCCCCACTGCCACTTGTCTTCTACCAGGAAGCAACTTGGACGAGGTGAAGAAAGGACGAGAGGAAAGTGAATAAGAGAAGGAGACAGATGTGAACTGAACTGGGATGGTTGTTTGCTTGCTGCGTTTTGTCTTAAAAGTCAAAAACTTTAGTCTACTAGCAGAATCCACTGTCCATGCATATGCTCAGTATGTTCCAAACACTCCAGACTTGGCTAAGTATTCTGCTTGTCTTTCGGTCCTCCATGGACCAGAAAAGCTCAAATCTAGATCATCGTCTAACAGCATCTGAAAACCCATCTACGTCACACCTTTCTGAAATCAGAAGTTGGGGGGCTGCGTCCAACGAGTTTTGTAACTTTCCAAAACCGAAAATCCGACAAGCATGCCCACTTCACGAAATAGACAGGATTTGAACTTCTCTTAAGCTGTCTTTTTTCATTATTCACACAACTACTTCAGTCACTTTTCATGTGTACAACATGACAAAAGCTTCCAAGGAGAGATTGTCCAAATGTGTGTGCCTGCATCCCTATTCATACGATTGATCGCATCAAGACACCAACGGCACAGAGCTCTTGGAGACAGGTCAGTGAGGCAGTGGGATGCAGCCAGGAGTGAGATATGAAAGCAGGCTTTTTGTCCCACCTTCGAGTGTGGCCATTTGGAACAGGTAAAAACTCTGCGGTCGAAAACGTCATGAGGCCGAGGAAAGATGTGAAGGAGGATTAGGAAAAGACAACCGCGGCATTATCTCCTTTCCTTTTCGTAAAAGATGGTCCAGTGTACCCTATTCTAAAGGAGATAAAAAAGGGTTCCACCAGCTCTTATCACGGCTGCCACTTAAGATACTTCTGGGTCATTTCACTCAGTTAGGAACCTTCCTAAGCAAAAAAAAAGACTATTCGACTACAGCTTTAGACATGGTCACATGAAACATCGGACAACCTAATTCATTTCAAGCATGCTGAACCATTCGCTCACATGGCTAGCCTGACACTGCACAGTCAAAAGACAGATTTGGGATCCGTTTTAAATGGTCCCTAAATGATTTCCTTGTCTATACATGTGCATGACCTCAAGTGAATGGCGGCACTAAGGAAAGGAAGAAGTAGTGAACTGGAAATCTTAAGGGTAATTGGAAAAAGGAGAGTTTTACAGAACAGACCGAGCAGAAAGGGTTAAAACAGTTAGATGGAGATTTGGGTATGAGTCTGGACTTGAGGTAGCAGAGCCGTTGTGAGCTTGTTGTTGTTTGGTACGAGGTGATGATATCTCCAATTAATTCGTGGTATGTCAGGTATATCTGTGGGCGAGCAGTTTGGCCATAGGGTATGTCCCATTCTTTTGCCATGTGTCACGAGTGTGTGTGTGTGTGTGTGTGTGTGTGTGTGTGTGTGTGTGTGTGTGTGTGTGTGTGTGTCTGCATACTGTGGATTCCTGGTGTGCAGGTTGCATGTGGGAGCAGAGAGAAAGCACCTGGCTGAGAGGTGAGTCACAGACGCAGGTAATCGCTCTGACATTTAATTCTAATGAAGTACTGGGGAGATAATGGTACCCACAGTAATGGCATTAGCAGACATGCACATACACACACACAACTGCATGCAAAACACAAGCACACAAATACACACATAAAAAGCCCTCCTCAACACTTACCACTGTAAAAACCTGTGCTTAAGACCCTGACTCATACACATTAAGGCAGAGAATGCGGAGGTGTATTGAGGCCCCAGACAAGATGACAGTCAAAAGGACACTTACACAGCCAAACAGTGCCAGTGCTAACAGGAGGCAGACGGCGGGAATGAAGGAAGAGGGATGGAGAGGGTAAAGAGGTGACTAATGCAGGAGATGCTGATTAGCTTACTTGAAAACACGAGTCTGAGAGTTAGAGAGAAATGGAAAGTGAGTTCATCGTTTCTGCAGCCGAGTACATTCAAAACTCTCAACTCAACTATTTCGCTTTGGAGGAAAAGGGATATTCTCACAAAAGTGATATTGCAGTCAAACAAAGAGTGGGCAGTTTCACAAGGTGAAACATTTCCAGTTGGTCTCTGACTTCAACTGCATTTATTCAGAAAGGTGAAGAAGTAAGATGCAGTAAATTAAAGTGGGGTTTTCTCAGTTGCCAGTCTGTGTATTTGCATGTACAATAATAATACAGTCATGCATGTGTGTGTGTGTGTGTGTGTGTGTGTGTGCAGAGCTCATCAGCATGTTTAAGGTCACATCTGATGTCACTGTGTTTTCCCACAGTGAAAGCGTTGACTGCTGATTGTGGTTTGTCTCTGACTCACTGTGGTTTCCCTCTTTCTCTATCAGATACAGCACAGTGTGTGAGAGAAAGAAAGAGAGATAGCAAGAGAATGACCAAAGGAGTGAGACACTTTTTCAGTTTTGCGATGTGAGTCAGATGCGTCATGGACGGCAGGGTACATGTTAGGACACTGGGTCACCCTGCGCGCCGCAGAGATCACAGCTACGTCTCTCCCTCGTTTTGCTTCTGAGATTTTTTATTTTTTTTGGGTTTTTCTTCTTCTTGCGCCCACACAGCAAATAACGCAAAGTACAAAAGCCCTCATTTATTTAACCTCTCTCAGAGTTTTGATGTTTTTGACACACTGTAAAACGCCCATGTGGTTTTGGGAAATTCTGCCTTTGAATTTCTTGCTCTTTTGTTCTGTCTCCCCACCACCACCACCACCACCACCACCACCACCACCACCACCCCCCAAGAACAGTCACTATTTGCTGATTGTCAGCTTGTGCAAAGACTACAATGACTTTATGAGTGACTGTGATTGTGTATTAAAGAGAGAGAGAGAGAGAGACACCAAGAGAAAAATGCACGTTTGATAAAGAAATCAACTGCAGGCTCCCAGTGCAGCACAAGAGCCCTTGAAATTTCGCTTGTTGCTCTGGAAACAGCAGGAACAGATTCAGGTGAGTATCAGTGTAAAAACTGCACACAAACTATGTGTGCAATTTATGTAAGCGTGTTGTTTGAATGTGGCTGTAGGTAACACGCACTCTGATTTAGTCTTTTTACAGGATGCAACAGGTCTTGATCCTCATCTGTGTTGGACAATATGGTATATTACTCGCTAACATTTGTTTCTGCACATCATTCTGCTGATTCTTTCACTGCTATTAAGCTCAGCCTCATTCCTTTCACTCGTTTAACAGAGGTTTGCCCTTACTAATGTACATTTCTCCTGCATAACTTTTATTTTCATCATAATTTTCTATGGCAGTGTAGCATTAGTGGCCTTTGCTGTCAACACATCTTTTCTTTAGTTGGGGGATGGACGGGGACTTTCTTTGGATTCTGCCCCCCCACTCCCCCCCCTTCTAAGTACATCCTTGCATCTCCATTAAACATGATGCTTTTCATCGGATTCAAAACCGACAGTCCCTTTCACCAGGTTGTCACGCCCTCGTCATTGTGCTGCTATTTAACGATGAATCCCGCAGCTGAAAAAAAAAAAAAAAAAATCTTGAAAACTGACAGTCACTTCTCAGGCGTGGACCTTTTTTAAACAATGTTTCAATTTTACTTTCAAATGAATATGTTTTTTTTTTTGTTTTGTTTTTTTTGTTGCAGAAGCCTGTGTTTGAGTGGTGGAGGTGAAACCCATTATAAGATGTGTCGGCGGAAAGAGGAGAGAGAGAATGAGTGAGAGGGGGAGAGAGTGGCTCTGTGGTGTTCGATGAGTGGGCTGCCATGCATTCTTTTAGCCTTATTCACTGAGTAAGCGTGGGCGGCTAATTCGTGTTTGCATTCACCAGGTTTACCTAAGGGGGAAATGTTTTATTATATGCTGTCTTTGAAATCGATGACTAATTGTACTCCTTTTTCTCTCCCTCTCCATCTGCCCGTCTCATGTCTGTCCATCTCCCTCAGCTCCATTTTCTCCCGATCCCTGCCTGGACGCAACACTGTCCCCTTCTGGACTTGGATCTGAGAGGTTGCAGTGTTTTGGGTGACGGTCCTGCAAAGGGAGGATGAGGATCTGTGCTGTTACAGACTGTCAATAATGTGACACTCAAATTCTCTGAAAAAAAAAGGTGTTTTATTCCATCAGCTAAATCTCTCAAAGAGAAACACAAAGAGCGCAGGAGAGTAATACAGACATGGCCTTGGGAACTGAGGAAAAATAAAGAAATGGAGGGAGGGTGTGATTGAGAGGCAATAAGACAGTTGAAAAAAACAAAACTAAGAGAGAAAGAAGTGCATTCTCCCGACATGAGTCACTTCTGAGTGAAAGCTTTGTAATTTAAGCCACACACGGTGAAGGAGAAAGAGGGCAAGAGGGATAGATGGAGGGATACAGAGGGAAAAGCAGACAGATGTAGACGTTATCCATCACAAACAATCACCAGTTTGAACCACAGCACTGTAGGTGGGTTCAATTAAGTCGGGAGGTGGACCAGATGTGGCAAAACTGATCTACGTTGATTCCAACTTACAATGAGGACCTGAAAACAACACACTGTACTTTATGTTGGCGTTCTTTTTAAGTGTATGTGATCCACAGGGTCACTTCTACACTTTACCTCCTGTTGTAAACACGCACTTCATCACATCCTCATGATTCACTTTATTTCCTTTTCTTTCCTCTTTGTAAACAATTCATGATGTGGATCAACAGTCCATGTAAATAATCATCCCACTACGTGCAAATATATGCACACAAAAAAAACCCAACGGATTTTATAAATGCCTGAGACACTGAAATGTTCGGCTTTCCTCTGGACCATGATACGTACTATGAAGGTCTTGAATCAGAGCTAAACAAATCCCACAGTTGTCCCTGCACTGGATGCATACAAATAAGATGAGGACATGACTTTGGCTACTGAAGTGTCAGTAGCCAAAGTCCCCAGAGGGAAGGCAATCTTCTAAGTATCTTATTCGACAGGAGAAAAAACGTCAGGCAGGTGTAAAGTAACAATGAAGTACGGATGATTTCCATTAAAGTCAGTAGAACAAATGTTATATCAAAGATGGCGCCAGATTTCTTCCTCACTCACAGAACGGAGAGCTGCTCAGCAGCAGTGCACTCAGTGCTGCCACTGGTGGCTGGAAACTATATTGCAACAATAGTGATGTAGGACCATAAACTGTTGCACTTCATCAGATTAAGTCCCTAAGAAGATTGTCCTCTCTCCGTTGAGTTTGCATTTTTAACTTTCTTCCTAATTTTAAGAAATCCTGAGTGGCCGTACATTGATCAGGTTCCCTCTGACAGCTATTCATCATTCTCTGTATTACGATCAATGGATCAGGAAAGCAGAGGGGGACAACTGGAGTGAATAACACCTTCCAGCAACTCCAAAACGGTTTTATTTACATGCACACATGATTCTAGCACTATCTGGATTTTTGATCATCTGCATCACTGCAGGTGCACTCTGTACCGACTGACCGACCTCAAGCTGAAGATGAACCCAGTTTAGATTCTGGTTGCTTGAATTCTGCTGCATTTGTCTTTGTCTTTGTCTTCTCAATTTCATTATCAGTAACTGCAACAAGCGATATTGTTGCACGACCAGCGTTTTATTTTCAGCACTTTTTCTACTTTATCTGCATCTTTTTTTCTTTTACTGACAAACTACTGCATGAATCAAGTGAAGGAAACACATGAACACACGGCAGACTCTGATCACAAATCTGCACAAAGTGTTTATATGTATGTTGCAATATCCCAGTTTCTACCTGAGTAATCCAGCTAGCATTTTTGGGTTTTTCAAAACCGGGATAAGGGCTTATCCTGTTTTCTATTTTTATATGTTAACTACAAAAGATAAAATGTAAATGATGTCTTAAGGCTGGTGATAAGATCTAGTTTCCCCTTGCTTCCAATCTGTATTGCAAAGCTAGGCTAAACACACTCCAGACTTATCTCAGACATAAAAATGGTCTTCACATGGTCTTACTCTGGGTGAGATGGCAGTGTTCCTTTAAATTCATATGTCCACCATGTAATCATATTCTATGTAAACCAGTGAGGAGTAACTACCAAGATACATCAGCTGAGCAGGTACGTACAGTATCCGCCTCTAAAGCTAAATTCACCACACCCTGTTATTTCCCTCGGTGATGAAAGAGAAATGTTTTCATCACTTGCTGTATGAATGTATATTATATATATTATTAACTGTGAGGTGTTATCTGGTATTTTTTTATCTACTGATGCCAGGACCTGAACATCAAAAGGTCTTAAAAACTTACATTTGGCTGAACACGTCGAATCTGTTCGATGCACATGGCCAACGTTACATGAGTCATGTGGTATTTACCATGACCTGCCTCAAGTCCTGCCTCCTCTCTGACTCTGACCGTCAGCTACTATTTAATTTACTGTGGTCTGGATGATGACAGTGTCCTGGCTACACACACACGCACACGTGCACAAATCCGCACGTGTTCTCAAATGCAGCCCATCCACTTGACAGCTGGTGTTTTTTTTTAAATGGTCAGTAGACCTTTTGTGTTTTTTTTTCTCTTCATCTTGAGTAACAAAAACAGAGACACATGTTGTGAGTCACCGCGGTGTGTCATGATGATCCGTCAGAGAGGACGGCGTCCTGTGTTGGCAGTGATGTGGTCCCACAAGCGGCAGATCACTTTTATGACCAGCACTGTGCTGCCTGCTGCCAGGGCAGCGGAGAGAAATATAAGAGAGAGCATCGATCTAACCGACAGACTTCAGAGAGGAGACTGCACAGCACTGCCGCTAACCCGGACTGAAACGTGTGCTTGTCACTTAAGGCACCTTCATGTGCATGAAGAGGTGTTGAAGAGATTTTCCCACCCATTCTGCACCAATCAGTCAGTCTAACTTCTGGCACAGATTCACGCATGTATCTGTCTGTCTGTCTGTCTGCAGTGGTGGAAGTATATATTTTACTTAAAGCAGCTATAATCAGTATTTTTAGGATAACAATGTATCAAATGACAATATGAAAGGTGTCGCTTGTAGTGAAGAATTATCTGAATCTGCAGCTCCTCTCGGATTTATAGTGACTTTCAGCTTACTGTTTATCTGTCCGGCTACAACTTTACAGTTTTGGTTCACTCTCATAGCGTCGTTTTTGGTGGCAGCAGGCAGCTGTTTTCAGAGATAATGCTCTAAAAAACCCACCTGTCCACTACCTGCTCAGCAGCAAACAGCAGACAGACACAGTTAGAGATCAGCTGGTGAACGTAGTGGAGCATTTAGCAGCTAAAGAGACAGATATTTCCCTCAGCAGCTGGTGGAGACCAAACACAGAGCTAACAGAGAGGAAATACTGGACTTAGATTCATCAGGTGACACAAACACGACTCCACATGAATGAAACAAGGGGCGGAACGCTGAAATATTCAAGCTTAACACAAAGTTTATTGATAAAATATAAAAAAGAGGGTTTAGGACTTGATAAGTATTCACTTCTTCCAGCTCCTTTTCGAACATGAAATATTTAATTATGCTGTTTGTTACTTTGCTGCATCTTTTCTGTTAATTTTATTGGTTATTCTTGATTTGTTTTCTTATATTTAATTTTTTAACATGTTCAAAATAATAATCTATCTATCTATCTATCTATCTATCTATCTATCTATCTATCTATCTATCTATCTATCTATCTATCTATCTATCTATCTATCTATCTATCTATCTGATGCAATATTACTGTCAGTTGGCTGATTTCTTAACTCCAAAAAACATTATTTTACCCAAAAGAAAAATCTCAATTAAAGTTTTAAATTCTTTGGGAACAAATGTTCTAACAAATGGCACTGCAGCTGACGGCATGCTGCGGGTCTGCTTGTCAGCAGAATGGCAGTTCAGATACATAATTGTTCAACAGAACCAATTAATACCCTTCAAACATTTTATATAATACAATATTGCCATTCTTTGACAGACCCTCATTATTGTAATCACAGGTCTGAAGTTTAGGAGAACTCAATGCAAACTCAAGTCCTCACCCCTTACTCCTGGGATTCATAACAAGGTGTTTGATTGTTACAGGTGAGCTGGCTACTGTGTCTCATAAAGCAAACCTTGTATGATGCCGTAAAACACACACACACACACACACACGTATGTGCAGTCTCGCACATTCATACAGTGTTTCTATGAGTCTGCTATGCAAAGCATGTTGACGTTACTCCCAGACAAAGGACACAATGACACTGAGGATTAAGGTGGATTGTCATGGTCATCAGAGGAATGGAAACAGCCATTATCCCCTAACTGAACCCCTTACTTTTCCTATAACCGAAACTGTGTTATTGAAACCAATGCCTCACAGGTATAGAAAGCAGTACACTAAAAAGTTAGAAATGCTAAACCTGAGTTGTGATGAAATCTACCACTAACTTCCTGGAAAAGGTCTTAAGTTCTATTTGAGGGGGTTCCCACTGAAATTAATAATGCACCTCTTATAGACACAGAATGAGAAAAGAATAGGATTCTGTTTCTAACCCCAGTCCCAACCAACAATCAACCCAGCAGCAGTCAGAGGAGTTTTGAAACAGAGCTATAAGAGAGGGAAATCCCTAATATGGAAATCAGACACCTGTGCCAGAAAGCTTCAGGAACTAAGGTGAATAAAGTCATCTTTCCAAAGGGTGCACACCACACACTCCGCCTGCAGTTTGCCCTGTGCGTGTGTGACTTACAGTCATCATTACCCAACCGTTACAAGTCACTCAAAGTCTGTGACGGGGCAGAAGTGCGAGCTTCTGGCTGAAGTCCACCGCCAGCGCCAGCCTGCTACAGTAGCAGCGTAGTCCCTGCAGTCGGCAGGTGGCTTTGATCTGCCACCAGTGAAACTATATCAAAGGACACACAGGTGATAAAGCAGCGCACAGCAATGTTCCTCCCCTCCCAGTCTTCTCCTCTTCCCCTTATCAGTGTGGCCTACATCACACAACCTTTAGGTCATGTCCTGTGTGAACAAGCCCACGCACGGTGCTTTAAAATACTGCACACAGTCAGGAAAATGTGAGTGAGTACTCAGTTTTTCTGGGTGGAATGTCCTTCAATGTGATGTGTACTCATTAGTAATATCTCTCTATAAAAAAAAAAAGTCTATGAAAAGTATGTGACCTTAAAATACCTTCCTTACCCTTACTCAATATAACTGAATATAATTAAAATTATACTCTTTGCTTGTAGTTGTATCAGCAACAGAAGATTTTCTACCCTCCACATTAATGGCTAATATCATGTGAAAGGCACTTTGATGTGACGTAAGCACAAGCAGTTTTCCTTTGCTGTCATTGATAAGGATCGAGACATCAAATGTTTTTCATGGGGTAACTTAGCAACGCACAAGCCGGGAACGGTAGGCTGAGATTTGAGGCTATAGCTAAAAATTCGACCGTCTAATTGCTGACATCAAAGCGGACTTTCACAAGCCATGTGACATCACCCTGCGGTACACTGGTCACACGCAGATGGTATTGACCTAAGCTACATAACCTCCAAGTACTTGAGGCCAAAATAACAGAGCAGCCTGTGCTGAGCATGGTTAAGGCCAAAGCATGACACAGCATTTTGGTGTGAAACTAAAGGAGGTTTCTGGGAGACGATGAAACATGCATACTCTTTATATACGATTATATTCATTAACTGAATCAAATATATCTTTGATAAATACAACATGAAAAGAAGTCTAACAATATGCTACAGTTCGAAATGAAAATAAAAACTTGAAATTTCAACTTCAGTTTTATCTGGTGATTTTTATGTCTATAAACCCACTGCCTTTCAAGGCAGGACCTTGAAAAAATGAGTGTCTTGAAAGGCCTTTTTCAGAGCTCACAAGGTCCCTCTGCTGTGGTTTTGTGTTGTGGAGAAAAGCAGTGATGGGAGAGGGAATGCTTCAGCTTTCTCCTCTAACAGAAAGTCACATATTTCTAAATGAAAGGCCTTTCGCAACAAGGCTGCAATCATGTTTCTCTGAAAAGGCTGTCTGCCCTTTGGCCTCAGATATCTCTTATAGGCAAGCGAGGGAAGGGAAGGAGAGGGAACAAATGAGAAAAGCCGTATTGACAACCTTTTCCTCACACTTTTTCTACCTCACCTTTTCTTCCTAATATGGAACCTCTATCTCTCTATGCTCCTTCTCCTTTCGAGGCCGTGTCAACGTTTATCAGTGTATCTATCCATTATCCATCCAGCCATCCATCCATCTCAGCTATTTGAGCAGGAATTAGCTGGTAATGCCAAAGCATTGTTTCCCACGCCGAACATTTAGGGGTTAACAGAGCAGCGTAGGAGTAGTTTCGATCCGTCAGGTAGGTCAGGTTTCTCTTAACATGACTGCATACCTGTGTGAAACTGTGTGTATGTGTTTGTGTGTGCGCGCATGTGTGTACATGCATTTGCATGCTTGTATTGAGACACATAAAAAAAAGAGTCCAATCCAGTCATTCTTGATACGGCCAGCCCAGGCAGCGAACAGAACTAGACAGCCAATCAGATTTCTGCATTTGCTCCAGCACCATGTTCACAGATTCACCCCCTATAGGGGGCTGCAAGTCCTCAGTGACCCTCATAGAAACAAATACAGGGCTAAAAGATATAAAATATCAGCAGAATCATCACTGTCCTTGAGTAAAGACCGGACAAGAGAACTTTTTAAATATAGGACGTTTTTTGAAACTCTCGCTCTTGGAAATAGTAGTTTGACGAAACAAAAAATTTCAACTCAAGATCCACACACTAGCTTTTTCTGATCTTTCAACTGCATCTCACAGTCTCCATTAGCGGATGTAGACCAGATGTTGTGGAAAGCACTGGAAAAAGCAAGTAAGTGGACCTTGAGTTAAGCTTTATTTATGTGTGCATGTATTTATTTATTTATTTGTCAAACTGTAAAGTTATTTTGTTTATCATCAAAGAAACACAGAACCTTATCTAGATAATTGACCTCATGGTATATTATGATATACACTATCTGGCCAAAAGTATGTGGACACCTGACCAAACCACCACAGTTTGGTGTGGAAGAAGTTGACTGCCCTGCACAGAGCCATGACCTCAACCCCATCCAACACCTTTGGAATAAACCCTGAGCCAGACCTGATCCCCTAACATCAGTGTTGGAACCTCACTAATGCTGTTGAGGCTGATTGGGAGCAAATCCCTGCAACCAGGTTGCAAAATATTGTGAAAAGTCTTCTCAGAAGAGTGGAGGCTGTTCCAGCAGCATATTAATGCCCATGTGGGTGTGATATGTTGGTGTCCACATACTTTTGGCCGTGTAGTGTACATTAACTGCAGCCACTTGTAGTTAAAAGCATCCCATTTAGGTCAGATCTAGCTGCAAACAGAGAACCTGGCTGAGTGGAGGAACAGCCAGCATGAACAGTATATATGTGTGGTGTAGGCAAGAGTGAGATAAAGAGAGATACTCTGAGTGCTATGTTTTTTTAAATTTTAACACACACTGCAATGACAAGTGCTCATTCACACTGAGTCATCTTTTGTTTATGTTTCCAGCTCTTGCGAGGAAATGTAACAGACAGAATGTCGAAGCTCTGAAAGGCACCATGCATTATCAGGCATCCTTGCTCTGTCGCCATGCTTTGTGCAAGGACAGTTTGAGTACCTGCAATCAGCAAGACACACTCTCTGTTGCGCTCTCTTTGTCTCCCACACACACACACACACACACACACACACACAAAAACATGCCAATTGGAAGGTGGTATCTTGCACTTGTCTTCAAATCTGACTTCTTTACGGTAAAAATATTACATTTCTTCAAATAACATCACTTTTTTAAAGCAAGTTCCATTTGTTACAGGATTTATCTTTTAAAATGGGTGCCAATACACTGAAATGATGATTAATGCTCCATGAAAATCACAGGTAGCATAAAACAGAGTTAAACAGAGTTAATTGCGCAAATTCTTGAATGCTGATTTGGTTTGGAAGCAAATTAAATCCTCAGAGGTTAATTTTTTTATTTTTTACGACCCAATGCTGGATTAAGTGAGTTATTAACATGGACACTTTTTGCAGCGTACATACACGTATAAGCACACACATGCACACACACCTTGTTTAATCCCTTTCATGGCGGGTGGCTGTGAAGGCGGATGCTGTTTAAACAGAGCGGGCCCTTGATGTGGGGCCTCCAGGGGCCAGGGTTTGTGTGTGTGTCTTTCACCCTGGATGTGTATGTGTGCCTCTCTGAGTTTTCTGGCCATGGGAACAATGGTCCTTTAGAATGTGAGGTTACTGGTGCACTGACCCCTGGCAAATAAGAGCCATGTTCTGGCATTCCAGGCCTGATTGGCACTTTGAGCCTGCAGAGAGCTCAAAGGAGACACAGGAAATGTGACCAGTGTAATTGGTTATATATTAGCGGAGCATTCTCCCCGTTTAAATGATGGAACATTCTTCAGTGACACTTAGGTGGATGGGGCTGGGATTCCACCAGCTACAGGGAGAGAGGGGAGAGGACAAACAAGGAGGTAAAAGTGGGGGGAGAAGACGGAAAGGAAAGGAAGGCAAGATGAGGGGAAAAGAAGATAAAAAACGGCAAGGAAGATGGAAAGATTTAACAATTTGGTTAAACCTTTTTCAGACAGAAGTGGGTGGAGTGGTGGAGAAATATCAGGGTGGGGTCATCTCTCGTGCACCTTTTGTATTTATTTACTCCTGTGGTGGTGAATGGGGCTGTCAGGTCATGATATGTTCAGCACTCTCCCTCTGAAGCGTGGCGAGCGGGAGGGCTCTGTGTGTGGATGGGGGGGTGGAGTAGGCCAAATCAGTAGCTTGACCTTTGACCTGGGGTGCTTGGTCGCAGTTCATAAAGGCTTCATCCTACACTCCCATGCGTGTGATGTATTTAAGCAAACATTTGTGTCCTGAGTGCCATTGTGTTTTGAATCTGAGCATCCCATTCTGCAGGAAACCCATTTGTGCGTAACAGGTATCTGTCAAAATAAGAGCTCCCATATCGGCCTGTGAACGTGGCTTGAAAGCTCATGCATAGATCCCAGCGACAGAGGAATGAGTTATTATCCCCTGAGGCTCAGCCAGGGGAAGCTTCAGAGGCAGCAGACCCACAGCACCACCCTGCATTCCTTCCTTATACTCATTGTATAAGGAAGGAATGGGTACAGATGGGTGCTAATGTATTCACTAAGGCGATCTTATCTAGGCCCTGTTCATTCAAAACAAAATGCTTGTTGGGGTAGTTTAGATAACATTAGTCTGGCAGAAACCCCCCACAGCTCACAGGCACACTGGATGAAGTGCATGCACACACACACTCACAAAGACACACACACACACACACACACACACACACACACACACACCTTGGTATGTGGCCTTAGGGTAAATGCAAAACACACAGATCTTGTTGTAAACTAACTAGAGGTTGTCAGTTTCTGTCTGTCAGGCCATTAAATCCTATGGGAACCATGAGAATCTTGTCAAAATGTACCACCCACTCGCATCAACACAGAGATGATCTTTGGGGTTGCTGTAGTTCACACAGAGCCGATGACAGCCACAAAACAGTTAGTGAAAGTGGAGACCATCTTGATGACTTAAATTCACTTTTACAGTTACTTTGACCGGAAAAAGCGGTCAAAAGATAGCTTTGAAATATGGTTCAAATAGGTATCGTTATGTTAATAAGAAAGCAATGAACTATAGTTAATTAATTACAATTTGCTTGGAATCATTAATTGGCACGACTGGATTTTGTAGAACGTTAAGATGATATGATCATATCATCAAGATATGAAGTCTTGGTTGACACCCGTCCTACATACAGAGCTTCAGTCAGATTTGATCACTAGCATTAGTTGAAATTGGATCAGTCATGAATGATCTGGTGCTTCTTGTTTTATGGTGCGTTATTGTATAAGTTTGTGTTTTTAATGTATGCACCTGTTGTTGAGGTTGTGTTTTGTTCTGTCTCTTGTGTATTTGTTGCTGAGCTTTATGCATGTTAAAGGCCCATCTATGAACAGGTATTGCAAATTAGCTAAGGCTATAAATGCTGTGGTGTGTGGCATTGGTTTATGCTACACACCTGTCCCTGTACACATAAACATTAAAAAATAAGGTGCTTAAAACTGTGTATATTTCAATGTTTAAAAAAAAGAAAAAAAGAAGAGCAGTTACTGAGTTACACTTGCGATCAGCACCACCAGCCTCCACTATCAACATCTTCACTATCAAGATCTGCAACAGCATCTCAACTTCAAACCCTCATCTCGACGTATTTGTCTAATGTACACAGCATGTATGCACCTCTATTTGCACTGCCGGCACAAACAGGCTTATTTTAACTGTTCCACCACATATTTCTGCTACACTATAAACACTGTCATCATTCAAACCATGACTCTCACCCCAATTATTTTCTATATCTGTACATGCATCTGCATCTGCATGCACACACTTTCCCCATCCTCTTATGTGTAAATGTAAGGAGGGCGAGTTGATTCATATCCTGCGTTGTTAGCCATGAGAACCGAAGAGCATTCCTTTGCATTCCACGCTGAGGTGAACACCAGGGTTGAGAGGAAGAGACAGGCATGTCTGTGGATGTCAGTGACTCACTGTCAGACCACTCTGGATCATCTGTCTTTGTTCAAAGAGGCCGCCACAGTTGGCACTGCTAGGAGCTTGGACTGGTTAGAGAATTTTCATAATTTTTCGTCTTCCTGTAAACCCCCCAGGGGCCTGTATTTCAAATCATAAAAAACATCGGATGGTGAGATTTGTCGAGAGTATTGATCTGGCTGAAGGAGGCTGCCCCTCGGGCGTTAGGAAAAGCTTGTTGGTAAGTGAGTTAAAGCTTCAGGCTTGTGTGATCAATCAGGTTGATCTGATGGGCCAAGACAAGATGTCTCCTGAGTGACCGACCTGAGCGTTACACACGTGCACACACGGACATGGCACCCGCAAAAAAATGGCGAATAAAAACACACTCGCAAACACAGACGCAGGGATTACACAGGCATTTAACAAGCTCTTTGTGCAGGTCAAAGTTGACTGCAGGCCCCTCAGGAAAGAGGAGGAGTGGAGGGCGGCTGGAGAGGCAACAAAGGGGAGAGCTGGGGAATGCAGGGGTACAGGGGGAGCAGAGACACTGACTGAAACAAATACATCTTAAACAGACATGATGGATGAATTCTACCCTTCCTTCTCTAACATCTCTGTTTGGTTACTTTACTGCCATTCATACCTTAGCCTAATCTTAAAATACCCAGCTGAGTAAAGGACTGGTGTGTGTCTATATAATTTTATTTTCAAAGATGAAACAGATTTTCATTGGTCTGAAGGAGCCAAAATTCTGCTCTCCAAAACACATCCAAGAGGGATCAGGTAAAAGTGCAGCAGCGTAATCTATCATGTTTCGTCCTGTCAAAGCAGCTTTAAAGAGGTACAGATAAGACAAAGACGAGATCTGTTTAATGCTCCTGAACTGTGTAATAGATTGTCAAAGAGCAGCAGTTCTCAGTCCAGGGGTTGGGACCACCCAGGAACCCTAACCCTAACCCTACAAGGTCTAGAGATTATTTTAGGATGTTGCCAGAAAGACTTATCTTATACAGAAAAATGAAAATCTACTTTAGAAATTGATTATCACATGTTTTGCTTCAATTTACCCTTGTAAAATATTGAAATGATTTTAGTTTTCGGGCTTCCTCTGATCAAATGAAATAAACTGAAAAGTAAATAATTCTGAACTACCGTCACAGAACCTCTATGTGGTATTTTTCAAGTCTCATGCATTTTCCTCCTGCTGATTTATTAGTACCTGACAAAGGCTTTCCACTTTTAGAGGACTGAAGTGCTCCCTGAAGGACAAATTACAAACCATATTCCACTGAAATCCAACTGAATAACAGATCATTGAGGCAGGACTAATTTATTTCTTCCACTATACAAAATCTCATGGACCTGCACCTTCTGGAGCAGAGGTGACTTATACACCAAAAACCTGCCTGCCCCTTAACAGCAGACATGCACCAACAAGGAACAGGCAATTTGTGGAGAACGATGTGTTGTTTTAAAATGCTTTGCCGGTCAAACTCAGTCATGAAGCCCTGTCAATTAAGCAAATATAATACAGTAAAATTAAAGTATCTTACAATTATCTTGTAAAGACACACTGTGTATGATAATGAGGGATATGATAGGATTTAGGGAGGTCTTCCTGCCTTGCAGCTACTTAATGGGTCTCTCCAGGTCAAGGAGAAATTACTGGACTAATAGCTCCCTCTTGTGTCTGCATGTTATTAAAGGTAATGTCTATCATATTACAGGAGTCTCATTCTCAGTATCACCAAGAGGCGGCAGGCTACTCACAGGACATAACAAGTGGACAGAAAGAGTTAGTCTGGCCAGGGACAAACTGAAACTTTAAGCAGAATGACTGCAGTAATGGAGTCAAAGCCCAGCAGGAGCTACAATGTGTTTGCTAATGGTGGCCCATAGATGGTGGTGTTGCATACTTTACTTACAGTAATACACACCTCTGCCTTAAAACACATAACTCAGATATAAAAGAGATACAAACAAAAACAGCTGTATTCCCAGATTTCCGTAGCATTTGCACTGCAATGTGCAGTTGCTATGACCAGACCAAAGTCTGTGGATAAACAACACAATTTATGAAACGGACAGTGCAAACAGGTTTGCTGTATGTGCAGTGCTGTGCATACTGTATGTGTACATATGTAGCTGACCAACTGTGGCCTCGCCGTGAGGGAAGAGAATTTACCTGCAGGGATCAACAGTGTAGATCATTAATTAGGCATGCATTTGTAGCACCTGTGTGTGTGTATGTATATATGTGCGGTGTGGGTGCGTGTTTACTTTAGTTTATATGTGTGTATTTCCATGTGCATCTATACTACACAAGCTAGTTTTTTTCTCTCTCTCTCTGTGGTACTCCCAGCTTTACTCTGAACACATTCTGACCTCTGCGTCTCAGCGGTGCATTCCTGTGGTGATTGTGTCTGTGAAAAGAAAACAATCTTCAAAAACCTGGCGCTCCCTGTCTTTGCCGGTGCTGAAACTCTGACATTTCAGCAGAAGTTCAGGTGTGTGGGAGTTATGCTTGCTCTACTATTTCAAGAAAACAAACAGCTGGTAGGCAAATGTGAAAGGCGTCCATTATGCACTGTGTCATTGTGCAATATTAAAATGGTTAAAGGAGCGCTTCACCATTTTGTGAAATTTGATTATTTGCTTTCTTACCAAGAGATTAGTGAGAAGAACAATTTATACTTCCACCTTCGCTTATGACAGACTAAAAACATTATTTGTATGGCCCCAAGAAGTCTCTTTTAGGATAACATAAATATAGGTATTTTTTTAGGTGTTTGAACAAGTGACTGACATTTTTCAGGTGAGGACAGTCTCAGCTTGAACTCTGAGCTAGGCTAAAATATACAGTCCACAGGCTAGCTATCTCTGTACTGAACACAGAGAAATGAAATCCAAATAGAAAATACATATTTCTCAAAATGTCATTCCTGTAAGACGTGTCGTGCCCTGTTAACTGCAAAGCCTGTCTTCGTACGATGCCCAGAAGTGCTGAAGGAACTAAATAACAGCTCAACTTCAAAATAATGTTGGCTGTGCTAATCTGTAGCACAACATACTGACAAGTTCCCATAAACAGAAATATCTTCTCAACACAGTTAAGCCTTTCTTCAGATAAAAGCAAACACCACTCCTCATCTGTTTATGCTTTTTGAGGAACTTAGAGTTTAGAGAATGTACACTGGGAGATACTGTATTTTCTCTTCAGATCTGGAGCCTACTGGAAAGAGAAATCAGGGTTTGCTGTCAAGAAACAGCAGAATGTTCCTGCCTTCAGAACTGCTGAATGAACAGCCACAACAGTCAGTTTTGAATGTGTGAAATGGTCAGTCTCTGAAAATGAGCTAATTGCATGCACATCACAAAGTCAAGACTTCACGCATTGATGATTTCAGACACTTTAACAGAGACAGGGCCATGGGAATGTTAGTGGGGATTATGGTTTTATGTGCTCATCAAAATAGATTATTATATGTATATGTTGTAAAATACACACACATTTTATGTGGTGTTAATATTTGTCTGTCATGGGTATTATTGATTAATGATGTCTGAATTGCCTTGTCTCCCAGGTCAGTAGAAAGGAAATGATTTGGGCAGTCGAAGCCAAGGCTGTGACTCCTGGTGCATGACGCACTGCAGGTTTCCACGACAACAAATGGTAGCTGTCAGGAGGTGCGGTAGCACTTCATAGCTCTAGGATGCTGTAATAGTTAACTTCACCCCCCCCCCGTCTGTCTGTCTGTCTGTCTGTCTGTCTGTCTGAGTCCTGGACGTAAGGTGACGTCAGTGGAAACACTGGGAGGGACGTGCCTGTCGACTGATTCAGCTCCGTCTCAGCTGGGGGTCGAAGGCTCGTCTCATGGGACTGGGATTCCTCAGATTCCAGGAAGTCTGCTCTAACATAGGAGGCAGGAAACCTGTTACTCACATTAGCCCTACTAGACATTCATGGTGACATCACTGGGGTAGGAAAACCTCCACAGAAAAAGTGTGGTAAGACTATTAATGTTTGGTTAGTTTATAAGAATGGCTACTTTGATATGTTTTTTTGTAAAATTGTATGGCAACACAAAACTTCTTGAATTCTTCATTGGAAAAACTTCATTAGAATAGACTGGAGTAGAGAGAAGACATGTCTCTAGGGTAAAGGGATACTATACTACTTCCCTAACATGTGGTTGCACAGGGTTAAACTTTTTCGGGTCAGAGCAGGTTCTCCTTATGATACCATCAGAACACCCAGATTCCTCAGCCTCTTCCAAACAAGGAGGGCTTTTTGGAAAAGTACCGAGAGCTTTTTGGACACAGGCCTGTTTCAACTCACAATAGGGAGAAATAGCCTTGTACTATGTTTAGCTGTGAGTTTGTTTTAAACACATACAGTACATGTGTGATTATGGTGTGTACCTTGACCAGGTTTGTTTTTCTAGGTTTTACACATATAGTCCAGGCTCTGTTGATTCTGGACAGATATATTTAGCTCATGGTCTCTTAAGACCTTGGTGTTGCAAAACCTGGGCTCAAATAGAAAAGCAAATGCTACGAGCTGCTGCATACTTGAGGGTGTAAAGAGTGAAGGATTTTGTTTCCAATTTCCAGAGCATAACTAGAGTCTGCAGCCATGCTAGCAGCTCTGTGAGGCTGTACTTAGGCACAGCGGTGCTTTGAGCTAAATGCTAACATCAGCATGCTAACACGCTCACGGTAACAACGCGAACATGCTGATGTTTAGCAGGTATAATGTTTACCATGTTCATCACCTTATAGTTTAGCCGGTTAGCATGCTAACATTTGCTAATTAGCACTAAACACAAAGTACAACTTGAGGCTGAATGTCATGATTTTTGCAGATATTTGGTCATAAACCAAAGTATTAAACAAAATAAAAATGTTGACCTGATGACAGCACTAGAGGAACAGTTAAGGGATCACTAGTCTGACTTACAGGAAGTAGGCTGTGGGTATGAGTCTGCCATGAATTCTCCTCCCCTTCCACTATCTGCGTGTTACTGTTATTTTGCAAGGCTTAGCACTGCCCAAGACGATTGTGATTGGTTTAAAGAAATACAAACAAGCCAGAGCGTTTTTTCCCCTATACCAGAATGATAATGGGTTCAGCCAGACCTTTCTCCAGCACTGGCACAGAGCTAAAACCAAGTGTGGAGATAGGTCAGGCTACGTGAGACTAAGGGATCACCAAAGTTATTACAATTCATCCTGAGGGGGGCATGAATGTCTAAACCAAATTTCAACATTTCACTCAAAACCACAAATGTGAAACCTCATGGTGGCATGAGATGAAAAGTCATGAGGATACATCCTTTTGGAACCATCCAATATTTCAGTCTGGACCAAAGTGGTGGACCAACAGACTGACAGACCGACCGACAGACCGACATTGTCATCCCCAGAGCCACATTGCTAGCATGGCTAAAAGGTTCCTCTATTCATACAGTCCAAATGTCAGCAATCACTGTTGCAATGTTACTATTCTGAAACTTTATCAAAAGAGAGTAGATCAGGCAAAACATTATCAGTTATTAAATGCTTTCAGACCTATGTTGAGACTATCTTTGTACGCCTCTTGCTTCAGTTTCAGCAAGCGATCGTGACCATCTGTGCCATTTATGGAGCAGAAAGCAGCAGACTCAGCCAGAGCCTTTCTCCGCCTCTCCTCAATCTGTCAGTCCACAATGCGCAGTCCCATTATTGAACAGAACTCATGGCTCTCATTTTGCCAAACCAGCTGTGGGGCTGGCGCACTACTTCGACCAAGATCTGAGTCAGACACAGATGTCCCTGGAAAGAGACCCAGAGCTGAGTGGAAAACTGCACTTTTCAACACGCTACAATCCTTAGACCTGATTTAAAAGCAGTGATTTTTGACCCTGATTGATTTTTATTGTGGTGAACAGATTTTCTAAATATTTCTTCCCACTAATAAAACTGATTTTAGGTTCATCTGTCTGAATGTACCCTCACTTTTATGTATCCAGTCCACTCCCACATTCTTCCTAAAACCGGCCATTTTACCAAGACTTTACAGACCACCAGTGTTTTTGCTGTAATTCACTTTATCTTCTTGCAGTCCACCACTGGAATCCATCCCCATGACAGATCCCAGTTCTTTCACAAACTCTCAAAGTCTGACCGATTAAAGCTCTTGATTGCTCCTCATCTTGGAGATTAAACTGTATAAAACGTGTTTTCTTCCGCTACCCCCTCCTATAGTATCTGAGTGTTGCAGTGCAGAGCTCTCCCTCATCTCAACAGACCATCAGCTCCTGTCTGCATTCCTCCAGAGAAGGATGCCTGGGAGAGAGGGATGAAAGGCCAGGAAACGGCTGTGAATGGGAACAGCCCACTCACTGCTGCCACTTCATGAAATCCACCCTCAACAATCTTGTCAACCAAGTTTGAGCTGCTATAGTGAGCAAGAAGGAGGACTGGATCCACTGCAAATCATTTAGGATACATCCACACTACTTTTGTTTTAAAATGCATAACTTTTGCTATGTTTACACCTGGCATCCACACTACTCCGGCGCTTTATAACCCTAAAACGGAGACCTTTTAAAACGCTGCTGACCACGTTTTAGTTTGCAACTCCAGATTGTGTTTTAGTGAGGACGGACGGAAACAGAGACGTTTTAAAACAATGACGCAGACACCCACGTTCACTTCCTGATTGGGTCTTATCAGCCATAACGTGTCCTTCCCTGATTCGTCACGCCCCTATCATGTGACCCTTTTCCGGAAGAAAACAAACAACATCAGGTGTGTAGCATGGACGGAGATTAATTCTGAAGCGGTGATAAAACGCTCGTGTGGACGGAGATCGTTTTCATTTTAAAACAAAATCGTAGTAGTGTGGATGCAGCCTTAGCATGGTGCTTTAGCAGCCTCAAATAACTGACAGCTTCTTACATGGACCTTTGACTTTCTTGGTTCTAGTTCACAGTGAGGCCTGAAAATAAAGCACGGGACAAAATAGTTTCCCCATCGTGAATTTTGTCTTTCTGTCTCAAAAGTGCTCTGTGATTGGCTGTGAGGGCTCATGCTGACTACTTTTCTGTAGTGAGTAGAGTAGTTTAAATAACAGACCTAATATTAATGTAATATACTGTTTAATGTGAACTTGAACATACTCTTTACATCATATTGAAGTATTTTCATGAAAATGTTACATAAAAGGTCATTTCTTGCTCAGTTTTGATCTCAAATGACGTCTACGTGATAGTTTCTTCACACAGTCGTTTGTGTAATTGTGTGAGAAAGTTGTACAGTCTGTGTTGAAGAGACTCTGTGATCATTGGAGCTGTTGTTGCTGCTGCTGTTGTCTCTGTGAAATGTCAACATTAGTACAACACAGACTGTCTGCCTCTCCGCTCCACAATGGGACTGTTGTATCAGTGTCAAAGAGTTTCAAGTTGGGACACTTGGGAAAGCTCAGCTTGGCTCTGTTGTAGAATATGGGTGTGTTCTCTGTAGAAAATTCAAAGCAGCATCTAAGGTTCTTCTTTCTTCCAATAACCAGTCTCCATATGTGGCAGAATTACCCCCAGTTTCTGCTCTGATGGCTGAAATGTGCTTTATGTTGAAATGAGAACATGAAAGATCATTTTCAAGCCCTCAGCCTGGAACTGTGCAACAACTGATAATGATTATTCAGTTATACACACACCCTTCTCTTCATCTGTCCCTCCGCTTCTTATTCTCTCTCACACATATCTGGCATGAGGATCTGATACTGTACGTCTTTGAAAGCTTGTTGATGAATCCACGCAGCAGCTCTAAGACTTGATAGATCTGAATGAAAAGATCAATGACCAACCTACAAATGTCAGACCACATGTTTCAGATTAGGATCATGTTCTCCATATGCCCACTTACATTTCGAAGGGAAGTAGAATTCATCCCATCCCTGTGTTACTGCTGTGGATGTACAGATTCCTTTAGACCGAGCAAGTGGGCATCTTTCAAAGTTACAGTCTTTTTAGTACCAAATTCCCCTTTTGTGGCGCTTTCCTGCAGCTCAGCACAGAAACAGAAACAAAATGAGGAAATTTAGTCCAAAAAAGTAAAACTGCAACTTTGGAAGAACCCTGATTTGGGCTTCAGATAATCTGTGAAGTGCATTTTTAGCACAGAATGAGAATCACGTTCTTTCCTGACTGTTTTTGCCCTGGCTTATTCCTGGAGGTGGTTTTGGGCCTTATGGAGACTGAAAGGGAAGACCTGCAGACACTACTCAGGGCTTAATAAAGTGCATAAATGCAATAAATGCATGTGCCTTGGCTCTCTCAGCCCTTAAAACTATATATAATAAAGAAAATAAATAGATAAATAATAATTAAATAACAAGAACAATAAATTAGAAATCCCACAAAATAGTAAATCACTGCGAGTTATGTAAGGTGCCTACTGTTCATTGTGGAATGAACAGTAGTCAATTTCATCATAATTCTTCATTTCCTAGACTGATTTAAATGCAACTTAACTTAATTTTAGTTGCATATATGCAATATTTAATTTTTCAAATATGACATACAGTATATGCAACTAAGGTTGCACAGTGTTTTGTTCCTTGTCTGTAAAGATTCATTCTATTGTTCACCTTACTTACAACTTACTGTTTACTTAATATTATTTCCCAACTTTACTTTTTCATGTAACGTAATTTTTTTCTTCATTAAAGCCACAATCTTGAAATTTAAACAAAAGAGCAGGCCCACCACGAAAATTCAACCTGCGTCAAACAACTAAATCTAAGAAATGAGTGTTTGTTTACATCACTGTTTTTTGTAGACACCGTGTAAAACAGTCATATACATTTATAATTATGGTCAATACAGTATGACCTCAAAGGTGGGTGTGTGTACAGGTGCAACAGACCACACCCATCATGAGTGAGGTGCAAGTTGCAACAGACTTTAAACGTTCAATGACATGGTTCGCAGCTTTTTAAGAGTACAGTTCAAGCACTTTTCAAGCACTTTCAAGGTACCTAAACCAAAAATTTCCAGACTCTCAAAGCCTTTATCATCACATCTAAATTGTTACTAGAAATTCCAGGAGACAACAAACAAATGTGACGACGGGATGATTTCATTTCAAATATTAAAAGATGTTTGGTTTCCATGAGTGATTGTGTCGATGATGAAACACCAGATTATGTTGAAAGTCAAGCATTTTTCAAGGAGTATATTCGAATTCAAGCATATTTCTAACCTTTAAAACATAACGGTTAAATTAAGCATTTTCCAAACTTTCAAGACTTTGTACGAAACCTGTAATGAGAAGAGTGAAACAATGCTTTCCAGCTTGGTTTGCAGTCGCTCTTTAAATAGGTGCAGAGTCATACAGAGTTATACAGTATGTCTGAGAGAGATATGCGACTCACATATGTTGCAATTTATGATCCGCTTCATGCCAAAATATTTTGACTGAACTGAGCAAAGCCTGCAAGCTTTACGAAGACAACTCCAGAGTGCTGCTACACTCAGGGCAACATTTACCCGACACGCCCAGAACACAGACACCAAATATTGACAAAATATCTACATTTTTTGCTTTTCCCATTATAATTAATTCGTCATGAGTTGGCTGCATGACTGTATTATGTTTAAACTCTCAGAAGAACATTATTACCTAATAATTACGGCTGTTTCTCATCTTAAATAACTTTCAAATCATTGATTGGTACATTTTAAGGGCTCCGTTTCAATATCACAGCAAGATTACAAAATTATTTAATTTAAGTGTGGAACAATTTTCTAACACATTTACTCTGGGTGCACTGCTACCAGTGTCTTAGGTAATAAAAAGCCTTTTAACAGGATCCATGGTACAATTACTCTGTGGTCTTTGGCTGAACATCTAGTTTTGACTGCTGACCTCTTTAAGTCTATATGCGTGTGTGTGTGTGTGTGTGTGTGTGTGTGTGTGTTGTGTGTGTGTGTGTGTGTGTGTGTGTGTTTGCACAGGTGCATCTGCAAGTCTGTGTGTATGTGTGTGGTGTCTCAGTGTGCCTGTGAGTCCTTTATAAAATCTCCAACCTGGTATTAGGGTTCTTTTCAGTCTACTCCAAGACACCAGGGATGTTTTGGTGCCCAGGGTTCATGTGAGCTGTCAGCCGCAGGGGGGACTTGGCACTGGGGGACGCCGGCCGGGGGCGTGCGGAGACGCTGGAGGACTCTAGTGAGAGAGCAAACATTCTCATCCTTAATCCTCCCCAAAGTAAACTTGACCACCAGATTTGCCCAGGCCTCAAAACACTGTGCACCAGACAGGATGTTAATACCTCCTTCTACTTCCTCAAGTTCATCTCTAACTGGAGACGTTTTTTTCAGCTCAAAACAGACCTGGAACAGATTCAGACTGCTTTTTAGTGGAGAAGGTTGTTCATTATTTATTTCCCCTTGAGTAGAAGTTGCTGAGACACACCTAAGATAGCCACAGCTGTATGTCATCCACCCCATATTCCAGTTTTCAAAGACCTGAGCACTGACCTGGGTGGAGCATGCTGTGGGTGGGAGCTGCACTGCAGAGAGCCAGCCATGAAGGAGCCACAAACACTGGAGATGGGCATACACAGGAGAGTGTTGCATCTCTGTCCCAGCCACTGGTCATCTATATATCAGTCTTTCATCAAGCTGTCCGACATTGTGAAACAGGGGTGTAACAACAAATCATCACACTATATTTTATTACACAAAAAAGCTAAAAAATAATCTCATTATCAACTATACTTCACAAATGGTACAAAATGTTGTTTATATACATCAAATGCTCACAATTAAACTACATTAATTAGCAATATAAACAGTCACAAGTCTCAGACGCTGCCTTGTGCTCTTGTCTCAGGCCATAAATATAAAATCAGTCTCCAGCATGTTGTTGGAGAATCAGAATCAGGTTTATTGCCAAGCAGGTTTTCACATACAAGGAATTTGCTTTGGTGTATTGGTGCTTAACAATAAACACAGTAAGTAGAAAATATAAAGAAAGATAAAGCAAGTACTGCAAGTCAAGAAGCAAGAATAGAAAATTGACAATAACATTAAAAATTATTATATAAATAATACAAAAAAATGTATTGTGCATGATATACATTGTGAATGTAATTTAAGGATCTGCATGTAGAAAGGCGGTTTATGTTTTGTTTTGTGTTTTGTTCTGATAGATTTCCAAATCTGATCCTCCTCAGGAACACAACCTTTTAATGTCAAACATCAGAATATATCTGTATATACCTAACGAGGAATAAATAATCTAGTTTATTTTCATTCAAACTTGGATAGAAACATAATGAGTGTACCCAGCTGTAAACCCTATATCACATCTGACTATGTCTGATAATACTTATGATCAAACTGACTGAATAATGAAACCGTCTGTACCTCGCGTGTAAGAATTTACCTTGTGGTGTGTGTGTGTGTGTGTGTGTGTGTGTGTGTGTGTGTGTGTGTGTCTGAGCTATACGCTGCATGGACACAAACGATTGTTTCAGTGAATACACTGAACATATACTATATGTGATTGATACAGGTACAGTATGTATAAGAGAGTCTATAGGCCTGGATCATTAGCTGACGGGGCACTTGGAGTTATTTGTACCAGTAGCTGTGCATGAAGGGAATGTTATTCTAAAGCCTGACTGTGGAATGCACTATTCAAACACTATAGACCTGCCACACACTGTACTACGATCCCTTCACATGCTGATTCAAAACATCAGGGTGGCACCGCAGTAGTATAAAATGATGTCCTCTTTTCATGTTTACTCAAATGTGTTACTTGCACTGGTCCATTCAGTATATGAAAATAGCATGCACGCCTGCAGCGTTTATCTACCGGTACGTCAAAAAAACATGCATGGGCATATTCATGCACCATAATATAGCTCTGCACAGTGTGGTGCTCCCTCCCAGCTGGACGCTGCCACATAAGTGAGGTTTGAGGTTGAGATAGCCTTCCTTCAAGTGCTGAGGATTTTTGGAGTTTTTTTGAATTCTTTACTGAAAACATATCCGTTTGGAGGCCAGCGCTGGTCAGCTTTAAAGGCTGGATGAGCAAGGGGGTTTACAGAAACAGCTGTGAGGTGAGGAGATGTTCACTCAGTCAAGAGCTTCTCCAGATAACAGAGAGGCCATTATTCAGAGGCACCTATGAGATCGGTAAAGCTCCAAACTCTCTTTACATGAGAGGGGAAGAAAGACAGAATTACTTAAAAACATAGAATACATAAAAAGGAAACTGAGAGAAGTTAAGTGTCAGTTCTCTGTGAATCTCTATAGTGATTGACAACCCTTGTGACCATTAAGTCCTCCAAACTAAACAACAAAATACACTGTTTACCACTGCCCTCAAGACTGACACATAACAGTTTTCTGATCAGATACTGCTCTGGTTAAAGGCTAACTCAGGTATTTTTAAACCTGGGCCCCATCTTTACATATTTTTACATAGTTGATCGCCTCATCCGGCAGCTGCAAAATGGGTAGAACAATGGCTGCAACGTAATCCTTGTGGGCAACTGCGCCCGTCAAAGTCCGTCTGCTAAAAGTGCTTGTTTTTGCCACTGAGTCTGGCTCAGACTGTTATTCTATGTGTCTGACAACATTATGGAAGGATCCCTACAGAGATTGTTGTTGTTTAACCAGAAACACCGTCGTCTTCCTGCAACAACTCAACCTCTCGTGAGATTTCAGAGTGAGACTTTTCCTTGAGCGAGACTTTCTGTTTCTGGCAAAAACTAGCACTTTTAGTGGACGGACTTTGACGGGCACAGTTTAGTGATGGGAAAACCGGTTCATTTTAGTGACTTAGGTCTTTAAGTCTTGTTCAGTAAAATGAACTACTCTTTTTTCGAGTCATTCGTTCATTTCGTTCAGTAGACAAAGGTGGGGGGGACTACTCATTTCTGTCCAATACTGAGCCTGTGTAGCCGTCACATGAAAAATGAACAAAAGACTAACAAACAAACGACCCAAACCAGTCAGCTGTCACGTGAGAAAAACTAAACTCATGCATTATTATTGTTGCGCAGGCGCTGCCGAAATGAATGAATCACTCTCTGAGATGACTTGTTACTACTCGTTCATATCAAAGAGTCATTCATAATGAACAATTCGTTCATGAACAACACATTGGCTTAAGTTGCAGCCATTGCAGCCTGTTTTGTGGCTGCCAGCTGAGGCGATTTCCTGGACCAATTCAAATCTTTTTGTACCTTTTAGTCATTCAGACTCCAAAATATGCAAAAATAGGGCCTAGCTTTTAAAATACCTGAATTACCCTTTAAGGTTTAGTTGGCAAAAATGACTTGGTAAGTGTGAGAGGAAGATCATAGTTTGGATTGAAAAACCTTTGTCAGTAGGTAACACAAAGCAAACAGTGGTCTCCCGTGTTAAAGTTGTGGCTCTATAACGTCACACTACTTCATCCTTTGCTCCCTTTGAAACATCGAAGGAGACTGATGTTTTCTTTTACAACCTCATTCTTATTTTTGAGATTTTAGTTGTGGTGGTCCTGAGGAAGCTGTTACATCACTAGTATGGACTCAAAAGCAATCACACAAGTTGTAGACAAACTCCTTATCTAATAACATCATCTTAACCACTTAATTGGAAGGGAAACTTAAGCTAATAAAGTCATTAACTAACTTTTATTAGATTTTACAGTGCTTCCTGGTGTAACTTTGACCTGCCATACAGTTTTTCACTGCCATAGATACTTAAAAAGGGCATTTTGGTTGCATCGACTTAAGGTTTCACTAAAACTACAGATTACTTGCAGTATATAAATATAGTTTTTATATTAGTGTTTTTTGATATAGGATAAGTCACCCATGTTAGGAAGCTTTTCAGAAGTTTGTTCCAGTGCAGGGAAAGTTCATTGGTATTAATTTCTTTAAAATGTAGTAAAGCAAGTCTCTGATAGGTTGATTTTTATCTTGAGAACTTGAAACTCACTTTAAAGTTAATAAATTGATATTCTTGACCTCTTGCCCTTCATGTGTGGGGTGTAGTAGTGAACGTTACAGTATGTTGACTGGTTCATTGTAGGAGAAAGGACATATTATCATGTTGGATGTCCAACTTCTGCAGGTTTCTTAGTCACAACCTGAAGCTCTCCCAAAAATTCTCTGGGAGAAAGCCAGGCGCTGCTCCGAACACATGGCTTACTCCTCAGGACTTCTCTGCATCTCACAGTGAACTTAGTGTGTTTAACATACTGCTTTAACTGTGAGCTTGGTATTTCTCTCAGACTTACTTTATTTTAGAGAGACCTCGTCCTCTGACCCACAGCCCTCCAGCTCAGCTCAGCTCAGGGAGGTTTTCTCTCCGCTTGGTTAACCACGACCTGCACTATACTGTTTCTACCCCCTCTCCCACCCACTTTTTTTTTAAAGCCCTTCCTCAAACAGAGACATTCATGGTTTGGTTAGAGTGTGTGTGTGTGTGTGTGTGTGTGTCCAATTAAATAAAAAGTAGCACAACTGGGCGGAAAACTGCCCAATCTGGCAACACTACTGGTGGAGGCGATTAAAGTAGGATACTTTTAGGACCCAATGGACTCAATTCGTCAAACTTTGTATTCCCACTCTGAGTTGTCATAACTCAATCAAATATGAACACACAGGCATGATAGACATATTTTTAGATTCAGTGTGACTTACACTTCTCGAAGATAGCATTATCTCCGATGCCCATCGCGGATAAACGTCCATAAATCCATTCAGAAAACCGAGAAAAAAGACGCTTCTTATGACTGCAGAACTTGCCTGAGAATAATCACGTTTTTAAGTTTTCTTCAGTATCAAAGTAATCCAGTGACAGTTGTCCGTTCATCCATGAGTATATTGCAACAGCAACTGCTAATAGTTCATTCGGCATATTTTTCATGTAGCTTTGCCAAAAAGTAAAGAAATAAAGGCTAAAAATACAGGCGCTAACTAGCTTCTTCATCTTCTTCTTCTTGTTTATTAACGGATCGCACGCCAACGTAAAAGATGCACACCGCCACCTGCTGTATCGGAGTGTGTAGATTCATGGCATTAAATCACCTGAATACTGATGTAGGCTACTGGTTGGTTTAACAGAAAAAGAAAAAAAAGTATTTCCTAATCCTGTCTCTATAATATAACATAACGGCCTTCTGAGTTTCCTGGATACTTGATCTGTACTCAATAATGCTTTTAAACTCCATCATTGCCTACAGGCATCATTGCCTATAGTCAGTCCTACTGACTCCATAGCAACATTTTCTGTTTACATCCCCAAATTATGGGAAATGTAGTTCCAAAATTTGAGCATGATTATCTCCCAAAATAGAAGTAAGACAAAAAAATAATAATAACAGTCACACTTGAATATCTCCCATTTTCTGGAAAGACCTTTGGATATTTATCACTATGACGCTGATGATCACTGATCAGACTACTTTTCAAACTGTTTCTGCAGAATCGTAGCTTCAAAATGGGAAAAACATTGGAATTTAAATCACGTCTCAGTTCAAGAGGTGCTACAGGTAGTGAATTCATGTGTTGGAGTTTTACAGATTCTCACTGAAATTATATGAAAGCCAATATTGTTCTTTTCTTGCTGTAGAAAATGCAGAACAGTGTTTTAAGCGCTAGTAACTGTAGGTTAGAGATCCAACATACAGCATCAAAAATATGACTTATCACAGCAAGTAAAAGATGAAAAAAAGAGCTGGTTGTTTCCTGTAGAAAAGGCTCAGCGATACTAGCACGAGTAGAGACTAAAGATGTTGGTCTCAGGTCTGCATTTGAAGATGGCCAAGGATTCTTCACATCTTATCTGTACAGGTAAATAGCATTTTATTAAGACAGCAAAAACAAGGTAGTGGATCTTATGGATCACACTTTTTCTTCTGCCAAAGCTGGAACCGTTTTGGTTATTTCACATTTCTGTATTCGTGTTTGGTCTGTGCTCATTTCATTGACATGATGCATGTAAGTACAGACTGATCTCAAGTTACATTTACTTAAACCTCAAAGCCATTTAATGCAGGAGTTGTCCCATTAACAACTATACTGGAAAACGTAGGAAATCAAAATAGCTTGTTGTAATGAAAAATAACAAACATGATTACATGAGGAAACGTCAACAATATTTTTATCTTTTAAACAAGCTGATACAGTAAATTATCTAAACAATGAGGAATTATTAAATCAAATTTAGGGAGAGGGACATTTCCTCCTCAGTTATAATTATCCAAAGACTCAACAAGCTTAGAGGCCTAACACATTTACAGGCTTATTAAAGATGCCTATCAAGTGTCATCGACCTTAAAATCCAAGAAAAACATCCGCTGTCCAGCCTGGATCTGCATGACTGTCGTCTCTGGATCTCTTTGCACTGCAGCGTAGCCAGATTTCATTATCAACCTCATCTGTGCTCTATTATATATCTGTTATTTCCTTTCACAAGGCATGGGATTTCTGTTTTGATATGCATTTGGATGTAGAAATGTTGAGCTGCATGTGTGTGTGTGTGTGTGTGTGTGTGTATGTCTATGACTAGCATTCAAGGTTAATAGTCCCCGTGCTCTCCCCACATGGACGTCTGCAAGTCATTATCCAATCTGTGCTGCAGTATTACTAACAACAAGACTCTTGAGTACAGAGACCGATATGGCTGATTTGAACATATTTAATACTGCATATATTTCATATTTACTGCACATTTTCTCATACATATTCTGCGTTCATTTTTCTTGGTCTCAGTAGATGCATATAGCTGTGTACAGTTATTTGAGCTCCATTTCCTGTGTGTATTCATGTTTAAATTCTATCTTGTTTGCTGTCTCCTGGTACTTTTCACTGCTGGGATGACTCACTTTCCACACAGGAATCATTAAAGTTTCAACATGTTGGAGTTAGCCTGTAGTTCTCATTTCAGTGGTGAATAATAAGAGGAATTTTCAGTTTGTCATGTAACTGATGCATCAGATAAAAAACTGAAAACAATGCTACTATCTTTCTATTTATTCGAGATCGTTCCACAGCTTCCTTCACACATTCCCACGGTTTCACTGCACTGAAACCATTAGCATACCAGTAACAAAGCTGCACGTGGAGTTGATTTGGGATACAGTCAGTGCATTGCTCCTATACCCAAGATAAATCAGGCAACATTCTTTTCCCCTTCTTTATTCAAAACTAATGCAATGCAGGAATGTGCTTTTGTCCCGCTGAGTTTGGGGATGCGGCTCATTGCAACTGGCTTTGCTGAAGTGGTCGTGACTCCACCCACATCGCACGCTGCTTCACTGAATTACAGTATATTCTGTTCAGTGGTCCCTCTAGCTGTCAGGTATTGATTTGGAGGTGAAAGTTTAACGCTTTCAGTGTAATCCTAACCTGTTTGAGTCATTTATAAAACTACAATTAAAGTCTTAGTACTCTTAAGAGTAGGCAGTGGTGAAGTACGTTCACTAAGTACTGTCCTGGTGTATAAATTTCAGGTACTTGCTCTCTACTTGAGTATTTTCATTTTATGCTACTTTATGCTTCTACTCCAGAGGGAAATTGTACTTTTACTGCAATGAAGCAAAACCTGCAAGATCAGTGCTCTCCAACCCCTGCTGTGCTGAGCTTGGTGCTTCCTCGTGGGGAGCGATGATGCAGAGCCTAATGCGAAACGATAATGCTGTACATATTCTACATAATCTATTCCAGAGTTGGCTGACTGAACTACATTTATTTGACAACAACACTTACTAGTTATTTTGCAGGTTAATTAAACATAAAACACATGATCAGCTTAGAAATTATGACATATAAACATATATATATATTCTATCAACAGTATATAAGAATGTTTTCACTGCCGTGTCTGGTTGGAAGCTACAAGTCTGTTTTAACCTTAACCGTGCCTAACCAAGTCTCAAATCTACAGCAATGATAATGTACTGCATAATAACAGTCTGAAAGGGCAATATAAGTATTTTTACTTTTGATACTGAGGTATATTTGCTGCTGTATTCTATTTGAGTACAACTTTTTTTAACGAAAAATGTAATTAAAAAGAGACATTGTCTTCCAGGGGGATACATCAAGTCAAATCAAGTCAAGTCCATTTTATTTATACAACCCAAAATCCCAAATGACAAATTTGCCTGAGAGGGCTTTACAGTCTGCACCACACAACAACACCTTTTATGTTTCGACCCTCGACTCGAATCAGGAAAAAATCCACACACAAAGAAAAAGATTTAAACATACGTGTGAGAAATACATCCTTTTCCACCCGTAACCATCTCATCCATGCGGATAAATGTCCCCTGTTGGCTTTTAAGTCTCAGGTTCACCCTTAAACAAGTTATTTCTATAATACATCTGCTGCTCCACAGAGCAAATAGAACAAGTAGGATTTGAAAGCCCCACATGTTAGGGTCATTATGGCCTGGGCAGCCCCATGTGGGGATTGACTCATAGTCTGTTCTGCAACACCACAGGCCCTCTGTGATGTTTACCCCTATGAAAGGCTCCTTATTGACATGATGAATAGCCTCAGACTCTCGGTGCAGCACTCGGGGAAATAGAGTCACGGCCAGGAGGTCATCGGTCCAAGCCTGGTTTACACATGAACATAATCTTCCTAATACACACCCATAGGCATCCGTGGGTTAACACACTTAGAGGCTACTTAGCTAAGCAAACTTAACTGAAGAATCTATTCACATGTCTCAATGGGTAGGTTGTTTACCGTGTTGGTTGATAGAACTAAAGGCTTTTCAGAATGGTGATGATCCTGTACCTGCAAATGGGTACTGAGAATGAATTTAATGCATTTTTCTCTGTGCAGTGAGTATTTTCGTGTTCTCTAAAAGTTTTTAAATTTTGCTTTTCCAATATTCTAAATCTTTTTTATCTCCCAATTTCCTCGTTGTACACTGGACCCCTTAAAAAGTCCTCTAATGACTGTATTATGAGCTTCGAAAGAGAGCATGCGAGGGTTACCGTCATGTTATCATCATCTAGCATAATTCAAAGTAACACACGTATGAGCAAACTGGTGTGCTTTTTTAAGAAACTAAAACACACACAACTCTGTCAAACTGATTGTCAGCATGCAGTATGCTCAGAACACATAGCTAATTAGCTTTAGCCTGACTTCTGAATCACACAATCATACACATCTCTAATATTTCAAGTGATTCAAGTAGTAAATATACAGTGAAACCAAATGGTAATTCAGTCTGATGATCAGGCTGACTTTGCTTTAGCTAATCTTTGAAGTAAAATGCTAAGTATCTATTAGTATCTAAGTATCTCTCTCTCTCCCTCTGCAGTACAACATAAAGTCCTAAAATGTAAAAGAAATGCAATGAATCATTCCTTTCCTCTCCAGTGGGTTTTTTCATTTTGTGCTGTTTGCACAAGGTGTGCGCAACAGGAGTGGATGGGGTCTCTGGTCTCAGCAAAACACTTGTGGTTGGGATTAAGCTCCACACCCAGGAGCCACCAACACACACACACACACACACACACACACACACATGCACGCTCACATACTTTCACAGCTGCTCTGTGTTTTCACATGTGAAGTCATGCTCTGCTGAAGTCGAAAAAAACAGCAGTACACATCCAAACAGAGGACCCAACCCTGAAAAGAACAATGGAGAGAAGGTGAGAAAAAAGGGAGTTAGAAGGTGACAACACAGCTCCCGTCTGATCAACTCTGAAGCCGGTGTCTGACTCGTATCAACCGGTGCATATTGCTCAGTCAAACAGTTTTTATGTTCCTGCTGAGCTCCACTAAATGATGACACACGAGAATCATTAGGTTATTTCTGTCGTGTAAGCGCTGCCCTTTTATTTGGTCCTCTCTTTCATGTGGTTCCAAGCTAAAAACTTTGTGGGGGGATATGGTCAAGGAGTCTGCTTCTGATGCATGCTGGGAGACCTTGTGAGGAATACAGCAGGTACCAATTAAAGGACACTTCCTGATCTCTGTAATCAGCATTTCATGTTCTTCCTTTACACCTGACAGGGGGATTTCTATGGATGCAGTCTGTCTTATATGTCTGCTTCTAGCCAGTAAGTAATATTGTGTCATTAAAATATTCCACCTAGTATTCTCAGTGTGTCGTGTTGTTGCAGTTTGGGTTGAGGATGAAGTGACGTGGGAGTCAAGAAAGGCAGTAATCAGCTTTGTGTTCATGGTTAATGGTTTCTTTTCAGAGTGCAGTTCAGCCTCATGGACAGCTGTTCACGTGCATTAGTTGAAGATTTGGATTTGGTGGGCTGACTCGGCTTATGATCAAAAACTAGCGAGTCGACAACTTTGCTAACAGCCAAACATCAAGCAAGTGCAACAACACAAGACACAGTGAGCCAACTAATATGACTCACTAGTCCAACAGCAAGAAGGCCGGCTCGCCGTCTTTCCTGCAGCCTTTATTTCACAAAGCTCTCGCCAACGACTAAAAGCCTCTCTGAGATTTCCTCTTGTCCGGCCTCTCGCTCGGTCACTCTCTCTTTTTCTCTTCTTAGCTTCCTCTGTCGGCGTCCTCTTCGGTCTCTTGGCCTCTGCCATGATGTCCATACGGAAATTACCGAGCTAGACCCGTGTGTGATGTAGTGCCGTAAAGCGTTACGCACTTATGGTGGGAGATCGTACCTGCTCAACCTGAGTTACATAGTTCAAGAACAGGCGTTCAGGGCGCGGAGTGGGAATGAAAGAGGCGCCAGTGTACCATCACAATGATTCTGAAGCTGTTATTTAAGGTAAAATAGTTCCATAATGTTGCTTTAAAATGTAGCTAGATTTGTCTGTGTGCACTCATGTGTCATGTAATTGTGTATGTGTGTAACGTGTGACAGGATACCCTCTCACTGACCTGTCAGCGGGGCCGATAAAAGAGAAAGAGAGTTCAAAGGTCAAGGGGCAAGGTCAAAGGTCATTATGTTTATGAATGCAGCCCTACATTGGACATGCTGCGTCAACAAAAATTCATTAGGGTCAGGATGTCACTGTGGAGTGAGACTAACAGCGTCTCGTGTTTCCACCAGGTTGGTTTCTCAATATCAAACTCTGGAGAGCTGATGAGCCGGTTTTCTCCTATAAGCTTGAAGTGATGGTTGAGCTGAAACCTCAAAAACACAGAAACAGTGTCCCTATAATTTCACTATGTTTCTGTAACTGTGTCAAGTTAATGACATTTTGAGTCAAAATAAGGTGTGATGAAACTACAACATGTGGCCGCAGCCGCTGAACCCCGGCCATCTAACAATGAAGGATGTAGCAGGCTGCCACTCAGCCACACACTGCTAACTGTTTTATGTGACAGATGAGAATTATCAGGACCTTTTGAGCTCTAAATCTCAGACAGAACTCAAGATGTCAGTGGAGTTTCAGACATATTACACTCACCAAAGAAAGCCTTTGAACAGAACATGTGAGACCCAGATGAACTTTGTGTGTGGGATGTCAAACTTTGTGAATTGATTTTAACAGAAGACGGGTGGTGCAGGAAAGCCAAAATGTTCCTTCTAAAACAAAGTTTCCAGTCCTGAGCTGTGCCCAGTTCCATACTACACACTAATACCACACATTATGTACTGTATACACATTTTCATATAGCATACTGTTTTTGAATTTAGTATACATGAAATTAAAGTACTTATATAGTAAAACAGGAAAATGACACGTGAAAAAGACGTGCTAAAAGGCGTCAATCACACTGCCGTTTTAACAAGCTACTACCAATTAATTTTAACAAAGAGTTAATGATCCTCCTGGGGGCGTCTCGCCACCATCTGCAGTTTCTTTTAATTTATTTCAGCTGTAAGTAGCTCCGCCTTTTTCTTTGTGCTTTGTGGGACAACAGTGTCCACCAAATATACTTGTCAGTTGTCCAGTGTTGAACACATACTCAATATATATGTTATATATTTCTGTTACAGTGTCAGGTTAATGACAAACAGGTGAAAAGGGGAGCTATAGAGACACAGATGATGTACAGTGATCTGCTGAGTAACAGAAATCATGTTGTAAACCTCAGAAAATGAATGAGCACTAATCATTTCTCAGACCTGCTGGATGCTGGATGTTTGGGGTCAGTGGGTCAGTATCAGCTGCACATGTGAACTCCACATGCAGCACATGTTTTAAGCACATCTTATACCTCTGCTATGGCTTTCACATCTGCCCCCCTCACGCATGATGTAAAGTGCACCGTCGCTTATATGACTTTACTGGTTTGTCTGAATGTAATAAAGGTCTGTAATAAAGAACCATCCGGATGGAAGTAAAATACATGGTTCAGCTGGCAGTCCTGGGAATGATTTGCACTCTGGCTCATTCAGAGAGAAGTGAGCAGTCTGTGTAGTGGGCAGACGACTACAGTGATTTTGCACACAGCGAATGTAATTACAGAGTAAATTGTGGAGAGCTCTGTGGACTTTAGAATAGGACGCATGTAGCAATCAGTGCTCTGTGTAACGCTGACAGCACAATAAGGTACTGTAGAGGGACAGGTTGAACATATCCAAGCCCATTTTGACAAGTTCAGCCCACCACAGCAGGAGCACGACCTCTGTCTTCTTTATGACTTTAAATCAAATGTGCTGAAATCACATGAGCAGTCACTCTCTGTCCTGCAGCTGTTATCATCTGCTGACATCAGGAGGAACACAGGATGCTTGAGGCCCTTTTGCTGCTCTCATCATCCAAATAAATATCTCTTCAATGGAAGTTTCGCTGTCTGGGGAACCTGCATGTGACTCTGATATAAACTGAGTAGCGGCCATTGTTTTCTAGACACAACCCAGCAGCCTGTAGCTGAGTGTCGGTTCCCATTGTGATGGTGTAAATAAACAGCTGAACATCCTCTTGTTCCTGGCGGCGGTTTTGAGGCAAAAGAGAGTTTTTCATGTATTGGATTTAGGTTGAGGCAGTGGAACTGGATGCGGATGGAGCTGGTTCACAGTTGAGAGCATTCTGGGAGACTTTTAATTTTTTTAGCATTATTTTTAGCATCACTTCACCAAAGGAATGTCTATTATTTCCACATGTTTCAAATCCAGTGTTGCATCTCAACACTGACAAAATGTCATGTGCAGCACTTTGGGAGAAAACCAAGAGAAAATTGAAGACAAGTGATGAAAGTTCTGCAGAAATATAAGATGTGGTGATTGCATTACATAATATATTTTGTACAGGCAGAGATAGTCCGTTTTATATAAACTAGCAGCTGTACATGCTGAGGCAGTAGCACATACTGTGTAGTGTTTTGCCTTTTGCAGTGAGAGTGGATGTGGCTCAGACCTAGTGGTTCACTTTTCTTTACTTAGGCCTTAATTACAAGCCAAACTGGGAAACTTTCTTAGAGGAAATGGAAAGAGTCTGATTTGGGCTAAAAGAGCCCTCATAAAAGAGCAAAGACAGTCAGTGCAATTATATTATTTTGGCAATAAACATGTAAAGACAACATTCATTTTTGCTTCTTTTTTTCTCACTATAAACAGTTAGGGGAACAGTAAATGGATGGTCAGCCTCTAAGTTTAAACATACAGCAGCACTGTATTTCCCTCTAAATCTTCTGTACAGTTTCTGCACCAGAATAAGGAGCAGCCTTCTGGAGGGAGATGGGAAACGACGGTCCACTTGGTGGATCAGGATGGGATTTGGGGGCGGTTTTCTTTTGGCTTTAAAGGAGGAACTTGACACTGAGCTTGATTGGTCATTTCTCTTCCCGGTAATCTGGCCAGCAGGGGGGCGAAATGTTTTACTTTTCTCACATATTTTGAAATCTGCTTTTAGCCAGCTACTTAATATGTTGTGTTTCAGTGAAACCTAAAACCACCACAGGCAGCGCGGGGACAGGAACTTTGTACACAGGCATATCTAGTGAAATGGGTGCTGCAGACTGAACTGGCAACCGACAGTCCCGGGGCAAGTTCCTGCCAGTGCGTCGCCAGGAGTCCGGAGGCTGAGGTTTGTGTGGACATTTCTGGGAAAGCCTCCAAAGCTCAGTTTGTGCCAAGGAGAACCTGGGAAGAAGCACAGGCGCGTTTTCCTCTACAGACTCAGCGCAGGTTTCCAGCGCGGTTCAGACTACGTAAATCTCTCGCATTTAGTCGGAGGTTCCTCCTTCCTGCGCCCAGAAGATCGTGCCATAGTTTGTTGGAAATTAACAATGCCCGAGGATTATTTGGATACATTAAGATATTAGGATGTAAACGCAAGCGTGAGCGTATTTTGGATTCCAAAACTTTTCGCCGAAAGACTTCATTCATTTTCTCTCTGGGGGCTGAGGAAATATTTCAAAGTTTTGGATGTTTGTATAACAGAGATGATCTATAATTATATTATAAATATAATTGGGATTATACTTATAAACGGAAGTGTTGCTGACATTAAGTTCTGGATATAACTGTTTACGCACAACAAACTCTTCTGTTATTCGCCTTGTCTGTCAGTGAAGTGGATGTTTTCAGCAGAAGGCATGCTCTGAAACAGATCACTGGCAGACTATTATGTGCCGATCCTGCACAGTTTGTCTTCATCTGGAATTAATTGATTAAACCTCAAATGCACTAAAGACGCGTCAGGATCGCGGCTCCACCACTGGATCTTTCTCTCTCCCTCGGTGAGTGTTTAGCCTACTTTATCTGACATCGCGCCAGGATGCGGAGGGCTTTTGTTCTCAGTTTAGCTCTGATATATCTGCTAACCTGGACAGGCGAAGCCGACAAACAGACTCACCTCAGGCGGGTGCGGTTGCACAGACGCGCAAGACTGGGACGTGCCCAGCTGGGCGCAACGGACAAGGAGCGCCTCGTCGGACGTATGCGCCCTGGGTTTGGTTCGGCAATCTCGGTGCACAGCTCCAGGAACGGGGAAGATGTGCAGGCTGACGAGGGTGCTCCAGTGCAGGGAAAGAGAGCAGGAGGTCAGGGTCTAGTGCCAAGGAGAGGGGTGGCCGGACAGATTGGCTTACCCCGTCAGCCGAACATGCTGCAAGATGAGGGCACCCCCGGAGCGAGAGCCAGGGTCGCCCGGATGCCCAGCAGCGCTGGGTCACCAAATCTGCTGGCCAGTTTTGCAGGGAAGAACCGCGTCCTGGTGATCTCGGCGCCTCATGATTCAGACGGCTATTACCGGCTGATGATGTCTCTTCTGAAACCAGATGTGTACTGCGAGCTCGCCGAGCGACATGTCCACCAGATTGTCATGTTTCACCAGGAGGGAGAGATGGGGGGCAAGGTGAGGAGGATCACCACCGAGGGGAAGGTGATGGAGGAGCCACTGGACACAGCACTCATCCCCAGACTCATGAGCTTCCTCAAACTGGAGAAAGGTGAGTATAATGGGTTTAGGTCCTTATGGAGGGGGTGGCATTGTGACAATAGAGATTATAACTGTCTTTCTCTAAACCTACTCTTACTTACTCTAAGTTAAGTGAAGGGGCTTGTACCTGTTGAAATTCCCTGCTCAAGGGAACCTCAGCAGGATGTTTTCTGACCAACCAGAGCCTATATGGTGCGGCACGCACCTCACACTCAGCTCCTCCTCTGGGTGAAAACATGACAGAATATACTGACACTGTTTGTATCCAAATCTGACCGCTGATGTGTTGACCTGCAGGTAAGTTTGGGATGGTGCTGCTGAAGAAGACCCTGCAGGTGGAAGAGCGCTACCCCTACCCTGTGAGGATGGAGGCCATGTATGAGGTGATTGACCAGTCGCCCATGAGGAAGCTGGAGAAGCTCAGACAGAAAGGCTTCGTCCAGAAGTGCAGAGGAGCAGGTGTGGAGGGTCAAGTGGAGGAGGGCACACTCACAGGTGAGAGGGGGCTTATGTTGATTATGTTTTATACTTTTTAATCTACATAAAGGGTCAGTTCACACAAATGACAAAAAAACAAACATTTTCTCTCTCTCTAGTGGCATCTACTCGTGCAGATTTTCATTTCAAGTGACCAGAATTTGACTGTACTTTTTCTTTGTGGTTCTCACAGCAATGAAAATTCACATTTAAAAAACATCTCTTTCCAGTGAGAGTAGTGTTTCCTCGTTACTCAACATTATCCACAAAACACTCTGACAACTGTTTTCATAGGAGCTATTTCTTCAGAACAAAATAGTTTCAATAAAGACTATAACAACATGTTTTGTGGTTTATCCAGAGTTAAGGGGACATTGTTCCTGGAAAGAAATGTGGCTGTCGACATTTCTTTGCACAATCTCAAAGAAACTATCTGCATGGCTAAATATCACCAGGGAAGAAGTGAGAAAATATGTTTTTATGGCATTTGGGTGAAGTAAGTTAGTAAGTAAAAATGCATTTATATAGCACCTTTCAAAACCTTGGTTACAAAGTGCTTTACAAAAGGATAAAAACATTACAACAGGAGACAGAGCACAATAAATACACAAACAGTTAGAGGCATCACAAATCAAAATAGTTTACATGAATCAAGCACAAAAACACTTAGACTTGACTTAACAGCTGTGACTTAAAACACTCAGGAGAGTTTGCTGACCAGACTCCCAGTGGGGAGACTGTTCTACAGCCTGGGACCAGGACCGCGAATGCACAGTTCCCACGTGTTTTCAGTCTTGAACGAGGGACAACTAGCAGGCCTCGTTCAGAGGACCTGAGGGGCCTAGCAGAGGTATAAGGCATTAGAAGTTCACCTCTGGAGCAAAATCATTCGAAGCCTCATAGATGAGGAGGAGGATCTTGAATCCTAAATTTAATCGGAGGCCAGTGTAGTGACATCAGAACTGGGGTGATGTGGGAACGATGAGGTCTTAGTGAGTAATCTAGCTGCAGAGTTTTGGACTAACTGTAACCGGGTAAGAGCGTCTTGGCTTAGGCAGGAATAAAGAGCTTTACAGTAGTCTAAGCAGGAGGATACAAAAGCATGGATAACCATTTCCAACTGCTGGAAAGATAACACTGGGCGTATTTTTGCAATATTCCTCAGGTGACTGAAAAACTGTCTTGACTTGTTTATTGAATTTTAGCTGGTAGGTTTTTGGAAAAAGATTTTCTATTAGTAGCCAAAGTGCTGCTTTTAAACCCTGATCCCATACAAAGACTGACAGAACTGTTGTAGCAGTAGTCACTATGTATCTCTGATTAAGCATGTCATCTTTCAGAACTAGACATTTTTAAATAAAATAGTCAGTGATTGGAACATTTTCACACTATAATGTATTTTGACTCAACAATATGAGTTAAACTTTTTTGGACTGATGTAATATTGTTGAAGGAATCCACTGTCCTCTTGTCCATAAAACATTTACTCTATTATCTGTCTTTCTGTGTGTGCAGCAGTAGATACACCAGTAGAAAGAAAACCAGGGAAGAAGATCTTAAGAAAGCCCACAACAACAACCACAGCTGCCACCACCACAACTACAACTACACGACCAACCACCACAACTACAACTACTACCACCACCACAACAACTACAACCCGGCCCACCACCACCACAACCAGAGCAACAACAACCACAACCACCACCAAACCCGCCACCAGAAGAACCACCACAAAACGACCCACCACTACCACCACCACTACCACCACCCAGAGATCAACCAGAGCCCACACCACAGCCCTGTGGCTCCCCGCCCCCAGAACCACTGCTGATCCTTACTACTACAACCGCAGAGAGAGGGAGAGGTACCCGGCTAAAACCACCCCAGCTGGAGATAACCGCACTGACAAGGACAACAGAGATCCACACAGCCGCAAGCTGGCACCCCCCACACATAAACCCTCCAAGACCAAACCCACCAAGAGGAAGAACGGGGGAGAGAAGGTGAGTCAACGAGAGTTAGCTGAAGTGTTGCATATACTGTACGTATACTTGTTTCTGTTTGACTGATTTGGTTTGGTAAAAGTGTTTTGGGTTCATTCTGTATACAGGCTACTAAACTTATACTTAAATTAGTTTTGGATGTGATTATATAGGTGAGCTAAAATGATCATCCTGTTGAATCCATTGGAAACATTTTTGCTAATAAAATGTCACTTTAGGGGTCATTATGCAATGCACCTTCCCAGAGGTGATTGGTCTTTTTCTTCTTGTGTGTTGATGAAGTGTTTGTGGGGATCAGACTTTTCTTCATCTATTCAGCTTTGATATATAGACAATCTTGTAAAAAGTTGCTTTTTTTCTGAGACATTTTTGTCTTTTTAGCAAGTGTCCCAGTATTATTTGCTTAGTAATAGAGTTTACATGGCTCTGGAATGGGCCTTTTAAATTGAAGTGCTAACTCTGATGGATGTGTGGCTTTGTACTGGTAATGCTAACTGCCAAATTAACTACTGTTGCCTCACTTTTTGTGTGTACGAGGAGATTTGCCGGGAAAGATTTATGACACTGGGTCCTGAAGCTCGAAAAACAGCATAATTGAACATTCTTGTTAGATCATTGTCATGTTATTTTAATCAGTAATGAAAATGGAGACATATTAACATAAAAATGTTGTGGATAATTACTCTTAATCAATTAACAATATATATTTATCTGTGCAGGTGTTGACTAACGAATACGAGGACAAGTTCGAAGTCGGCATGCCGACAGTCAGTGATCTGGAGGAGACAGAAACCTTCACCAACATCAGTCCCACCAAGAAGGTCAAGGGCAAGCACGATAAGCACGACAAGAAGAAGAAAAAGAATGACAAGGCTGCCAAGAAAGCCGAGAGGAGAGGAGGAAAGGCAGGGAAGGAGGGGAAGATCGCGGCAAAGAAAAATGGCAAGAAGCTGTCAAAGTACCCTGAGAAAGAGGACTACCCAAAGCCCACTAAGAAGCCAACACCCCCTCCAAAGGGATCTCTGACCTCCTTCCTGGACTACTTTGAGAACAGGAGGCGGCTGCTGGTGAGTGCATGACATAACTCACAGTTCAAAAGAGGCTCACTACCTCTCTCTCGCCTGGCAAACCTCCTGTTTCAGTCTGAAGCCAGAGAGAAATATTAGTGCTCAGATACAGTAGCTTTATTAAACTGCATTGATCTACCAACGTCCAGTACATGCACATTCCAGTTTTAAAGGAATAGTTCCACAATTTGGGAAATATGCTTATTTGCTCTCTTGCCGAGAGTTAGATGAGAAGATCGATACCACTCTCATACCAGCGGAGACTCCGAGAAGTCACTGCACCCGGCCAGGAAATAGTCCAATAGCACCTAACCCTCCGTAAAACCCCATCGTGTCGTTTTTACACTTCAGTTTATGTATGGATTAAACATATGAGATGTGACGTGTAGATAAGTGAGCTTTAGTATTGCTGATAGGCAGATTTTGTTATCCTTGGACAGAGCCAGGCTAGCTCTTTCCCTCTGCTTCCAGTCTTTATGCTAAGCTAAGCTAACTGGCTGCAGGCTGTAGATTCATATTTCCCATACAGACATGAGAGTGGTGTCAATCTTCCCATCTATCTCTCAGCAAGAAAGCAAATAAGCCAAATAATAATTTCCCAAAATGTCAAACTATTCCTTTAAAGTAAATTTTAGGTAGTTAGTAGTTATTAGAAGTGATTGGGACTTTAATAGAAGTCGCTACGTTCACCTACAGAAGTCTCATCTTTTCACAATGAGAGACAGTGTCAGCTAGCTAATTAGAGCAGTGATCCAACAGACATGTCTGGCAAAACCGTTAAATATCACAATCATAAATACCTGACAAAACTGCTTTGTCTTGACTTCCACTTTGGACTAGCTTCAGAGTTTTCAGCCAAAATGTTATTTTGTTTATGGCTTTATTTGGCAGGGACAGTGCATATTGATAACATTTCTGAAAATCTGCCAGAGTTAGCCAGAAAAGCTAATATTCATGTGTAGTCCCCGGGCAGGCAACAGTTGAAAGCACAGACGATAAGAGAGACAAGAGAGACAGCTCTTATGACACACAGAGTCAACAATAGTATGACAACAATCAACAAATCAACAGATAGCATGACAGTACATCAAAATGAGTTGTGAAGCTGGACGTAGCACCATGCTGCATCAGTGAACAGATGGAAAAGTGGAGCTGGAGGAGGTGATCTGCAGTATATTGCAACACCAATAAGAGGGAGTTTCCAAAACAGAGTACTGGGAAGTTATAAGCCAAAAAATCTCAACATCTGGATAACTAATCTATTGTTGATTCACCTTTACTGGTCAACAAACCGGTGAACACCTCTGTGCTTTGAGGCAGCAAATCATTCACTCGTTTCCCCTTTTTATTTAGTGCTTTATAATCACACTGAAGTGGTGTGTAATATGAATGGGCATAAACTATGTGGAGCAGCTGTCCTCCAGCTCTCTGACAGGCTGCACAGCTGTGTGCTAACAGACTGTGTGTCTCTGTTTTGCAGCCAGTATAGATTCTTATCACAGCAGTGCTGTGGGCAGGCTGGGAAAATATGGCCCGTCCTCCGCCTGCACGTTAATGTAAACACCACCTCTGCAGCACACAGTGTGTACGTGTGTGTGTGTGTGTGTGTGTTTCATTGCGTGTAGATGACACTCTAACCTCCCTCCCTCCCTCCCTCCAGCTGATTACGTCTCCCAGTGAGGAGAACAGTATGTATGTTCAGCAGAGGGACGAGTACCTGGAGTCTGTGTGTGAAATGGCCATCAGGAAAGTCTCCATCATCACCGTCTTTGGCTCCCTGACCAACTCCACCATGAAAATTGACCACTACCAGCTGGGTGAGTAGCTCCCATGTGCACTGCTACTGTAGCACACAGTGTCACTTCTCCCATCATGGTATGGGAAGGTTCAACTCAAACAGCAATAGATGATTGGCAGTTCTCTCATCCAGCGCTTCCATCCGGCTGGGCGAATGCGTCCTTTGCTGTGGTCCTTGCAGTTGCTGAGTCATGCAGCTACTCTGAATACATGTTTATGAGAATCCGAAGTCTCAGTGGATGTTTTCCAAGTTTTAATCTTACAGTGAAACAGAGCTGTAGTTTGATTTTGGGAGCGCTCTACTGCACTTTTTTTAACAATATTTTTATTGGGGTTTATCAAATGAATAGGCAGGTAAATAAAAACATGGTCATTAAAACAGAGGTGAATATACAGATGTTACAATAATTACAATGTACAGAAATCTTGAAGATCACGTGGGCTACTACACTGTATAATCGTGTCCCGCCCCCACCCCAGACTTTGGCTTTATTGATCAATACAAACATTTTGTTTCAAAAACTCCATGAAGCTCCCCCAGATATTTTCAAAAACTCCCAGCTTTCCTTAAGTTATGTATGTTAGTTGTTCCATAGCAACACATGTTGAAAGATCCTTAATATATTGATTCATACTTGGTTTGTTCACATTCTTCCATCCTATAGCTACTGACTCTACTTTACTCTGCTCTCCTCTTCTCAGTCTTTTCTCTCAGTCTCACACATTCTAAACTGAAACTCACAAAAAGTACCAAAATATTGTAAATATAGCAACTGACCTATCATGAAATGGCAGCAATGGGACTTAAATTAATATCCAGGTAGCATTTAGGAGCTCCTACATTTGGTAAAGACATGTAGTTTCCTATTGTCTCCAACTACAGTACCCATTTTTTACTTAGTTGTAATCTTTACCACATTCTTGTGTACTGTGTTCTCCTCTGCTCCCTTCTAAATACTAAAACAGACAGCGTCAGGTATTCTGTCATCTCCCTACACTGTAAAATATCCAGTATAATTTCAGTAATTCAATGGAAGTGATCTACCCTATTTCAAAATATTATAATTTCTTTAAAAAAAAAGACCCAGATATGTTTAGCTGTGCTCTTGCCACATAGCAGATTTGATTTGTTCTTTAAAAGGTACAGTTCTACTCAGTAGTAGTGAGCTGTGAACATTTTTTACTATATGACATGCTACTTGTAGCAGCAATCTTCTCTCCGTCCAGTAATCCCCATTACCACTGCTGTCAAAAGTCTGTGTATTGGCAATAAGCTTGATGCGAAATGAATCTTCAGAGGCAGTGACTCCATTTAAAACGTTTACTCAGAACAAAATAAAGTTACAAGATTCACTCTGTTTGTGCTCAACATGGCACAGTGGCCAAAAAACTGTCTTGCTCCGCAGACTGATTAACTCTAACTGAGAACTATTGGCTATCACGTAACTAGCAGCATAACTAAAGGAGCATTTCTACTAAGTCACTACATACTTACACTACTAATGCTTTTGAAGCTGGAGTAAGTTCAGGGGGAATGTTACTGTGTGAGTGTTCTCCACACTAAGAGGTGAGGCCAAGAGAGGTGTCTCCTGCCACGTCTGCTGTCTGTCCTTGTTCTTCCTTCTTTGCAGATGCTTTCAGTCATGATGTCTGCTCCGAGTGTAACATTCAGAGTGTGCACTGACTGCCAAAGTCTCTGTGCAGGTGATACTAAACAGACTTCTGATTCCTGTGATCCTGGCTTCTGTGCTCTGACGTTAATGTGTGTGTTATCCTGTACGGTGTTTACTGTCTCAGTAACTGTTCTTTTGTATTACTTTGAAATGTTACACGTTCATTGGATTTATGGAGGTGAGATGGGAGTGTGTGGGTCTTCATGTAGGAAGTGAGATGAGTTCAGCAGCTCTTAAAGTACACAGGGGTCTGTGTCACATGTATCATACCTTCCTTGTGTATCATCCTCTGGAGCTGTTGTGTAAGCTGGAGATCACACCCACACACAGGGTCCATACAAAGTCTGGAAAGTTTGGAAAATGCTTAATTTGCTTAATATGCTTGAATTCGAATATACTCCTTGAAAAATGCTTGATTTTCAATATGATAAAGGAAAGTTTTTTTCTTGTGTTCACTTCTCATTCATAGCTAGATAAGTCCTCTGTTGATCCCTTACTCTGGAAATTAGAAATCTTTAAATAATCCTGATTAAAATATCCAATCAAAGTCAATATGAACAGCTGGTAAAATAAACAAAGTGACAGTATACAGTATTGATTGTTGTGGGTGTGAAGGAATTCTGTAAACTTTATTTTTCACAATTGAATTTATAGTAACAATCTAGATGTGATGATAAAGGCTTCGAGAGACTGGAAATTTTTACTTTAGGTACCTTGAAAGTGCTTGAATTTTACTCTTAAAAAGCTGTACGAACCCTGCGCACACACACACACACACACACACACACACACTCCATGCAATTATTACAGCTTTTAAAAAATCTCCCTTTTATTAAACTGCTCACTGCTCGTTCAAAGGGAACAAAACCGCTGCTGTGTTTACGAGATGTGCCGTGTCATTTGTGCTTGGCGGCCCCTCGTATTTTCAGACATTTTATAGCTGTCTCAAACCTGAAGCCTCGGTCAGTTCATCAGGACACACAAACCTAAATCTGTAAAACTTTATGAGTCTGTGACTCCGCATGACAACGAGGTTTTATCCAGAAGGAATGCCGGGAAAAAAGTGCAGAGGTGACGTCAGCCGCCCCCGCCCGTGGTCGGACTCGGTTACACTTTTGTTCCACTTACCAGCCAGAGGGTCAGTGTGTGTGTGTACTGTATACAAACAACTGGCTCTTTCACTGTGGCCCCTCCCTCAGTTTAGGGTGACATCATAGTGTTTGAGTGTTAAGTTGATTGGTCAGCAGCATGTTGTATATTTCTGTGTGTCTGAGTCTGTGTCTCCAGCATGTGCCGGGGTTTTCCTGATTTGATTGCTCATGCACATTACACAGCACAGAGGGTGAACCAACCACCAAAAAACACTGTTCTGTGGTCTCTCTGTGTGTGTGTGTGTGTGTGTGTGTGTTGTGCACACATGCATCGAGGGAGTGGTGACTGACTGAATTTTTAAGGCATCCGACCCGGCCAGATCTCAGTGAATATGTTTCCATTCTGCTCTTCACTGCAGAGTCTTCTTCACTGTCCTGTCATTTTATTTATATATTTTTCAAAACAACATTATTTTGAGCTCAGCAATTGAAAACACATTTTACTCCTAATGTTTCAGAGCTGCACACAATAACACAAACACAACACATGCGTGTGTGCTCACATTGTGTTTGTGTTATTGTGGGTTTATTTGCCGGGAAAACTTCATCATCACAATCGTACATCATTCTACATTAAGAAGCCTGACAGTTCTGTGACTTTCTCACAGTTATATAAGAGCTTTTATTTGTCAGATGTGACGACTGGCAGTCTCATGAACAAAAATATTTGTCAGATTTACAGTTTTCACTTGCGTTTCTTTGGAGCAAAACATCAGAGCAAAAGCTGAGATGTCAGAAGTTATTATATATTATATGTTCTTGTGTTTAGGTTTCACTGGTTTTACTGAATATGCTGCATAGCACAAGCCTTTTCTCTACAAGAAACACTTTAAAAAGAAACTTCCCACTGTCTCTTTTTGTCTCCAGAAAATGACAAGCCTATGAAGGGTCTTCGTCAGGAGGACCTGGTGAACCAAGATCTGATCACAGAGCTGAGGAAGGAGTTTAGCATGACGCACGATGACTTCTACATGGTCCTCACTGACACTGACATGAGAGTCAAGGTAAGGACTCGCTCTCTAGCTGTGTCCCAGAGTTAGGGGGGCTGCAAAGTCCTTCTGGACAGAATATGTTGAGATCTATCCAAGGTCAAAGGCTCCTCTATCTTTTGCCTGAATTTGGAGGACAAAGCTGGTGTATCTTCCCACAATCCATTGCACAGCAGACAATTGTTTAATGATGCGTTCAGGCTACTCAAGTCCATTTGTAAAGTCAGGAAATATTATCTGACCACCTCATTTTTAGCCACATTAGCGGCATGGCTCTATGGATGGCAGTGTTGGGTTTAGGTGATTTTCTTTTTTTAAATATACTTTATTAAACCTTAATTAAATCAATTTATATATCCATACTCAGTTTGTAACCCCCCAATTAATCATGTTTTAACTGTTATAGGTGCTATAGTGAGAACTCTAATCATCAAAAATATTAATAATTGTAATGCAGTAGAAAAAACACAAAAAACTAAATAAAAGTTTTAAAAAAAAGAAGAAAAAATAAATAAATTAAAAAGATGTGTTCTTAATACAGTGAAGCCCAGTAAGCATTTACATGAATGCATCAGGAAAGAAAGGACAGATACAATATATGTGTACTTATATATACTTATATAAAAATCTGTGTGAGCATGCATCAGGTCAGAAGCTAATGACATTCTCTTCAGCCTCAGCTAATTAGCACGTTAGCACGCTAAACTAAGATGGTGAACATGGTAAACATCAATATGTTAGTATTGTCATTGTGAGCATCTTAGTATGCTGACATTAGCATTTAGCTCGAAGCACCGCTGTACTGTAAATACTGTATATCACTTGAACTAGACCAATGCAGGATAACGGAATAATGGAAAACAGACATGAACTCTTACTGGGAAATGGAAGTTTTATGGTTATATTTACCAAATGTGACAACTTGTACTGGAGACGCAGGTATCATGACATTTGTCCCAGTATTCTTCTGGTATTTTCATGTTTTTCTGAGGGACCCACCTTCATGCTCACATCCTTTGAAGGAAGCAGCCCCTGAATTGAGACAGATTGTGAAAGACCTCTAAGCAGGCCATGATATCTTCTTCATCTAACAATCTGAACATGATTTTCTACTTTCCCTCTAAGGTTAAAATACTTAAATTCCCTGAAGTTACCTGTTTTTCCGCTTTATTCGTGGCACTGCTGTTGGTCTGTCGGTCTCCACACTCTGCTGCCCAACACTTTCATCTTCTCTGTCACTGTGAAGGTGGACTGACCTGTCCTTGTACTGCCGACACGCTGCCTTCACTAAAACACTGTTTTAATTCACACAACATGACATTTGCCCAACACCTGTGTGTGTGTGTGTGTGTGCATGCCAGGGTAAATCACCAGGCTGTTTTTGGACAGATTCATCAAAGAGGCCAGTGTTCACCTCTCTGCTGACAGAGTCGGAGACAGGGAGGTCTGTGAACGTACAGGCCTGTGGGTGTGGGTATGAGACAGAAAGTGGGGAGAGGTGTGAAGGAGTTAGAACGAGCTGTGCAGCAGAATCAGCACATCATAAGGTGTGAGAGTGTGTATGTGGCTGTGTTACATGTTCTTGCATGTGTTAGATATTCATGCTGAGATTGTCTGGCATTTGGTAAATTAAATGGGATGCTGTGTTGTGTTTAACCGATATGCCTTGTGCTGCTTCCCAGAAGTTATTATGAAGAATGCCTGTGATGTGGCCACGTCTACCAACATGTTCCAAAACTTCACTTCATCACTTTACTGGAATCAGTTTCAGCATTGTTTTAAACAATGGAATTCTATTTTCATATCCTCTGTGTCGCTTCCAGATTTGTCTTCACAGGCATATTGACTTGTTTATCGTGTGGCTTCACCACATTTCGGATCAACCTATGGGAGAGTATGACTGGTTCTTGTTGATGTTATTTTGTCAGCAAGCCTATGAGGTTCCCATCGCCATGAAGGCCGTGTTTGACTACATCGACACCTTCTCCTCCCGCATCCGAGAGATGGAGCAGCAGAAGAGAGACGGGGTCGTCTGCAAGAAAGAGGACAAGCCCAGATCGTTGGAGAACTTCCTCTCCAGGTAAAGTTGTTTCTAAAGGTTTTAAATACACTACATCAGTGATTCCCAACCAGGGGTACTTGGACCCCAAGGGGTCCTTCTGCAGTTACCAGAAGGTACGCTAATTTGAATAAATAGAAATTATGATTTGATAATATATATATCCACAAATATGTGTTAAGGAGAAAAATCAACACAACTTAACAACTATGGTATCTGACTGCACAAGACACGCCTCAGTTTCCCACCAACCTGAGTGAGCTGGAAGTTGATTACAATTGTTGAAACAAAAAGCTCAAAGTAAAGATTCTGTAAATGGTTGAAACAACCAGTTTCTGTCACTACAAATGGCAGCAGTACAAATGAAAAATTGGCCAAAACTTCTAAAAAATACCAGTGAACAAAACCATAAAGCATCTCTTCTATCAGAGGGGTCTGATAAAGGGGTAGTTAGGCCCATCTGATAGGGCTGTGGGGGTACATCAGACAAAAAAGGTTGGGAACCACTGCACTACATGGCCAAAAGTATGTGGACACCCAAACATTACACCCGTGGGTGTTAATATATCCACAAGATTTTGGAACCTGGCTGCAGGGATTTGCTCCCATCCAGCCACAAGAGCATTAGTGAGGTCGACCACTGCTGTTGGGTGAGAAGGTCTGGTTTGCAGCTCTAATTCTTCCCAAATATGTTGGATGGTGTTGAAAACTCAGACCTGGCTTTGTTCACGGGAGTGTTGTTATGTTTGAGGATTACCTAAAACAAAGTTAGAAGCACTTTATTGTTGATGTCGCATTAAGTTTTCACTTAATTGCAACTTGCCCAAACCATGAAAAAAAGTCCCTTAAGCACACTAAAGTATGGCCATATAATATTTATTTTAACGTGCATAAAAACATCTACCAACCACCTGAAAGGGCATACTGTATGTGAATATCTCTGCTTCACTGGAATTGACTTTAATAAAGCTGTTGGACTGAAAGACTGCATCACCTTGAGTTGTAGATATTGTCGTCGTTAAATGTTCTGCTGAGGAGCTGTTAGTCAGAGTATTGGATGGAACCACCCGGCTGTTTCCGCTTCCATCAAAAGCTGTTGTCTGCTCAAAAATCTGGACCACAATTTATAGTTTTTCTAAGCAGCATTTGGCAGATGACGTCCGTCTGTGTGTGTGTGTTCCACGGATATTAAAAGCAGAATAAACCCCTGCCGCACCTCAAGGCTGAATCATTGCAATCACATATTTTCCTGAGATGTCTAAACCAGACAGGCTGTCTTTTGTTACCATGGAGACCTGAATTCCAGCTCCAGATCACAGTGCTGAGATCTGGCAGGTTTTTGACCATAATTCGGGGTTGTCACCCTCTGGCAGTAATAGCATGGGAATATGTTAGTGTACAAGCACCGACTGCTTGTCTTAGTGCAGAGCTTTCACTGCTGCACCACAAGTGCCACTTAAATCCAGGCTAAAGTTTTCTGTGATTGCAGGTTCCGCTGGAGACGTCGCCTGTTCATCATCTCCGCCCCCAACGACGAGGAGTGGGCCTATCAGCAGCAGCTCTACGGCCTGACCAGCCAGGCCTGCAACCTCGGTGAGTCGCTCTAAAACCAACCTGTGACTCGTCAGTTAACTCACTTTAAAGGGTCAGTTCACCCAAATAAAAAATCTATGCTCTGTTTTGCACTTACTTTTAGTGGAATCTAGCCGTGCCGAGAATGTTATTTGCAGAGGTTTTGAGATCACTGGTGAGACACGACATTACTGCGACCTCAATGTAATGGAGGTGCATTGATTTTTGTGTAACTGAACCCTAATGTCTCTGGTTCTTGTGCGCATGGGAGAAGTTTGCCTTGAAGGCGTAGTATAAAGAACGACAAAGTCCATGTAGCGAGGAGGTCGGGGTGGATGAATGAGTCAAACACAGGACTTTCACCCAGGAGGCTGCTGTTCGTGTTCTGTGTGAAACTCAACTTATTATTTTAACCCAAACCATCATCTTTTCGCAAACCTAACCAAGTAGTTTTGGTGCCTAAACCTAACCAAACTGCGACCGTTTCACAACGTTAACCACAGTTTGGTTAGGCTTAGGAAAAGATCATGGTTTAGGTTAAAATAATAAGTTAACGTAACGAACTTTAACCACGCTAGAAAGGCTTCAAGGCAGACTTCTCCAACGTGCTGTTTGCGTCCGGCCGGGGAGCTTTGTTCCATGTCGTTCTACTTTCAACTATCGAGTAAAAGCGTAAAAATGCCAACATTCTTTTGAAAAATCACCTTTTAATTTAATATGTTGAATTTGTTAGCAAACGGTTGTATTAAATACTGTGTGTGTTTGTGCACAGAGGGATGTGCAGAGGGATCCCAGATGACAGAACTGGCAAAGGCCTGTTCTGTTCTGTTCTGTCTGGGACTCAACAAGCTCTTTTCCTTCCCTGACGACGGCCTTTTCAGGCCGCCAGTTAGTCAACTTTTCCACAGTTACTTAAATGTTATTACCGGTATCTCAAAAAGAGACATTTATCTAAACTTTGCAAATCTCAACAACCTGACGTGTCTGACAGATTTATGCAAGATAAATGTAAACTTTAAATAGCCCACAGTGATCTCCACTTCTCAGTTAAACCAAATAAATTCTGTCATGTGGAGTTTCTCCCCTGCTTGAATCTGGTGTTCCAGCCTTGTTTATATGAATTCAACATTTCTGACATTTCTCCCTGGCTCTCTCTTCTTTCCTGAGCACTCTCTCATAAAGCAGGAATGTGGATGTATTTGTCAAATTTATGACTTTGGCTCTTGCACTATCTGCTATTTGATTCCTCTGATGACAGTTCAAGAAGAAATGACCACACACTCATCTAGATTTTGAGCCTGAGGTACTATTTTGTTTATATGCTGAACATTTGGGGAATTTCAGTTTATTCTGCTGCTGTGCTCTCAAGTCACTCTGCATAAGAATGAGTTAGCAAATGCTAATTCCAGTGCTACTTTCTCATAAGGCATACTTTGTAAAGAGTTTATAAGTTGTAACTGATGGGTTTATTAATGGATAATAAATAATTCATCATCAATGCTTTAAAGATCAGTAATAAGTCTCAAATTAGGACGAGTTCTAGGTTGCAAAAAACACTATTGACTGGTGTTTGCACTCATCCTGCCTAAACTTTACGTCTTAGGTTAGTGGACCATTTGACACTTCTGTAAAAGAGATGCAGAGCAACAACTTCTTAACATTTGCAACTGTATTATAGACAGCGAGTGAATCATTAATAAAGGTCATGGGTTTCTCATTACCTTTACTAATGATGTCTTTATAACAAACCATCAAATCTGTAGTTAATGTCAGTAACTGTCTTTAAAGAGTTTCAGTGCTTTGTTGCACCTGTAACCACACCCACAATGATGCCACAGGTTCCTGGAGTACACCTGTACGTCACTGCAGCGAGGTGAGAAGGTAAACCACTGGAGGTCAGCAAAAACAAGACTTTCAGGGGTGTTAAGTCACTTTTTAATAATGTCTGAAGGTCAAAGTCTGGAATTGTAAATGTTAAGTTTATAAAAGGATTTTGCTCCAGATGCTCTGTTGCTCTTTTCTCACAGGTTAGTGGTCAAACAGTCAGTTGGAGGGGTTCATTCACCCTCTGATGAATTAACCTAAAAAGCAGCAGCAACACTAGCTAAAGCTATTTTACAACCTGGCAACCATAAAGGTGTTCTTATTAATGTTTTTGTTATTGATCTATAAAGCCAAATGATGTATTAACTATTTAAAAAAGCCATTAGTTATAGCTTATACAGTAAGTCTCTCTTAAAATATGTCTTATTAGTGACGTCGGTATGTCTCTACACTGTTTTTCCACATGAGTGAGTCAGGTGACTGAAGAAAAAAGCTTGTCTTGCTTATCAGCAGGCCCAGATCAGGGTCTGTGAGGACTTTTTCCCCCTCGTGTGTTGCTCTTGGCTGGGTTTGGCACCCAGGGCTGTTCCCTCCCTCCCTGCCCCAGACAAAGGCCGGTCCTGCTGACTGGGCTGAAGGCCTGAGAGGTTTGATCCTGGTATTCAGAACTTGGCTCTCACCAAGTAAAGCCTGCGTTCTCCTGTGTTTAATGTGGGCTTTTCTCGCTTCAGAGGAAACAGCTTTTTGGCAGGACTCTCCGGACCACCACGTTCCCCTCCCTTTACCTAGAAACCAGTGCTTAGGATGGTTCCAATAATAAACAACCACAGTGAAATCAGCTTGGATCAGCAGAATGACAGATGGATGAAAAACAGTTGGTCAGCATTATTACAGACACGACTTACTGTGAGATATTTGCCTCTCTCTAACGTGTGTTGTCGATGTGGTTGTCGTTGCCATGGTGACATAGGTCTGAGGCACATCGCCATTCTGAAGTTGGTCGGCACGGAGCTGCTGGATATGGGCGGAGTCTTGGAACTCTATCCCATCAATGGTAAGAACGTTCTCATATCAAATAATGAATGGGACTGTGGGTCACGCATGTCTGTAGCAAACACACCAACACACACATACTGTAATACACACAGTACCTCCTTTTACTGAGTGCTAACACCATGCCCACAAACTGACATTCGGTTCACTTGTTTCACTTCAAAACATCTTTCAAAAATCTACCCTCCTTATCCAACACCAGAATCCCAGTCAATCCACAACCCCCCCTGCACAGGCCAGTGTTTCTGTATCCCACCTCTCATCAGTAAGCCACGATCTGTTAAAGAGAATGTAAGCTTAAAGGTCCACTTCTTATCCTCAGTGATGTGTTATTAACAAGGACACCCTCCACACAACCTTGCAGCTGGATAACTGTGTGTGCTGCTGCTGTGACAAGGAACATGATTTATTTGTTTCATTTCATATGACCTGGTAGATGTTGCTCAAGAGAACTCCTAACCAAACAAGACGTTTACTAAACTTTACTGGGGAAAAAAGAAATGTGAGTCAGGCTTATGTAAGACTGTAGAAACTAGAACTGTTGTTGAGGTTTCTGCTTTCGGCATTTGAGCTCAGCGTGTGGAGATACAGTAAATGTCAAACAAGTCTGCAAAGGAAAACATGGCTGTACTCTCTCCACTGTAAGAATAAAATATGTCTTCTTTGTTTTAATTCAAGTTTTTGCACATGTTACAGACACAGGTGAAGTCGCTACTCCTGCCCTACCCCTCCCCGTGTTCCCTTACCGCCCTCTCCCTCCCACCTTCCCCCCCTCCAAACCATTTGTGACTTATACACATATTTTGACAGACAGATGGTCAGACAGACAGACTAACAGTTAGACATAGAGATAGACAGGTGGACAGTTCAAGCAAAAGATGGATGGAGTCAGATAGATAGGAAATGAGAGTCGGGGAAGATAAATAAATAAAATAATGGAAGAGATGGGAAAACAATGGTTGTAGTGAAAAATAAATAAACATGATAATAAACATTAAATACTCCTCCTACTCTCCTAACCTGAATCTCTGCTCCATCCAGGGAGTGCTACTGTGGAGCGTGAAGGGCTGTCAGCCACGCTGGTGAAGGACATGAGGAACTACTTCCAGATCAGCCCAGAATACTTCTCCATGCTGCTGGTAGGGAAGGACGGCAACGTCAAGTCCTGGTACCCTTCACCCATGTGGTCCATGGCCATCATCTACGACCTGGTAGACTCTATGCAGCTCCGCAGACAGGAAATGGCCATCCAGCAGTCACTGGGTATGCGCTGCCCTGAGGACGAGTATGGTGGTTATGGCTACCATCAGCATGGATACGAACACGGTTACCAGGACGGCTATCACCAGGGCTACGGCTACTAACTCCTCCCTCTGCCGTGCAGCTGGCCCTTTTCCTTTCACCCATAACCTTTTTTAATCTTTCCTACCATCCTCCACCAGGCAGGCGGCTCAGATGGAGTGAGGTCCTTGAATGTTTTGTAGCACTTAGTGAAAGCCTCCAAACTGTTGCTTTCACCTATCCAGTTCTTTGATATATATATAGCATAGTATGCTGCAAGTAATGGTAATTTGCAAGGGGCTTTAATCAGAGCTGGTTAGTGAACACGTGTAGATGAGCCTGGAGGTTCAGGGATCTGTTGTGTACTTAGTTTTTATTTTATGAATTTGTCATTTCCGACTTCTAACAATGAGTGTTTTGCACATTCTTATATGATCGGTCTCCTTCACTTGCATTCCAGGTCAAATTTACATATTCATGCTATCAGCACAGACCTTTCTTTTGTAGATAATGGGCTAAAATAGGACATATATGTATTTATTGGACATCTTTTGCATTTGAGGTACAGTTATCAATTGTCACAATATTTCCCTTTTGTAAAGTTTCTGTTGCTATGTAATGTTCTTATTTATACTCTATTGTGCTATATGACAAATAAACATTTGTTTACTACCAGTGACGGTCTTTGAGTCGCTTGCTGTGCAGTTTATAAATGCTCACCTGCAGTGTTTCAGTCTAAACTTCTGCATTGCAAGAATCTGTTAAGCTACGTCTCCTCCTAGTGGCCTAATAAGATGATGAAGGGAAATACCTTGGACATTGTTGGCCATGTAATAATGAAGACAACCCTATTGTATATTAAGATACATGTGCTGTACTACAGTAGTAATGAAAAATAATAAAGATGGCTTTCATCCTCTTCAACCTCATGGTCCCTTTAGCAGGCCCATTATTTAAAACATGTGCAGCCAAGAATCGCTGAAATCCATTGAACTTTGTTTTCCTCAAACATAAAAGATACTAAATTCAGCTTAAATGTGTCTAAAATTATGCACAAGACAGGTAGAACTTTTAATTTGGTGTAGTGATGTAGCTGCTTTTGGGTAATAATATTTTACTTTATGTTTTAATATTTCACTAAACATAAACATGGAACCTTTGGAACATTAAGATATAAAACAGGAAATTCCAGGGGAACAAAAAATCATAGTTGTAATACGTTTAGGTTTATCACTTTTTTCCTAATTGCATTCTCTTTGACTTATCTTCTTCTACTCAGACTATCTCCACTTCCCTGTACTCTGTTTCCCAACATTACTTCACCTTTTGTCCCCACCCTTTTCAACACATCTATGGTCCATTTCTTCCCTCGCATTTCCACCTCCTCTCCTACACTGCTATCAGTTAGAATTGTTACCCTTTAAATTCCATTACAGCTGCTTATATTTAGACAAAATTAAAGCAGTTTACTAGCAGTTTATTTCGGAATAACTAGCATTCATACATGTTAAAATGTTTTGGCACAAACAAGAATCTTAAAAGAAAGTACATTTCATAGTATTTCACAGCTGTAAAACATCCAAAAATAAAAAAAGTTCAAGGCCAAGTAAGAGAACCAAGAGCCAGTTTGTTGTGCTTTCAGAAATTCAGGCGTACTTACTGGTCTATTATGTCCATGCTCTGGTTCTGGTTCATGTTTAATAAAATACACTGAGTGGGCAGAAAATCAGAAAGCCCTGTACACTGTAATGGTAACAACAGTCCTGTTGTGTGTTTGCATTTCTGGTAATGTATAATTTACAATTACATGGTAGTTTTTGAAGCTATAGGTTGTGAATGTGTACTGGACTGCTGCTTAAGTTTTCCACAGTGTTTAAATATTGACCACAGATTGAATAAACACTTCTTTTACACGATGCCAACAACAATTCCAAACAGTATAAAGCCGTATACAATCATGAAATTGTCTGAAATGTGGCTGCTGGTCATTAAACCCATCAATCACCTGCAAGCAGTCAAATAGCTGCACATAACAGGAACCATTAGAGGAAATTCACCATCCATAACAGAAAGCCTTAATGATCCCAAACGGCAAATACAGTGGCTATTATTGTCCCAGCACACACACTGATGTATCTTTCACTAAATGACAGCACTCATACACAGACAGGCACATTTCAAAATATACACAATAGCCTTAGTTACCCCGAGTGTCCGACAGAGTTCATTAATCCATCAACACCGTCGTTCACTGACAGTCATTCAAGTAAATGCTTTGACAGATCTGACCATGCTGCGTCCAAGAGTACGTAGTTAGTCTATAGTGCAGCTTAACATTTGCTGCAGAGAAGAAGAAACTCTTCTGTCTTGTAGGCGAGCCATAAGTCCGTACTACAAAGACTCCTCCTCTGATTCGCTGTCTGTGTTGGGCTTTGTAAGGAGCTCCAGCTCCTCGCCGTCCTATGACACAAAACACAAAGAGCCAATCAGAAGACCTGCAGGAGTGGTGGAATCCAGTGGACAAACCTGCAGACACAAAGGTCTTTCTAACATTAACGTCTTAGTATCATCATCAAACACCAGATTTCTAACCAGCACTGGTCACGCAAACTACCTCAAAGTCCTGCTAACTCCCTGGACAGTGTCCTCATAAGGCCCCCATAGACATCTGTTCTGTTTAAAAGCTTCCTCTTTCAAAATCCAATAGACTACATTGACCTAATGAAATTACTTGAGGTAAGGAACCAGCGTGAGTCTGAATGCTGTTTTCATAGCAGGGAATCAGGTTTCCTCCTGCACTGAAGAAATCACATTATGGAGAAATGAGAGCCAAGTTTCCTACAGAGAACTTGTGTGTGGGAGGAGAGGAAGGGGCTTTACATGGGGGTTAGGTGTGTGAGAGAATGAGTGTGTGGGCTTGTGTGCGTGACTACTGACAGTTTGTGGGTTTTGCGGTTTGCTCCCTACCCCTCTGGACCTCTCGAACACCTCTCCGTTGATGACCCGCAGTTTTTCCTGCTGCAGGCTGTACTCCAGGTCCTTGGGCCGGCTGGCGTTGTAGATAAAGATGGCCAGCAGGACCATGGGGGCCTGGAGGAAGAAGTCCAGTGAGGGGCGGAAGTCGAAGAGGAAGAGGGAGAGGGCCGTAACCAGGACAGTGGTGATCTGGCCCGTCAGCACGTGGAACATGTTGTCTCTGAATTTCAAGATGAAGGCCACAGATAAACCCAGGGCAGCTGCGGAGGAGACAGAGAAGAGTTTTTCAAATTTCTTATCTTATCCAAATACTCCAAGACAACTTGGCAAGCCTTAATATTGTTTGTTGATTTTAATAACTCTGCAGCTTTTAATTGGAGACAGTTATCCAGTCACTGTTTTTACCATTTAAACAACAGCACTGGAAATTTGCTCAAAAGCTTAAAATGAAAGTTTCCTGACAAGTGACCTTGTAGGTACTTGCATTACTTACAAGGTTACTAGGTCACAAATTATGATTACAAAAAATGCCTCTGCTGTCCAGAAGAATTACAGCACTGGCTGTTTGTTAAACCGGACTGTGTTTATATTTAAGAGCAATGGCGGATGTAGCGTGATTTTGTCAAATCACCGCAAACAGTCTTTGGCATGAGGTTGTTGGTTGTCGGAAAGCGTCGGACTTGAAAACTAGAGACCAGGGTTTGCGTCCTCTCTCCTACCAGCCAGCAAAGATGGTTTCTTGTAACAATGAACACAATCTTTCCACGTCCCAAATCATGATCAACAGTTAGACATTTTGGGAAATACTCTTATTTGCTCTCTTGCTGAGAGTTAGATGACCAGATTGATTCTCATATCTGTCTGTTACATATGAAGTTACAGGTTAGCCGGTTAGCTTAGCTTAGCATAAAGACTCCAAAGGTAAAAAAAACCTACCAGCACTTAAAGCTCACTAATTAGCATGTTATATTTATATCGTAGGCGTCAAACGAAATGTCATAGTTCTTTTCTAGTATAACTCGGCCCTTACTGCTCCCGGCCAAGTAAATAGTCCGGCACATAACCACCCGTAAAACCAAAGCTTGCCATTTTTATACTTCAGTATTTGTACAGATTAAACAAACATGACATAACGTGTTAATTAGTGAGCTTTAGAGATGCTGGAAGGAGACGTTTGTTACTTTTGGACAGAGTCAGGCTAGTGGTTTCCCCTTGCTTCCAGTCTTTATGCTAAGCTAAGCTAACCATCTCCTGGATGTAGCTTAATATTTAACAGACAGACAGGAGAGTGGTGTCAATCTTCTTATCTACCTCTCGTCAAGAAAGTGAATGAGCATCTTTCCCAAAATGTTGTACTATTCTTTTAATCGAGCAGTTTTTGTTGTCTAAACTTAACCAAGTCGTTTTGGAAGACACTGACAAATCAGCTATTTTGTCATTTCGGTACGAGGACTTGTTACTTATCCACTGCTAACTCACCAGTGACAAGCACCAGACCCAGGGAGTAGATGTTATGTCCATGGAGGAGGCCACAGTGCATGGTGAGGCCTCGTGCCTCACTGCCGAGCCCAAGGGTCAGACCATTAAACACCACACCAAAGGCATACCTACAAAATCATGTAGCAAAGGAGTCAGATTAGAATGGAAGAACTGAATGTAGCCATGTGTCTTCTGCGTTATTATTTTCTTCATAAGTCGCCGCTCACAATTTACTGTTCTGGATGAAGATGCTCTCAGTGAGCTGGTCTCCTTCTTTGAGGATCTTCTCGTTGTAGATGTTGGCCATGGCGGAGATGAAGCACTGGAGGAGGAGCAGGATGTGACCCACACCCAGAGCTTGAAGCTTCGCCACTATCCTGTCCCTCGAGGCCTGCCCGGGCAGAGACGACACCCACGATTCACTGGCACTGTGGTGGGAGAAATAACACAACATAACCGACTGGCATGACTTTAATTTGTCAAAGTCAGTTTACAGGTCTTTGGGTGAACTACTGCATATGTGGCTTTTTTGTGGCTCCAGAGGGGGCTGCGCAAAATAAATCACCTCAAGTGATGTCACTTGAGTCAGCATCAGATGGGGCTGAAGACTACAAGTTAAAAAAATGAAAGTAACCTGTTGGTGTGGAGTTAGAAAGAAGTGAGTTTACCAGACCTCTGCAGCCCGCTGCTCATCTCTGCTGCAGGCTGGAGGCTCCAGGCTACATTAGCCGCTACTAGCATAACACAGCCGAATCTCCAAATTAACTGTTGGGGATCAAGTTGCATTGTGGGTAATGTAGGTGCCAGGTTTTGACAAGAAAGAAGAATGCTTGGAATAAATAAGTCGATATCTCTGGTTCTGCTGCATCGATTTTGATCCTTTTTGTTTTAAGCTGTTCATCATGAGTCCGACAATGTTATAGAAATGGAATAAGGTATTGTTTAAGGTATTTCATTCATCACCCATTAACGTGTTTCTGCGTTCATCATGTTACCTGCTGTTCCTCATCTGCTCCAGCAGCTGTGTGTAGAGCAGGCAGGAGTTGGAGGGGCTGGAGAGGTGGTTTGAGTGGAGACCTGGCACAGGAATTGAGTTTTGGCTGGCCCCTGATCCTGTCGTCAAGGAAACAATGGACAGGAAGAGGACAACTAACGCTGCCCACTGAACCCAGGACAGGCGCCTCCTGAAGGAAAAGATGAGACACGAAAAAATGTGTTTAATCTGTAGATGACATGAGCAAAATCTCAAGGTTTCCAAAAGTATTAAATATGCAGAATTACACAGTAATGTGTATGAAATGATGCGCAAGATGTCTAATCTGATGAAATGGTGTAACAACAAAATGTAAACTTTAAATATTTCACTCGACCTAAGTGTGACTTTGCTTTAACATAGCATTGGAACAAGTACAGTAAATTTAGTAATATTGTCCTACAGTGTAGTGAAGAAAATTCTCACTTTGAAGCTACTGGAAGTAACAGGAAAACCCTGTTCAAATATTTGGTTAAAATGGAAAACGTCTCTTCTAAACAAGTCACACAAAAAGGTAAAAGGGATGGAAAAGCAACAGCATCCAGATCCAAGTGTATCAACAGATGCACACTTATTTCATCTACAGTCAAACTCACAAAAACATACACACCATCCTACTGAAGAACACAACATTACAAAGTTATCAATTGAGCCACTTACTTCAGAACAATTCTGAAGAGTACAGCTGTGGTCAGGATGACAAAGTTGGAGAACAACACTGCCATGGCCTGGGGACGAGAGGAAGAACAGCTGGTTTAGAGATAAAACAGCAGAGTGATAGCAGAACATAATAATAACAACACCAAGTCTTTGGGCAGGACATTTTGTAAAAGCTGGTATGAAGAGAGGTAGAGAAGGTAAAATCTACATTTAGATAACAAAGAGGGTTTCAAAGAGTTGCCAATACAGTGTGGTTTGCATGTTAATGGGGGTTGAGTACTTGGAATTTATGCAACAAGATTTCCTCTAGAAATGCTAGTGTAAAGCTAACACACAAACTATTTCCTTCAGGTAGTGTTCATATAACTAAATATTGAAGTCTTAACTAACAGGCTGCAGGTAAGTCATCACATAGAAGATGATGAGGTTGTCCAGAAAGTAGAGGAAAGCAGGGACAGCCCACTTCAGGGAAGTGAGGAAGGACGAGCTGGAGGAACAGCCCAGCTCTCTGCAGGATCGTCCCTCTGAAGAAACAAAATAGAGCGAATAAACATACCTTAGCATCACACACACAAACACATTCAGACGGCTGTGGCTTCAGTGTTTACCTCGGACTATGACCCTGACCGACATAGCAAGACAGAAGAGCAGTTTGAGCGCCTCAGCAAGTAGATTGACAGATGCAGGGAGGAAGTCATACTTGTTCTCTGCAAAATGCCCACAGACAAAGAGACACAGTCAACAAGGTGCCAACTCTTCAGTGGAATACATTAAAAATCACGTTATCTCTCTGTGGGAAACAAACAGTAATATCTGTCTCACCAGCATTGGCAGAGAATTTGAGCAGCAGGATGCGACTGGTCCCCAAGGTTACAAAGCCCAGGCCGAGGGCCAGAGTGTAGCCCGACGAGCGGGAGCACAGCCTGGGGCAGGAACGGCAGCACACCATGGCTAGGACTTGAACTGGATGCAGTCAAACCTGCTGTGACTCATTAAAATAAATAAATAAATAAACACACACACACACACACACACACACACACACACACACAGAGACTGGTGCTCAGTATCTTAGATACCCCGAGTTTCGGTTTCAGAATCCAATTAAATGGTGAGATTGGTGTATCTCTCTCACCACAGTCATTTTCAACAGCTCAAACACAATAAAAAATCTGCAAACAGTCTTCAGTCAGAGATCAGCAGGGTATGCATTTTACAACTGGATTTTCATTGTGGGGTGAACTTTTCCCTTAAGTGTTCATCTGTCAGGGAATCTAGAAGTTGTTTATCGCTGATCATGGACTATTAACACGTAATTTATGTAGCCTTGTTTATTTATTCTTAGATTTGGAAACTCAGTAGCTCCGTCACACTTGACTATAAAAAAAAATCCACATATGGAAATCAGTGGAACATTGAACATCCTCAAGCACAGACAAATCTTTTCTATCCATCAACAGATTACACTCAGTCGCCAGTTTATAAGGTAGGTTGCTAAAACGAATGCACTCTAATACAACAGTCCTGCTATAAATGCTCCCTTCATGGAGGTGATAATGTCCAGTTTGTGTTGAAACTGTTTTAGAGAGGTGTTGATTCAAACTGTGTGATCATTTTAGAGGCTGCAGTTTGTGCTGCTGTTGAATTGTATTGCCTGTATCTATTTCTTTTCTAGGCTAAATAACAGAAACACCTCTATGTGTAATGCAATTGCAACTGAGTGTATTTAGCTCTTAACACAACTTCTCACACTGATGTTCTGTCCTGGTCTGACTTCTCCTGGGTTTTTAGGAACTAACAGTGGCATGTGGGGCACAACCAGGCGCATACACCATCACCTTACGGTCTCAACTCACTCTTACTAAAGTTACTGTTATTTGAAAACTGTTTGCCAGACAACACAAAGCTCCAGTGCTTTTCTGAAATAATACCAAGCTGAATATGATGATGGCAAGGCTGCTAGGCCTGAAGATTAAAGATATACAGTACATCTAATTTTTCAAGCAAAACACGTCGTAGCTTCTGCTTTTCTGCACTGTAAACTGAATATATTTGGACTTCTGGTCAGACAAAAACAAACAACTTTGAAGACGTCGACTCTGAGAAGCTGTAACTTAATGGACATGTTCACTATTTTCTGACATTTCATAGACTAAAGGACGAATAAAAAAACAAGATTACAAATTAATCGATAATCGTTAACGCTACTAGTAATCTAAACCAAACGAGCAAAGCCTAAACGCTCAGAGCTAGCATCATTTGCACCACAACCGTCATGTTTCTGCGAATAACGCCCCCAAATAAAAGCAACACGCCTGTTCTTTTACATATTCTCACGCATATTTCTGAGGGCATCGCCAATACGATGTGAAAATGAAACAGTCTTAGTAAAACTTACTTGTTATTCTCCTTTCCTTCCCAAACATAACCGAAGCATCGTATTGACAATCCTTGCGCTTCCTGGTTAATCTGCGCAGGCGTACTGGCGCAGGTGCCGTGTTGGCGTCATCCTACACGCAGTGCACATCCACACCACAAACTGTATGTGAATACACACTTTAATGTCTGTGCTCAGAAGCCGAAGGAAGGAAATCGTATTTACCAAAAAGTATATATTTTTTCTTTTACTTTTGGTTTTTATACTTGTGCTTAGTCACACAGTGATTTAGTGAAGTATTAGGCTAAATACTCTATGGTGGAAAATACAACAACATTGGACAAAACGCCTAAAACAGAAAAAAACAACATGATTTAAGATGAGAGCTGACTTGTGTATACCTCCACTGTCATATTACTAAAACTATACTTTTTTGGCGATATTGATAGTATAAATACTTTGTGTTCTAGTTGTGTTTTTGTTTTATTTGTTTTTGTGGGTTATTTAATTGATTTTTTTCCCCGATATTGTTCAAGATTCAAGATTAAATACTTTCAACATGATTGATTGGAATTTGTCTTAGTGAGCTTACTTAAACAAAAGCAGAAAAATAATAAAATAGTAAAACCACTCACTCATAGAGCATATAATACATTCAAAAAAAGTATAAGAAATATATACATATATATATATATATATATATATATATATATATATATATATATATATATATATATTGTTGTGCTTTGAACCCCAGGGCCACTAATATGTGGGCACACTTTGATATCCAGAAGTTTACAGTGATTATCAAATGACAATGTGTTATTTTTTATTCCTGAATGAGCATGAGACACAAGTCAGAACGGAGCAAGTCAAATCTATTTAGAGACAGTGGTGGAAAGTTAGCACGTACATTTACTCAGTACTGTACCATTTTAAGGTACCTGTACTTTACTTCAGTATTTCCATTTTCTGCTACGTTCTACTTCTTCACTAAACTCCAGAGAGAAATATTGTTACTAGTTACATTGCTGATAGACTTTATGTCCAAAACATATGATCAACTTATAAAATGTATTGCTATACAGTAAACTACTTAGCTAAAACTGTCTTCACATTAGCCAGTATTACAACGCTGCTTATGTTAAGTAACTTCCCCCAGACCACATGCTTTTCCCACATCCTGTGCAGCAGTTATGTAGTGGAAGTAGTCACAGATCACACCTGGCTACACATGACTATGATGTTTGGTGTGGTGAGAGGTTCAAGTCAAGTCAATTTTATTTATATATTTATTATATTTATATATAAGGGGCTTTACAACCTGTACGGCACACAACACCCTCTGTCCTTAGACCCTCAATTCGAATGAGGAAAAACTCCCCAAATAAACCCTTTTAACACGGAAAAAAATGTAAGAAACCTCAGGAAGAGCAACAGAGGAGGGATCCCTCTCCGAGGACGGACAGACATGCAATAGATGTTGTGTGTACAGAATAGATTCACAACAGAAAATCATAGTATATACGTATATATATACGTATATATATAGTTATGATGACAAAATGTAGATTGTAAAACAGAGGTTCAACACACTTTTACCTTTCAACCCATTGAGGCCAGTTCAGTTAGGTTTTCACTCCTTCCAAAATCAAGGGTGAAGGTATCTTTTGATGCATCAGTAATAAGAAAGGGCATGTATAGTGCAAGTCCATGCAGTGCTTTAAAAACAAATAAAATACAAAATCCTGTATTTCACTCACAACCAGTGATGGGAGGCCAGTACAGGGAAGATGTACTGTCTCTTCTTGGTACCAGTTAGGAGTCTTTCTGATGCATTTTGGATGAACTGCAGGTGAGATGAGGCTGAATATTGACTCCTACAGTACATAGCAAGAAGAGATAAAACCATGTACTACGGACTCCAAATTCTTGAAGGAGAGGTGCTTAAATTTAGCAATACTTCTGAATGAAAAAACGCTAGTTGTAACAGAGTTGTTTAGTTGTTTGGGGCAAGTATTATTATTAAAAACGTCTATTTTCATATAACTTGCACACACGATGTATGCTGAGATTACATACATTTAAATATATATATATATATATATAAATAAACTACGTTTGGGATGGGTTTCTGCCACCTATTACACATACTGTAATGTTTTGCTCTTAATTTATGACTTATGAATGTTTTTATGGGATGATTTCCCTGGCACATTCTGAGAAATTCATGTAATTTTCAACACTCATCCCGACTGTTCTTTTCCAGAGAAGATGGGAATATAAGCACACCCCTTAGGGATGACTCACAGAAAAAAAACACATGAGGTTTCAATTACAAGAGAGAGAAAAAAATGCTGCAACACAGTTCATTGCCCGCGGACATAATGTTTAAACTTGCATGCGCATGTGTGTGTGTGTGTGTGTGTGTCAGTGACAGATAAAGCACAGAGTGGGACCTCTCTGTCTGTCAGATCACAGCTCCTTCTCCACTTGCAGAGCAGACCGGTATCACCTGGAGGATTGATCTCAGATATGAGGCTCTGTGCCTGGGCTGGAGCTCGGTGTCTCCTGCCCGTCCTGGTTCTTCTGACTGTCCTCCATGTCAAAGCAGACCAGCAACAACCCAGGGAGAGACACTATTACATCGCTGCTGTTGAGATAGACTGGAACTACTCTGGCGATGACACACACAGGTAGGATACTGGTTGGAGGATGTGTGATATTAAATGACAAGAATTAGATATGCAACAGGTGTTGAAGACTATATTTTAATTCATTATGAGAGTCCTACAGTATTTGGCGATTTTATTATCTTATATCGTATTTTTGTCTCATTATTATTTATTTACTTATTTGACTTGTGTCCTGCTAAGCTCATCTAAGAAGTCTGCACTCTCATGCTGTTACTGAAGTTGTTTGTACTTTGTAAAAACAGCCCAGTCTGTCCTTGTTTAATTTCTTTGGCAGCCTGTTATTTATCCTATCACTGTATCAGCTTTACTATGACACACACACATTTAAACATGTAATGGGTGACACACATTAGTTGCGTCATATAAGGAAACTTGTGCTGTCATATCTTCAAGTCCATATCTTGTTGATGTGCAGTACAGTTTGCACAGAATGTGGTTTTCTTGTGCGCTGATTCATGTTTTGTGTTTTTCTCCAATTCCTCAGGCTTGGTCCCACCTATAAGAAAGTGGTCTTTCGGGAATATGAGAAAGACTTCAGACAGGCTAAGACTCATCCCTCCTGGTTAGGTAAACATTCTGTAGGATTTTCATGAACACGCAGACTGTCTGGATTTAATTACTAAGAAACTCATCCTGTCTCCGAATCCACCTACATAGAAACGTTTGTTCCCTGATAATTTAATGCACTTTGGTGAGGTCAAATTAAGATGTGTTCAAGTGAGTGCCTTTTGTAAACAGAAATAACACAAAATAAAAAGTAATTAGACACATTATACAGACGGGTGAGAAACTAAAGGACAATTCTGAATAAATGAGTACATGCTTCCACCCAACTGAACATCTATGGGAGATTTAGGAGAGACTCGTCAGGCTGCCCTCTCATTAAAACACCAAATGAGGGAATATCTGTTGGATGAATGTGTTCATCCTTCCTGTAGAGAGACTTTATAATCTATGCTGAGGAGTATTGAAGCTGTTCTGGAGGCTCGTGGTGACCCAACAAAGAAAGCGTTCCTCAGGCACAAGGAGACATTATAAGCCTGTATTTAGTCGGGCTTACTGGTTTAGAACAGCGACTGGTTTTGATTTTATGGGGTCCTGATCAGGAAACTGATTGAGAATTTGACCTTACTTAGACAGTTTAGGTTGTTTTTTCCTTTAATGTGTCACCAATATGTAGAACAGCACAGTTAGTAAAGTAACAATCAGCTGTCAACTTTAGATGAATTTCTCAGAAAGAATTGTAAAATTGTTGATAACTTAAAAAACAGATAAAAAAATTCAGACTTTATGTAACTACTGTTTCACTTCCTTCTATTCTTACAAACTCAGCAGGTACTGAGCAACTGTCACGACTGAATACTTCCTCCAGTTTCCCTCCAATTGGTACCAAAGTACATTTTGTTTTCCAGGAATGTTCCTAAGAAATGACATAATAATTTCTTTCCGGGAATGTAAGAGTAAAAAATAAAGCAGTACCAGAAAGGCTAAATATATATCATGCTTATTGAACTGGTGTACATTACAATGGGCCAATGGTGAAATTATATTTGCTGGTCAATAACACAGAAGGACAGCGATGAGTCAGTATGACTTTACTTGTGTTATGATGATGTACCAAAACATACAAGTGCTGTGGAGTCCAAATAAACTTGAGCCGGTCTCTCTCTGCAGGTCTTCTTGGACCCACACTGAGGGCGGAGGAGGGGGAGACGCTTGTCGTCACTTTCAGAAACATGGCGACTGGACCACTTAGCCTCCACCCACACGGGGTCGCTTACGGGAAGCAGTCAGAGGGTGGGTGCCTGTTAACCCAGCTGCAGATGAATCTGACAGCTGTGGAAAACGTGAAGACACCAGTAACACTCTACAGCACAGTCTGTCTGTTAGGGTCACCGTGGGTGCTCATGATGTTACTCATTCTGATAATTACACAAGATTGGCCAACACAACAAACAACGCTGTTTGTCTTTTTCTAAAATATTAACCAGGACAGGCAGATTAACAAAGCAGACAGTACTGAAGTCCAACAGGAAGCAGAGCATTGCTGAGCCTTAGGAAATCACTGTCTGTGTCCATTCACATGGAGAGAAATAACAGGACATTAGTGCCATTGTGGATGTAGGAAATGAACACTAAGTGCTCCTTAATTTGCTCTTAATGTAAAAGTCAGAGTGCAGAGGAATTCAAAATTAAAGAACAACCTGCAGGAAACTCTTCATTAAGCTCTTATTCAAACTGAATGCCCTTTCTTCTGCAGGAGCAAACTACTTTGACAACACATCACAGAAAGAGAAAGAGGATGACATAGTGCAGCCTAACAGTGAACACGTTTACTACTGGGAGGTGACGTCAGATGTTTCTCCACAGCCAAGTGACCCCACCTGTCTCACCTACACCTACATCTCCCATCAAAACGTTGTGGAGGACTACAACTCAGGCCTCATTGGTACTTTACTCATCTGCAAGTCTGGTGAGCAGGAAAATGCGGCCTTGTTTTCACTTTTCACTTTTACAAAATCTCAGTTGCTGCTGCGCTGAAATGAACTGGTCATTATTTTCTCACTCTCTCCCCCATTCTGTCTCTCTGCAGGCAGTCTGGATGAGTCGGGGAGGCAGGTCGCCGTCAACCAGGAGTACGTGTTCCTCTTTGGGGTTTTTGACGAGAAAGAGAGCAAGTACAAACCAAAAGGCCATGCCTCAGACAACCATGTCAAATACAGCATCAACGGATACACAGAGGGATCGCTACCTGGTTAGTCCGTCCAACAGTCAGTCACTCATTGAGTTAGAGAGAGAGCCAATCAGTCAGTTGTTTTGTTTTTTTAATATGCAGATATACAGATTACTTTGATGTACTTTGAAAATTGTTTTTTGCAACTTTTACTCGACTAAATTTCATTTAATTTGACGGTTGTGTAGTTACTAGGCACTCTGCAGATAATGATTTCCATACAAAACGTACAATCATACTAATCTGACAAATTACTATACTGTAGATTTAACTACTGAACAGTTTAAAGAGTTGTTGAAATGACTGTAGCACCATCTGGACCTAAAAACATTAAGTATATCAAGAGACTTACTTCTGGTTAATAGTCAAACCTCTGCTCTAAGTCAGCGTGGAAAAAATATTAAACTGCAAGTAACCCTAACAGAAATGTTGATGCTTCATGCTCCCATGGGTTAAACTGACTACAAAGACACTGATGACTTTATTGTTTTGATAATTATAGGGTATATATTTTTATTATGATTTATTATGATGTCTTGATTATTTTGTTATTAATCTTTTAGTCAATAACAGGTCAGAAAATAGTGAAACCACCCATCACAGTTTCCTAGAGTCCCAGAAAGATGAGGTCCTCAAATGGCTTGAAAACAGAGAAAAGCTGCACATCCTCACACTTGAGAAGCTGGAACTAGAGAATATTTGTCACTTTTGCTTGACAGCGATGGACTGATTTCTTGTTAATTACTTTTCTATTGAATTGAATCAAATAATTGTTTCCATGCTTGATAAGCAGCCACTGTATAAATGGAATAATGCACTCAGAGGTGTACTGAAAAGCCACTCTTCATGGTGAAACTTTACTCTTCATACTTACATTCCAATGGCAAAACTTCCTTACTTTTACTCTGAAACACAGGAGATTTACTAGTGATGTGTTTACTGTCGTGGCTGCTTTTACTCAGATGAATGATCTGAATACGTCTTCAACCACTGCGTACATGTACAGATTTATGGTGAGTGGTAGATGCCACGATGTATTGTGATGTGCAGTGAGTGAAAAGACCAGATGTCCTGCAGGAACAAAACAAGTGACCAACAGTTTCCTCTTTTCTTTCCAGATGTCAGTGTGTGTGCCCATGCCTCCGTGAGCCTGCATCTGCTGGGCATGAGCTCTGAGCCGGAGGTATTCTCGGTGCATATGAACGGGCAGGTGCTGCAGCAGACCGGGCATAAAGTGTCATCAGTGGGCCTGATCAGCGGCTCCTCCACCACTGCCAGCATGGTGGCTCTCCACACGGGCCGCTGGCTGCTCTCCTCGCTCACCATCAAGCACATGGAAGGTAACTGTTCCATCATCCACCGCAGATAGATCGTTTTTACCAGTGTGACTTTTACTTACAAGAGAAAACGTGTTTGTGCCATTGCAGCTGGCATGCATGGCTTCGTGGATGTGAAAAAGTGTGCCGGCTTCAACACGCCCCCGAGAAGGATGACCGTTGAACAAAAACGACACAGCAGGGAGTGGAAATACTACATAGCTGCTGAGGAAATTGTCTGGGACTATACACCCGACATGCACAGCTACATTGATGAGTAAGCAGCATTTACAGATACATTTTAAAGCATTTTATACATTTCATAACATTTTTAACTTGCAAACTAATCAGACATCCCTCTGTAGCAAAATACATCTTTTGTGTTTATAACTAATTGAAGGTGCTACTGTAGTATTTCCATTTATTTCTATAGCATTTTGAATGAACTGTTAAACTTTTCTCTGTTTACTGTCAAAAGGGAGATTATGACAGTGCTGCTGCTTAGTGTTTCCTCCCTTCATGCTGCTTTACTGAAGAGTGCAGTGTTGAGGCTGTGTGACACCAGTGTTTTAAATGGTCATGTTTGTTTATGGAAGTTCAAGAATCAGTCTATTATCATTAAATAAAACCTTGTATCTTTTTGTGCAGAGACTTCAAATTCCAGTACCTGAGGCAGTCATCAACGCGCATAGGTGGGAAGTACAAGAAGGCCGTGTACACGCTGTACAAGAACGACTCATTCACCGAAAGGTTGGAGACTAAGCAAAGGAAGAATGAGCTCGGGATCTTAGGCCCAGTGATCAGAGCGCAAATCAGAGATGTCATCAAGGTGAGATCATATTCAATTAAACACACTTCATTACAGAACACAATAAAGAGATCAGAACACAGTGCGAGAAAAAGCCAGAAAGCGTTGCGCTGTAAATGATAAGCTAAAAGAGTTTGTCTGGTTTGCAACTAAGGAGATTCTGATCACCTATTGAACTATAGACTCTAAACGCTGCTTCATCATAGGTCTTAGTTCTGGCCAAGCACCTTACAAGCATGTCAAACAAATATTTAGGCATCAATACAGTATATTGATTGATACGTACGGTAAGGTATATTCTAAAACTAACGGGCACCTGATGAAGAGACCTTAAAACGCTTTGTGTTCTCCATTATAAGGCACTACCTTTGAAATACAGTACAGTCACAAAGTATTGTTTCGGCTCTTTACGTCAGCACTTTGAAATTCAATTCAAGTGCTGCCTTAAAACTTTAAGGGCATTTGAGGGTATCACATGCATACTGGGTGAACAGTGAATATTACACACAGTGCCCCAGTTTTAGGGCAGTGCTGCTGGACAATGATCCTCAGCATATGGACAAGTCAACCAAAAGAGCTCTTTATGACCAAATAGTGGAATATTTATGACTTGCAACGTCAGTCACCTGACCTCAGTCCAACTGAATGGGTGTGTTACTACTTATAGAGCAGATTGAATGTAAAATGTCCCTGAAACAAGTTAGACAAGAAGCTGATCTTTGCAAATTAATATTTAAGATTTAAGTTTGTGTTTATGTCTTCAATAACTTAAATCGGGGAGCTAATGTATAATATATAAATGGCTACAGTCCCCACACTGTTCATCTGCTGTGGGTATAAACACTATCAGATTAAAGCTGCGTGTCCTCACACATCCTCCTGTCCTTTTACAGATTGTTTTTAAGAACATGGCCTCCAGGCCCTACAGCATCTATCCACATGGACTAACAATAGAGAAGTCAGAAGAGGGAGTCAACTACCCAGCAGGAGGTACTAAATCTCTCCTCACTGTAAAACTAGTTAATTGAACACTTGGGTACGGTGGACTATCCACTCTGATGTGATTATATAAAATGACTATAATAAAATTGATTAAGTATATCTCAATATGTTTGCCAGGTAACCAGTCTCATGGTGTTCAGCCAGGTGAGACGCACACCTATGTATGGAGAGTGGTCGAAGAGGATGAGCCACTGGACAGTGACTCTCGATGCCTGACGCGAGTGTACCACAGTGCAGTGGACACGCCACGTGACATCGCCTCAGGACTGATAGGTCCGATCCTCATCTGCAAGAGTCTGTCCCTCAATGTCAGGAATGTGCAGGTAGGGATGGCAATGTTGTCTGCCGATCGGTTGGTCCAGACTGAAATATATCAACAACTATTCACGGCCCCCAGAGGATGAATCCATACTGACTTTAGTGATCCCCTGACTTTTCCTCTAGCGCCACCATGAGGTTGAAATTTGTGTTTTTTAGTGAAATGTCTCAACAACTACTGAATGGGTTGCCATGAAATTTGGATGGCCATGGTGATCCCGTAACTTTTTATCAAACGCCATCATCAGGTCAAATTTTTAATTTCTTCAATACTTTGGTTCATAACCAAATACCTGCAATGACATCCCCATCAGCCTTAGCTGTATGTTCTGTTTAGTGCTAATTAGCAAATGTTAGCATGTTAATCTAAGATGGTGAACATGGTAAACATTATACCTGCTAAACATTAGCATGTTAGCGTTGTCATTGTGAACATGTTAGCAACACTGTGCAAGTTCAACCTCTCAGAGCTCCTAACATGGCTGTAGACTCTTAATGTTGTTTTAGTGAATAAGACACTGATTATTCAACATGATTAACACACAAACAGTGAGTTGGTTATTTACATAGTTAAATTGCAACTGGAGGAATTCTGGCAGATAAAGTTAGGTGAATTTAATGTTTGCAGGAAAAGTGTTTTTCTTTTTGGCTTTATTTTATTTAATTTCATTTATTTATTTATAAGGACAACACATTCACCGTTTCTGCAAATGTGCCATTGTTAGCCAGCTGGCTAATTTTCAGCTGCAGTCCTTTGGCGAGATGTTTTAAAACCAACTTAGGTTAATGCAGCGAAGATTGAAAAACATTTTGTTGTAGTCGTGGTAATGAAAGATTGTTAGATTATTGATAAAAGTCTAACAAATATATAAACTCCTACTAGATATGTTGAAATAGAAAACTGTTTATTTGACACTCAGAAATATACTATAAATGTAAGATATTTTAGAATGAATAGAGGTTTTGGTTTTGTTTCTACAGCTGAAAGCAGACAAGGAGCAGCATGCCATGATGGCTGTGTTCGATGAGAACAAGAGCTGGTACCTGGATGACAACATTCGCCAATACTGTGATCGATCCAAAGTCAACAAGGAAGACCCGGACTTTTATAAGTCCAATGTCATGCACAGTAAGTTCTTCCATAATCGGACTGAAGCTAATATAAGCTCCTCCTAAAAGATCCATTCAGCTGCCTGTCAGACGACTAATATTCATGTAAATTTCCTTACAGCAATTAACGGTTATGCGTTTGAAAGCGGCCCGCTCTTGGGCTTCTGCAACGGTGAGGTTGCAACATGGCACGTGTCCAGCATTGGAGCACAGGACTACATCCAGACAGCTACCTTCTACGGCCATACATTTGAGCTGAATGAGCGGACGGAGGACTTTCTCAGCCTCTACCCCATGACTGGAGAGACCATCACTATGAACATGGACAACATTGGTCAGTCAGAGCGTACAATGCCTTCTTTATGTCACATTGTGTATTGTGTATCCAAACATTCAATCTGTAGGGATACATTTAATATGAGAAAATATTGTGACAGCAGAAAGTCAATGTACTGTATATATATGACTGTGATATTACGTGTTAGTTCATAGAGACTATTGACAGTGTTTTGCTTGTGAAAAATGACAGCTGCTCTGTTTTTTAAAGGTCTTTCATGGATGATTTCTGTGCGTCTCTTTTGATCCAGGTGTCTGGCTCCTGGCTTCCCTGAATTCTCATGAGACAACCAAAGGAATGCGCGTAAAGTTTCAGGATGTTGAGTGCTATCGTGACTACCAGTATGACTACAGTGACTATGAAGATCAAGCAGCACACAAAGAATTTACTGTGTGGAACCCTGTGAGCTTGGATGATATCAAGAAGGAAGAGGAGAAGCCAAAACCTGTAATAGAAGAACCAGCGGGGACAGATATTTACACAGATATGTTTGCAGATGAATTAGGTCTCAGGTCTTTGAAGAACCAATCTAGTAACTCAGATGTGGAGGAGCTGGACCTGTCTTTCCTCGACTATGATGCTATTGATGTGCTTGATGGAGATACGAATACCACACTTAATTTCTCTATTCCAAAGCCAAATGCACAAAATGAAACATCATTTTCAAATTGGACAGAGGTGGATGGACTTGATGTTACAGCAGTTAATTTGCTGAACCAAAGCATCAGTGAGAATACCAAACATATGCAGAACAGTAGTACGCCATCAACTTTTGAGAATTCTTCTGTGTATAAAACAGAAAACACAACCGTTTTTTATAGCCTAAATATATTACTAAAGAATGACAGTATAACTACAAATAGCAGTACTTCTGTAGTTGTTTCAAACCTTGATAATGTTGCAGTATCTGACACAAAGAACACAACAGTTCACAATGCTACAGCATTATCAAAGGTCGGAAATGTATCTATAGAGATTACCAATTTTACGGTAACATTGCAAGAAACTACCAATCTTACTGTGACATTAAGAGGAAATTCAACTTCTATCTCGGAGAGTGAAAGAATGAATATAACCCAGACTGGTGATAAACAGACTTCTGTGGGCACCGTGTTGGCCGAGGACTCAGAGGAGAGACTCACCAGAGGGGACGTGTTCTCTTACTCCGTGCCGTTTTCCAATTCCAGCACCAACAATCTCCATAGTACACCAGAGGGCAATGTCACCTCTCTGTCACACAGTATTAAAAAGTCAGATGAGAATAACACAGCAACAAACCTTGTTAACGTGTCAACAGATGGAACAAATCATTCACTGTCTATTCCAGCGGCTGATGTTGGAGAGGTTAACATCAGCAGCATAGACAGACGCAACTTGACCATCTTGGAGGTGGAAGTGGAGAGCACAGGCAATAAAACCAGTGACAATGACTCTCTGATCGCTGCAGCAGAGCCGGAGTGTGGACGTCAAATGAATTCCTCTGAAATTGAGACTCATCCAGCCAATTCCAGCCTTGAAAATGTAACACACATTCTGCCCGAAACTGGGGCCTTAGAGAATGTCACAGTGAATATATCCAGATCAAATTCATCAGAAGAGATTAGTTGGGAGACTAGGCAGAACATCACAGCTCTTCTTGGCGAGTTGAACCACACATCTTCTGCAGAAAGTTTCTCCAATGAGACTATGGTTTCGGGTAACCTGTCCATCTCCAGCGATGCAGTAACAAAGATCAATTTGGAGAGTAGGCAGAACGTCACAGCTCTTGGCGAGTTGAATCACACATCTTCTGCAGAAAGTTTCTCCAATGAGACTATGGTTTCGGGTAACCTGTCCATCTACAGCGATGCAGTAAGAAAGATCAATTTGGAGAGTAGGCAGAACGTCACAGCTCTTCTTGGCGAGTTGAACCACACATCTTCAACGGAAAGTTTCTCCAATGAGACTATGGGTTCGGGTAACCTGTCCATCTCCAGCGATGCAGTAAGAAAGATCAATTTGGAGAGTAGGCAGAACGTCACAGCTCTTGGCGAGTTGAATCACACATCTTCTGCAGAAAGTTTCTCCAATGAGACTATGGTTTTGGGTAACCTGTCCATCTCCAGCGATGCAGTAAGAAAGATCAATTTGGAGAGTAGGCAGAACGTCACAGCTCTTCTTGGCGAGTTGAACCACACATCTTCAACGGAAAGTTTCTCCAATGAGACTATGGGTTCGGGTAACCTGTCCATCTCCAGCGATGCAGTAAGAAAGATCAATTTGGAGAGTAGGCAGAACGTCACAGCTCTTGGCGAGTTGAACCACACATCTTCTGCAGAAAGTTTCTCCAATGAGACTATGGTTTCGGGTAACCTGTCTGTCTCCAGCGATGCAGTAAGAAAGATCAATTTGGAGAGTAGGCAGAACATCACAGCTCTTCTTGGCGAGTTGAACCACACATCTTCAATGGAAAGTTTCTCCAATGAGACTATGGGTTCGGGTAACCTGTCTGTCTCCAGCGATGCAGTAAGAAAGAGCAGTTCTGAGGAGGTAGGTGCCTCAGACATCAGTGAAGAAGTGCTTATCTACCTTAAAGAAAACAACACAGAGGGGATTAAAACCACCTCTGTCAAAACACAGGGATACAACTGGATTTATGAGGGAACTCATCAAGTGGTACCCATGGAGATTCCTGACTACATGATGAAATATTTGGGGAAAGAGACCCCTCAAACAACGCCAACTCCAAAAAAGAAGATCAGGAAGGTGAACCTCCGACAGAGGCCCCAGAAGGGCCAAGGCATGAAAACCAAGAAGAGGAAGGAATACAAGCCTCAGGCCAGGAGTGGCTTACCATTCTCTCCTCGTGGATTCAATCCAGAAATGACCCCGCGCGGGTCACGACCCCATCCACCACAACCTATCTCTGATGAAGAGGAGCTCATCAACATGCCTGTGGTCATCGGTGTGCCCCGGCCCGATTTCAGTGACTACGAGCTGTATGTCCCTGGGGACGAACCACATCATCTAGAGCTGGAGGAGCACAATGTGAAAGCAGATGAATATGAGTATGTGGTCTACAAAGACCCCTACAGCAGTCATGAAGACATCAAGAATCTCAACCTGGACGAGACCACCAAATACTACTTAAAATTCTCAGGCCCGAATGTCAAGACTTATTTCATCGCTGCAGAGGAGGTTGAGTGGGACTATGCTGGTTACGGACAGAGGTAAGCTCAGAGATAGCATTAAGAAAAGTACATATTCCGATTTATTTGAAAATTGTACAGCAGGTCACACATCCACACACATTGAACCCACTGAAATAAGGTCCTGTTATCGCCACAGGAGGCAAGAAAAGTCGCAACAAAACAGCAGAGAAACTAAGTTCACCAAGGTGGTTTTCCGAAGTTACATGGACAGTAGCTTCAGCACGCCTGAGATCCGTGGAGAATTAGATGAGCATCTAGGCATCCTTGGACCTATCATCAAGGCGGAGGTTGGACAAAGCATCATGGTAAGTCTGTCTTCTGGGATATGACATTTTCAAATTGTATTTTCTGTGTGAAAGCTTCACTGCCATCATTTTTTATATGTTTTATATAAATTGTAGCATTTACATGTCTGATTGTTGCTTTATGTAAACCATGTCTTATTAGGAATAGTTTGAGAAAAACGCTTATTTGCTTTTTTGCCGTGACTGAAATAAGATTAAGATGGATACCACTCTTGTGTCTGTACGCTAAAGATGAGGTCACAGGCAGCAGCCGGTTAGCTTAGCTTAGCACAAAGACTGAGTCTTTTTATCTTGCAGGTGGTGTTCAGGAACAAAGCCAACCGTCCGTACTCCTTACACCCGAATGGGGTTTCCTACACCAAGCAGACAGAGGGTCTGTCGTATGACGATGGCTCCAAGTACTGGTATAAATATGACAATGAGGTTCAACCCAATACTACCTTCACATATATGTGGAAGGTCCATTCTATGGTTGGACCAACACCAGATGAGTCTCACTGTCGGACCTGGGCCTACTATTCAGGCGTTAATCCTGTGAGTCATTTGTACTTATGAATTATTAACTAAATGTAAGTTTAGTATGGTAGGCATTTAGGTAAATGCTATTTAGAAATACAAATTAAAGCCACTATATGTAGAATTTGAATTTCTGACTGTGGCACCCTCTAGTGGCTGAAAGTAACACACACACTGCACCAGTTTTCACCAGGATTGTGTCATTTTTCTACAAACACAAACGTATGGCATCAGAATAATTTGAAAGAAGCTAAATCACCTGCAGATTCTACACATTGGAGCTTTAAATTAAGATTAAACTAAATGTGAGACATTAAACTATATATTAGAGTATTAGTAAAATCTAATATTAAACCTAGTGTATGCTCTGTCTCTTAGGAAAGGGATATCCACTCTGGCTTGATTGGGCCTTTGCTGGTGTGTCGAGAGGGCACCCTGGACAAGAAGCTAACAGACATGAGGGAGTTCACGCTGCTTTTCATGACCTTTGATGAGTCGCAGAGCTGGTACTACGAGAAGAACCGCGAGATGATACAGAGGAAAACCAGAAAGAGAATTATGGTCCCCAACTTCAAGGAGAACCTCAAGTTTCATTGTAATGCATTATGTATATATCTAGCCTGGTTTAAATGATCCTCCTCCCGAAAGCTTTTGAATATGATAGCCAAGAATTATAGAGTTTGTACATCCACTGTTGATAATATATATTGTGTCAAAACATGGTGCTGTAGGTAGAATTCACTGAGTTGCAATACCTTTTATTCCATGCATTCAGGATCATTACAGAACAGAAAAACAAAGTGACCAAAAATGATAAAAATGTCTTTTTGCCTGTTGTTTCCCAAGCCATCAATGGCATTATATTCAACCTGAAGGGCCTGAGGATGTACACCAACCAGCTTGTGTGCTGGCACCTGATCAACATGGGTTCTCCCAAAAACTTTCAGAGTGTCCACTTCCATGGACAGACGTTCCTCCACAAGAAAACCACCAGTTACAGACAGGCCGTCTACCCACTGCTGCCTGGTGAGCAACATAATGTTTGTTAGGTCAATTTAGAATAACATCTTTTGCTGCTTTTGCGCTTTCAAGTTTTGAATAGAAGACTCACTCTACAGTATTTGGATTGATGGTGCCTCAAAACAGTTTTAATGCAGAGAATAGCTACTGGATATATTTGATGTCAACAATGTAGCAGAGACAGAACATTTCAATTTACTAAACTGTCTTTGCAGGGAGCTTTGCTACTCTGGAGATGTATCCATCCAAACCTGGTCTGTGGCAGCTGGAGACAGAAGTTGGTTTCAACCAACAGAAGGGCATGCAGACCCTCTTTCTGGTTCTAGATAATGGTACAAACAATTAAAAAAACACTCTGCAGCATTTACAGTATGATTTTCTAACTACACTGATATGCTATTATGTTATGATATTGAGATATTGCTTGTATGTCTTCTCCAAGACTGCTACCGTCCGCTGGGTCTACAATCAGGCAGTGTGAAAGACAACCAGATCACAGCAATCAACACTAGAGGTAGCCAAACCTCCTCCTGCCTGCACCCATCTGTTTTGGCAAGAAATACACTGTGGTCCTACTGCAATCACAATGACTTGTGAACTTATTGTATAAGTATTGTAGTTAAGCTCTATACACAAATATGTCACTAGAGGAATGACAATATTTCTAACTTTGAAGGATCCTGGGAGCCCCATCTCGCCAGATTGAACAATCAGGGTAAATACAACGCATGGAGCACAGGGCAGAACAACAGCTGGATTCAGGTGTGTGTTGTAGGTGTAATAAGTGTGTGCGTATGTGAATTCTCTTTCAGTGTGAATACAATCTGCTACCTGTGGACTTTCCCCATGTACAGGTGGACTTCCAGCGGCCAGTTGTGATCAGCCAGGTTGCCACCCAGGGAGCCAAACAGATGTTTCATTCCCAGTTTGTGGTCAAGTACTTGATCTCCTACAGCAGCGACCGCCGGAACTGGATCTTCTATAAGGGCGACAGCAGGGACCTCAGGAAGGTGGGAGAAGTTTGATCACCTCCTTGATCAATGCAAACAGCTACAAACTAAGAGAGAAGTGTGTATCACCTCATTACTTCTCTCTGTCTGTCTCTCCCTCTCTCACCAGGTATTTGCTGGGAACCAGGAAGCCTATGAGGCAAAGAGAAACACCTTCTTTCCTCCTGTGATTGGACGGTTCATTAGGCTCCACCCCATCAACTGGTACAACAAGGCCACAGTCCGCATGGAGTTCTACGGCTGTGAGCTTGACGGTAAGACGTTACTGTACATGTGCGTGGATGAGGGGAAACCAGAACTCAAGTCAATGAAAAATTTCAAATACTTTATATCTGTACATCCCTTATATCAAGCTTCATCTCCTGATGTAGGCCACGCCCATTTCTACCTCTAATTTTATTTTATTTTTTATTTTCAATTTTCAATTTGCATAATATGCAAAATCCATACATACTAGTCTGAAGTGACAAAACTGGTGTCTGGTGTCAAAGATTCTCTGGAAGCTCATGGTCAATATTTATTTCACATATTCTTGATTTTGTACGTTGTTCACATAACTTTGCTCTTTATTTGTAGTGTAATTTTTGGTAAAACAATCCAAATTTCAGACATTTTGTAGGTACATCCAGTATGAGCTGCAGCTTTACCTTGCAAAATTGGGTGTAAATGGTGTAACATGTTATTTTAAATTAACTCATCAAAGCATTTTGGTAATTTCGACATATTTGCTATGCACATCCATCATCCACTGTGACAGTTTCTTGTATATTTTATGATAAATCATTTCTCCTGGTTTACAGATACTTTCTCCAAATGACACCAAAATTCATTTGCACCTGTAAATGTGACATTTTGAATTTCCTGCCTCAGGCTGCTCGGTGCCTCTGGGGATGGAGAGTGGACTGATAGAAGACCATCGCATCACAGCCAGCTCCACAGCTTCCAGCTGGTACTCCGGACCCTGGAACCCTTCCCTTGCACGCCTCAACAGACAGGCCACCATCAATGCATGGCAAGCTAAGGTACAAATCCTAATACTGACATGACACCAAAATGAATGCATTCCAAATTATAGGTAGAACACACAGAATGTCACTGTTCTTGTAACGCAGGATCTGAGTGAGCTGCTGGCAGTATACACAGACCTGCAGCCCCTGAAAACCTTTGAAAATGTGTGAATTGTGAGTTCATAAATGTATGCACATAGTGCACCAACCTACAAGTGAAACCTGTTATCTCTCTCTGCCCTCTCTTCCACAGTATAATGACATGAACCAGTGGCTTCAGGTGGAGCTGCCCCAAATTAAGAAGATCACAGGTATCATAACGCAAGGAGCCAAGTCTCTGGGGAAAGAGATGTATGTCATGTCCTACACTCTGCAGTACAGCGACAATGGGATACACTGGAACCACTACACAGATGATGAGGACCTCACTTTCAAGGTGAGCTGCGGCAGAATCACATGGACATTGGAATTACATGAACCAGTTCACTGGTAACTGGAGTGGCAGATAAGTGATTCTAAACAACGTCTTTCTCTCTCTCTCTCGCCAAATCCAGACGTTTCCTGGAAATACAGATAACAACGGTCACGTGAAGAACTACATCTACCCTCCTATCTTCTCCCGCTTCATCCGAATCATCCCCAGAAGCTGGATGGTCTCCCTCACCATGAGAATAGAACTACTGGGCTGTGACTTTGAGTGATACACATAAACACACAGGCACATCCATACCGAATGATGACAGGTCAACCACGCACATGTACGTGCAAATTGAAACACACAGGTAGTGTACGCCCATACACTGCATACATTAGGACTCCTGCCACTGGGAAATTTGTTTCTTGCAAGATTTGATGCAATAAAAAGTAAAATAGTCTTTTACAAGTACACAGAGAAAAGTGTTTTATTATACAAACATATACATAGTTCAAATTAGTTATAAAACTCATTGGTAAGTGCAGTAACATGCAGTACTCAGTAGTATGAGTAATCTTAACCCTTTTGTCAATAGTTTTATGTGTTATTTTTTAAGATGATATTTGGCATTTTGTCCATGAGAAATGACTATAAATGACTGTAAATATGTAAGTACAGATCGTGTAATTTATTTTACAATAAACATGCTGTGATGTACGAGTACATTAATGAATGGATTCTGTTTGCAAATAGCAAGTCTTGGCATCCCAAGTATGAGCATGTGAACACTGATATCTTGTCGTGGCGTCTTGAAGGTGTCACTTTTAGCACCTCTGCTGAGGCCAGGCCCATCGTTAAGCAGCACCTCAGGGGCTCCAGAGTCAACAGACACGTGCAGCTGCAAACACATGGCATGTTTATCCATTTGCTGATCATGTTAAACTGGGCGCTGGAGGTGTGAAAGTCCCAGCATGGCTGTCCTGCGTGCTAGTGATCTGTGAAGACAAATTAACTCACAGATATCTTTATTGGACAACTGGCTGTCTGGGGCTTTGGGAACACTGATGAGAACCAGCTGTTAGCCTCGGCGTGATCTGAATAATATTAATGTGGCTCTTTATTGTTGGGAAATCCTCTTGTTGCAGAGGTCAGAGCTGGTAGAAGTTTAGTGTCTTGTTCATGGACATTTTAACAGTTGTTAACTGTCCAGCTCATCCAGACTCCAGACACACGTCTGAGAAACAAGTGACACCAAGCCGATATAGCGCTCGTTAATGTGATCATTATCTGCGAGCATCTCTGCAAGTAATGTCATAAAATAACCCATAGTGTCACTGTTACAACTTGAACAATGACTGCTAACATACACCAGCAGTAACTAAGGTAATGTTACTGAGTCTTCAAGCCTGTATAAGTCTGCTTTAAACAAAAGACAAATATGCTACAACTAAATCCAGGGAAAGACTGGTGAGGTAAACCCTGTGTTGCTTACACTGGTTTAGTGGTTAGCAAGCATCTAATGGAAGATACTGTAAATGTGTGCTTCAAGGACTTCCTGCCAGTTTAGCCAAACCAGCACATGAACATTCTCAGCCACATTGTTTGTATTTGACAAAACAATCTCAACTCAAGATCCACTTACTTGCTTGTTTCAGACCTTTCCACTGTATCACACATGCCGATGAAGACGCGGTCGAAAGCTCAGAAACAAGCAAATACCTTGAGATAGTTTTGCCAACTGCTGTTTCCAGCTGTCAAACTCAACTGTTTGTTTTTCTGGACATTTTGGGGAAAACTCATCTCACACCACACAGCAAAGCAATGGCATGACCAATTCAAAGGTGTAAAACATTAGATGTAATTGCGACAGCTCACCACCAGATGTCGCTCCAGCTTCACCTTTGCTGAAGGCCTAGACCAAATATTTTCATGTCAGTGTGATAAGGCTTTTGTCTGATAGTCCTCCACCTGATAACATCACTGGAGATCATGTTGTGCAGAACCACAAGACTCAGGACTTTCAAGGTCCTGTCTGAGTACAGTGCAGTTAGACTCTGAGCTCCAAAAATGTGACCTATAACTGAAATATAAAAACAAATATTGTGCTTTTTAAATATATTAACTCACTAGCATAAGTCCACATCCAAAGGGTCATGAATTTTTAGAGAAATAGAACCTCGTGATTTAAAGCTCACAACCTGATGGTACTGTACAAATAATAATTAAATAATATTCAATATTTTTTCATTTTGCTGTGACTGTTGGGACTCGGAGGTTCTCGATATACATGCAATGTTTTAACTCCGTGAACTATAAGTCTGGGGCCCATGTTAACCATACTGACTGTGTTAAATATTAATGGAAGAGCGGGAGACATATTCAGCTCCTTTACTTTATGTAAAAAATATTCCACATCCTCTACAGTCAAAATGTTACTTGAGTAAAAGAAGAGAACAAAATGTGCTCTTCAGTCATACCTTCATTATGAAGGTAGAAAGCCCCCCGTCAGTGTTATATTCTTATTATTTCCACTTGACACTGATGCATTAACATGTAAGCAGAAGTTGAATGTGTTAGCCAAGGTGGAGCAAATTTTATAATGTTTACATTCTGTTGGGTAGTTACATCTATAACAATGCTTCATGTTTTATAAGATGATCACATGCTTTTAATGTAAAATCACATGTGTAACAGTAACATTACTGTTAGATAAATGTAGTGGAGTAATAAATACAAAGAGTAAACTACTTTACTTTCCACCTCTGCTATAGGAGAGTACATTCAGTTAATTATTTTTTTATTTTATTTTTTTTGACCTTTTTACTTTTTGTTATCCTTCACCCACACAGAAACACAAGACATACGTATAAACAATAAAGTACCAATATAGATGTCACTGATCATCTATATTGATATATCTGTACATACTGACATATACATACATATCTATACATTCATGTGCAAACAGACACATAATTAAAAGGAAGAAGAAAAAAAGAAAACATACAACAACAACCAAAGGTTCATTACAGAAGAAGGCTGATAGCAATTAGCTTAATCTTGAGGCCCCATATCATTAACAAAACAATCAAGACAAGAGTCCAGAAGCTGTTGGTTCCTAACTGATCTGTTAATCACAGTTTGATCTGCCTGGTGATTAAACTATGAACTGCACTGGGTCATGGTTATTAATATCCCTGCTACACCTCCGCCTGGCAAGTGACACATAAGTTGTGTACAAACATACTTTTATGAGGGAGACGTCAGGGGGAGTGTAACTTCAACCGGCATACGTTTTATTGGTCACTGCACACACACACACACACACACACACACGCACGCACACCCTCCCCTCCCCTCTCTGCTCCGGTCGTCACCGCCCCCTCCGAGGAGGGATCGTTAAAAAGCGGCAGTCCTCGGGCTGGAGGGTCAGTTCAAGACCTGCAGGAGTGTCACACACAGACTAGAGGACAGAGTGGGACTTTACACTGAGACACACACACACACACATATATACAGACTTTTCAGGACAGTACCGGATAATCTCAAGTTACTGGAATAATGAAGTCTCCAAAGCTGAAAGCTCAAGGTAAATATATTTTTATTTGTCATAAAATAAGACTTTCTTGGTATGCTGTTTGTATTCAGGTTCATACTCCAATAACATTACTGTAGGAGGTATTTAAATAGGAAATAGTATAGGGCGTTTATTATGATCCTTTTAATAGTTGTTCATGTTGCAATACCTTTCACACCATTTTCTAGTCATACAGCCATAAATTTAGGCTCCGTTATCCGGTAGGTTTATAGTCAATCCCTGACACAGCTGAAACCTTAGTTGATCCAAAAACTTGGCTCGCATAAATATAAATTCATATTTTAAAGCTTTTTCTGCCATTTTCCTGCAGAGAAGTTCGTCAACGAGGAGGACCTGAACGACGTGCTGTGCGAGTTCGACGCGGTGATCGAAGACTTCACGTCGCCGGTGGAGAAGCGACACTTCAGGTATGACGAGCACCTGAAGACCGCGAAGAGGAGGAGCAGCGCCAGCGTCAGCGACAGCGGCATCAGCGACTCAGAGAGTAAGCTGGGACTTTGTTGGTGATGAGTTATTGACTGTATACTCACCAGATTTAGGGAGACTACAATTTATGTCATGCAGATAAATGTGGGCGTCTTAAACCAGGGAAGGTTCCAGACAGCAACTTAAAATTGTGCAATAAAAAGTCCCTCCATTAGTGACACCTGAGACTCCAGAAAGGAGACCAGGCACTGCAGAAGTGATATGGTTTGTTTTTTGTCACTTATGGCTGATGGTCTGAAGGAGTTCTGCCCACTTTGTCATAACATACAGTCCCAAGAAGTCAGTCTTTTTGTCAGAAGCTCTTAACTTTGCCTCATTAATGCTACTTCTCTACTGCATATCTTATCATGTGCCATCAAGAGAGCATGCAGCTGGGAGACAAACAGCTGCACAACATGCATGCTCGAACACACAGTTACACATGAACACAGAGAGAAAGAGAGAGAGAGAGAGAGGGTTAGATTCTGGCGTCAGATTAAGCTACTGCTGCATATTTTGGCACACCTGCCCCCATATTGTGGCTGCTCCTCTAAAGTGTTACTGTCATACATTACTATATTACTCTAACATACAGGGTTTTTTTTAAAAAGTCTGCTCCCCCAGCTGCAGAGCTGGCCTCGGGCAGCCCTCATATGCTGACATGCAGAGAAAAATATGTTTCAGGTCCCCACGAGCAAAGATAGTTTCTCGATCACGTGTGAGCTGGTTGGGACTTCCAAGGGAAGATCTTTATAGTCGAGAGATTTCTGGAAAGGTCGTCTGTGGAGCCATTTAAGAGTGGATGTCTTCCAGCGCCTTTCAGTCACATGCATGATAGATTCAGGCTCTACCACTTTCCACTATGTCAAACCTGTGTGATTAAAATATCATTTCATGCTGGTTTATTTCCTTTGGGACAGCAATTTGGTAATTGCATAATAACTGGGGTTCCAGTGGTTTTGTGAGAGTATCATCGACGCCCACAATGTTTACTAATCCAGCTAGAATTTATGTAATTACCACATTACCACTAAGGATCTTGCAGCAAGCAACATCAGTGATAAAAGCAGGGGGGGTGTTCGAACCTGTGTCTGTGGTGCTAATGAGCTTGTTGATTTGCTCAAGGGATCAGATTCCTGCACGAGCTCTGTCCTCTCCATGGCAGTCTAATGAAGAGGGACCTGTCCCACGCAGGGGCGACCTATTGTGTTGTAGCCTGATGGATGGATGGACTGTTGAACGTGCAGATGAATGACACAAACTGTGCAGGGTGTTGGAGATCCACCCCAGAGTGTGCACGTTGGAGAGAGGGGCAGAGATGGAAAGAAGGTAGACGAGGGAGAGCGGGAGCAGCAGCAGTGAATATAAGAAAACTGAGAAATGAGAGGGTTTCACGTGCAAGGTCACATCTGTGTGTGTGTGTGTGTGTGCCTGGGTGCTCCCCGTTGTGTGTGGCGTCTCCTGTCTCACGCTGTGTGTTCAGTGCTGAGTGCTGGGAGTGGTACAGGTCAGAGAGGGGGGAGGAAGTAAGTGGTCGACATCTGAGACACTCCTAAGGTCCACTGCAGTTCTGCACAGATGAGCGAGATAGACGAGGACAGCTTTAAGTGCTGCCTAATCTTCTTTTTGTCACACACACTTACTTCTTCATACTCACATAGATATCGTGGTCGGGATGGTTGACACTTTTCCCCAGACTCTACACTTGTACAACCAGATGTTAATGACAATAACAATATTACATTTTTTATGAATGAAGTCAGACAGCCAAGCCAAATTCTATCTTGCAGTACAGGAATCTAGCTGCAGAGACTCTCTACTTTCCTCTGCCTCTCTTCCTCCATTTCTTATCAGACAAACAAACAGTGAAAATATGTTGTGTTATCTGGTGGCCATTATATCATTTATGTAGTCATCCGTTCAGAGTTTGGGTGGGACAGGGGAGACCGGAACAAGAACGTGCTCTCCTCTCGTATCAGACTCCAAACGTGTCAGAGAAAAAACCTGCTTTAGAGCTTCAGAGACCTCTTTGGACAACCTGTTATATTGCTGTCACTGACTGCCACAATGGAGATTTAGTCGCTGAGTTAAAGTTACAAATGGTATTTGTTGCTTTGGAGTTGTCCAGTGTGGCAGAGCGGAAACCTTTGAGGAGATACTACAGCGGTCATATCTTGTACACTTTGCCTGTGTTGAAGTATGTGTTTGTGTGTATACACAGCTCTGCATGTGCAAATACAAGCACATGCATGTGTGTGACAGACCATAGAGGAAAAGGTGTCATTAGAGGAGAATGCGATGATTACACCCTGAAAGTGCTCCACTGACACGGATCAGATTTGTGTGTGTTGTGTGTGTGTAGGTGTGTGTGTGTGTGTGTGTGTGTGTGTGTGTGTGTGTGTGTGTGTGTGTGTGTGGTGTACCAAAAAGTGAACACTCAAATAATCAAAGTGTGTCCGTGTTTTGTCTCCTCTCTCTTTCTGACAGGTGCAGAGTCGCTCAACAGAAACAGCTTCAGCTTCAGTGACGAGAGGCTGAACTCCCCCACTGTGCTCTCCCCTACCACCGCCTCACCTCCTCTTATGTCACCAAAACGTGAGCGCCACTCCTCGTGCTTAAACACACACACACAATTGTGACTTTGCATACCACAAAAAACAAAGGTTTACTTACTCTGGCAAAGCCTTGGGCTGCAGACAGATTCAAATCACTGTAAGGAGACATGGGGCAAAGTGAGATGTATTACGAAGTCTTAATCATATAATGGAAGACACATGCAGAACCATCAACGTCAGTCTTATTTGCCGTCTCTCTCTTCGCTCTTCGCTATTCTTAGTTTGAAGCCTGTTTTTTTTTCTTTGCCTTGCAGCCAAACTCGGCGACACTAAAGATCTGGAGGATTTCATCGCCGACCTTGACAGGACATTAGAGAGTAAGTGCTAATGCAGCCTAGCTGTCAGAACCCCTGATGAATTAGCCCATGTGCTGGCGCCGCCCGCTACTCGGGTATAGCAGGAGCGTTTGTTCCCTATGTCAGCTATTCTAACGACCACTCATAAAGTGACACAGGATTCACTCCCCTTAGGTTTCTAAGAAACAATGAGGTGTCAGGACTAGGAGCCAGGGCATGTTATGTGGACCATGAGGCCTCTGGGGTTACACTGGAGAGAATATCCCTTTTCACCCATCACTCAGATTTGAAGAAAGTGCTGCTACCAGCACCATACACATAGCAGTGTGAACTCTGGGTTTTCTATTTTGTCCCATCCTTGTCTCCCCTTGTCCCTTTTTCATAGTAAAACACAGACATAGAGCTCTGCGTATGCACATGCATGAAACTGTAACCTGAGAAGGCAGTAGGGCGTCGTTTAGTAGCTTACAGAACTTCATGGGTGATAGACATACAAGGCTAATTTGTGTTGGACCTCTTCTTTACTACAGTGCTTGTGAGAGTTGGAACTTGCATCAGAGTATAAAGAATGTGTGCTGGTGCAAACCTGGGCTGAAATTCCAACTGTAAATGTCAGGAATGAAACAGACGTGGGAGTCGAAACACTTCACTCCATGTTTTTTCCTTCCACTGCACCGCTCTGTTCTGTGTTTCGGCCACTGAATGTCCGTCTTTCACAGCTTGCAGGCGTCCAGGTCCCTCTGTGAAGCTGGACATTCAGTCAGCCAGTCGGGCAGTCAGCCAGCCAGTCGCCTGTTAGCCCCGGAGAATGGCGTGTTTATTAGGGCCACCAGTGTTTACGATGACCAGCCTGTAAAACCGAACGCCCGCCGCTCTTAGAATAGAGCTGGCAGCCAAGGAGCCGGGGAGTTCTGTTCTAATCGGGAGTCTCTTTCTGTCTCTGTCTGTCCTTAGGCATGTGATGCGGAGGCTCACAGTCATCTTGGAGTGTAGCCATGGGAGGGAGTGGATGTCTGGACCCCCCTTGAGCTGCTAACATGCGCCCGGCCCCCACACACCGAAAAACCACCCAACAGGATACAGCTGGATGGCACAGCTACTTCCAAGCGGCTCCACCATGGCATCAGGTCTAGCCAGCACGCTCCTAAAGTTAACCCAGCAGTGCTCTACTAACTCCAGGCCACCTGGCTACTGGCCTGTAAGGACTGCAAGAAGGGTCAAAATTAGCATTGTAGGGAACCTGAGGACGATGAGGTAACGGACTCCATGAAACGTTGTGAGGAATGAAGATGTGGAATATAAGCTGCAAAGAGTCACTGGAACATTTATTGTCAGAATCACAAGTCACCCCACCACACACACACACACACACCAGGTTCCACTCCCTCACCCAGCTGGAAGAGTATTTAAAAATAGCTTTTTATAATAGAAATATATTTGTAATTTTATAGAGCTCCTTATTGTCTTTTTTTTTGGTGAAATATATTTTTGTATCTGATGTAAATAATGATTGTTTCAAATTCTATTTGCCTTGGTATTAACAGGACAGTCAGATTAAGATTTGACACTTGTTATAAAAGTTGGTTACATGCTTAAATGTGAACTGAAAATTTAATCCACTCGGAAAAAAAACTGGAAAGCAATGTATGTATTTAATACAGCTAATGTCTGCCAGAGATAATATTAAAGTATGAAATATTGTTCTTTTAGTAGCACATGTCTCCTCTCTTTATTTTGGGCTTCTGTTTCAGTAATCTGAATTTATGTGCAGTTCTGTTCTGTTTCTCCCTCTCTAGCCATTACCTGCCTATGTAATGTACATTCTGCTATTCACAGTATAGAATAACCCATCTAAAGTTCAATTCAATAGCATATTTCACATTAAACTTTCATCTTTTTCAGACCTTATAGTCCTTATATCTATCCTGAAATCAAAACACACAAGAAGGTATTGATTTTCTTCCAGAGGTCGTGGAGCACAGTGGGTGTAGAGCTGCTGACTGGCTGAATTGGAGTGGTAACGCAGTGGGCATCTTTGAATGACAGCTGGCTCCTCTCCACCTCAGCACTTTATTAACCTACCAACAACACTTCCTTGGAGTGTCCTTCTCCCCGTCTCTCTCTCTCTCTCTCTCTCTGTGTTTCAATGACCTGCTGATCTCCCTGTTTATGTCCAGCCTCCGTTCCAGGATCGAGGCCAACGTAGTGCTGCGAGCACAGGCAGGCAAACCTAATGAGATCTACATTAAACTGTAAAATTAAATTTTTAGGTATTACATAATTCTTGGAATGTGGATGTACTGTACTGTAGTCCACTCTCACCAAAATAGACTGCATGCAATAGTGTAGGAAGAGGTGGGACATTCACTTCCTCCCAAGAATGTAAAGTCATACATGCAACAACACCCACGCACAGACACACTGAAATAGACATTACACGTCTCTTACCTTCTGTGCTCGTTAATCAACCACTCAACAAAGCAGGGACTTATGTAACTTCTGCAGCAACAGGGTCTATTTCCAGAGGTGGAGGGAGACAGGAGGGTGCGACCCCTTCCTGGCCCAGCAGCAGGTGTGGTTGAAGTAGTCTAATGTCAGAGGCACCCCTCAGTCTGCTGACCACCAGGGGTCAAAGGTCACTAACTTTGGGCAGATACGCTTCCATATTGGTTCCATAGTGGCAGTGCAGCAGGTGCAGACAGACCAGGGACCACAATGAAATGAGTTCTACTCTGTGTCATGTACTTAAATAAAGGAATACTCCTGCAACTTAGTATTACAGTTTCAGAAAGTTTGTGTACATGCAAGAGACAAAAAAATAATCTGTGCCAAGATCTTGAAGTCTTTCAAACTCCATGCAACTAGTTTGTAACACAGGATTGCTGTTAGAAACTCTTAGTCTCTGAAGGCCAGTTCAGAACAAAGATTTGCGACGAGAACCATTTTAGAACATCGCTGGAAAAGTTACAGTGGTGTGATCTGGCCCGTCTCAGCTCGACTCAAGCCGGCTGATGGCGTCGCCTGTGACTCAGTCGCCAGCGGCTGGTTTTAGAACAAAAGGCACGTCACCTGTTTCAGCAGCAGACCACCCTCTCGTTTTTTTATATTTTCTCCGTTTCATCAACACTAGAAAGGCAACTGTAGCAAGTAACTCACTATCACTATCCTCATTCGTATTTTAAGACGCTACAAAATATATCCAGCTACAAAAAAACGCCTGAAAAGCCGGCAGTTAGAACGGAAGTACAGAGAGTCGTTGCTACTGTCTCGTCTTGGTGTAAACTGGCAGGTTTCAGAACACTGCAGACCGGCACATTGCAAATTTCAACTTGTCTCATCGCGAATCTTTGGTCTGAACTGGGCTCAAGTCAAAACAACCCTGCTTACATCACTATGACATCATCAGGGTTATTTTCTCAGACTTTAATAAGCTCCATCCGGAGCCACAAAAGACACTGCACAACAGTTTTCACAGGCTCAGTGGTACTTCTCATGACAAGTAAACTGATTTTCACGTGTAAAATCGGTGGAGTGCCCCTTAAAACTTTGCTGATCTTTAATGTGTCTGTATGTCCACACTTGGCCCCTAACTGTGTGTAAAGGAAGGCATCATGCCCCTCCTTTTCTTCAGCCAGTTACTGATTGCATCCGCACTGATTTGTGCTGCAGCCTTTGATTTTATTTCCTATGAAGTCTCATGTTTTGAGGTGGTCAAAAGCCCACAAGCTGAGAGTCCCTCACAGCTGTGCACGGCTGCTGTTCACTATCTGTGGATCGGCCAGTCTACTATCAGCGCATGCCAGACTGTGTTTATCTGATGGCAGGAAGCTGGCAGGGAGACACCCATCTACGTGTTGTTTCTTCAGTACAGTTGGCAGAGGGAAGCTGTGGGCACTATCCCACTGTGAGTCCACCTATCTGCGCTGTTGTGCACCAGGGGTATGGTGTCTGGTGGGTTTCAGCCCGAGGCTGGGCAGCTGGCATTGATCTGAGAGGCCATGTTGACACAACACATGATCCCTTGAGAGCAAGGGGGTGGGGGGGTTGCCCTTTCTTCTAAACCAACCTGGCCACTTGGCAGAGGTGGGCATCTTTTTGGCAGCATGGGTCAGTCCTGTAGAGGTGTTGGCCTTGCCAGTGGACAGTCTGTATACACAGAGGGCTGGGAGTGTGGGAAAGTAGGAGACTCGGGCAAAGGCGGAGTGGGATGGGTAGAGGAGGATAAGAGAGTAAGCAGAAGGGATTAGGAGCCTTTAAAGATAGAAAATGAAGGAATGGGTGGATGGATAGATGGAGAAATAGACGGAGAAAGACAAACATGCTAAATCCTGCAGCCATGTGTCAGTCTTTACATCAAGGTGGATTCCTATGGGAGGCCCCTCGAGACTGCTGAAGTGGTCGTTCTATGAATAGGCTGGGCAGAGACACACAGATGTGTGTCCACATCACAAAGAGACAGAAATACACAGAGCCAAATATCAGGTTCAGCTTTCTGCTGGGCCTTCACGTCACTGGCGTCCAGATGTCCCTGCTGGCAGTGCAGGGAGAGGGAACATTAATGAGCCTGCGTGTGTTCATGTCGGTCTCTTCGATTTTGTTTGTACATTTTGTGTATGAGCATGTCTGTGCCTGTTTGTCAAGTTCATATATGTGTGTGTGAAGGTTCATGTGCATGTGTGTGTCTGTGTCTTTGCCTTTCTGCTCACCTTGTTGTTTGCACTGTCGCCTCACAGGAGGAAGGTCCCGAGTTTGATTTCACTTCTTACGAGTGATGTTTGCAAGTTCTTCTTGTGTTCATGAGGTTTTCCTTTAGGTGTTCGGATTTCCTCCCACAGTCCAAAGACAGGAAAGTCAAGTAAACTGGGCATTTAAAGCTGAAGTAGGCAATTTGAACATACACAATGCAAAACCTTTCGGCTCTTGTATCACTCTGCTAAGCCCCTCCCAAGAAAATTATGCACCAAACATGCACGCACATTTTGCTGGGCTTGAAGCGGAACATCAAGGTTGTGAACCGTTCTAACTAACTAGCAAACTAATGTCTGTTTGGCTAGTTCTGTCTGACTCTGAGGTAAGAACCGCTGTAGAAACGTGTTTCTGTAGTTCCAACAACTCCAACAGAGTGATACGTCTTCTCTCTAGCTGATTTCACCTACTGTTTGTACAGAGTTGCTGTGATTGGCTAGTTACGTGCTAGCTAACCTTAACTGGTTGCTTGATTCAGACTGGGTCCAGTTTTTTAAAAAGCTAAATACAAAGGGATGGAGCGCTCACAGACACATTTTTTTAAAGGAACCCTTCAATTAAATATTGTTAGTGTCATGCAATGGTCAAAATTTGTTATTTCAACCAAAATTATAATGAAATAATAATTCCTACTGCAGCTTTAAGTGTGAATAAGAGTCCTAGCCTCTAATGCAAGAAGTATATCTACTTTGGTCAAAACATTTTCAGTGCTGTGAAGTGGTTGAAACCCTGAAAGAAAAGATTATTAGAAGTGTGACAATCATGTAATTTGTCATATAGTAAATGTTCAAGGATTTGGGAGATAAAAGGAAGATAAGAAATTAGAATTATATAGGGTTTAAGAGAGCCAAGGACCTCTGAACTTGACAAACTTTCACCATTATGACAGATGAGTCAAAGACTCACTCAAATGAGGACTGACGAGCCGGCTTGGCTGTCAGGGAGGTAATTATTATTGTCTCTCCCTGACCTCGTGCAGTCCCGTAAATTGCACATCCATTATGCTCTCCATCATCACTATCAGGTTGACTTATCTATGACCTGACTGACAGTGTTGGTGACCTCTCCAAACTCATTCTGTGCTGAAGCAGCTGTGTTACCTTGACCTGTGATAATGTCATAAATAAATAATAAAAACAACACTGGAGGACGAAGTATTAGATGGTTAATGCTTGTTAATAAAGACACCTCCCCTGTGTCCGTGTTAATATCACACAACTTATGACTAAAATGACTCTGAACGATACGAGCATGATGAAATTTAGCCTCATCCCCACCTTGGGAATTAGGTCACACTAAGAAGGCAGATGATTTACACACACTCACACACACACACACACACACACAGTCCAGTGGGAAGTCTGAACAATGTGTGGGTGTGTTGGAGCTGACAGAGCGGTGAATTTACTGCCGTGGACGTCCATGCAGCTGAATAGAAAGCTCAGTAGCCGGTGCTAGATGGTTTTCTAAAGACTCATTCCTTCAGGGAAAACTGTGACACTCGACTTTTTGGCTTGTTTGGTAACTAAGAAACAATGTCGAATGTCTACAAAGACAAAAACTGGACAAAACACAGAACACAGGGTGTTATGACAACAGAATTAAGTCTGACATTTATGTAATAGCTTTAATCATTCTGCAGTATAAAGCTGGGCCCCTTCTCCTCTGTTGCACTTGCATCTGTAACTCAGTGGGTTACAGCGTTCCTTCATCAGTCTTTGTGGAAAGCTGAAACATGTTGCTGGGGGTTCCTGTCCATATTCTAAGAAAAATAGGTGTCTACTTCTGGGCAGGTTGTAGCTCAAGAGTAGATCAGCCCATTAATCGTAGTGTTGTTGGTTTGATTTGTAAGTGTCCTTAAACAAAACACTGAATCCCACATTGAAAAATGTAAGCATAATGTATGCAATCTTTGGATGAAAGCAGGCAAGGTGCTGGCCTGACCATCGGGAGCAATTTGTGGTTCAGTGTCCAAGGACTTGCCCAAGGACACTTCAGCATGTGGACTGGAGAAGCCGGGGATTGAACCGCAGTATTTTCTTAGCTCTCATGGGATCTGTAGTTCTTGAATGCAAACACAAAAATTGTTTTATCAAATTTTACTTCCTAGCCTAAAATATAGACAAACACTGTCATATTTCCAAGGACGTCACTTTGTGTTGAGAAGTGGTGGGGACATAAGGGCTCAGATGAAAAAACATCTTCTTCAACATATGCAGTTTTATTTATTAAAATTTGATTTTTTAATGTAACGGGGGTCAGTATGAGTAGATAATTACAGCAAGGCAGGAAAAACATTGATAACGGCGCATCAAAAGGGCATAGAGCCTAGGTTACAGAGTCAACAATACAGAAATACTCAGCATGAAACACACAACAACATCAACAGTCATCTGTATGCATCAGTGGACAATGTGCATTTGTTTCTTCTATATTTACACTGCATTATTGTGCAAATAAACCATTCTCAAAGCGTTCTCAGTTGTTAGTTAACATTTCTTGGTGCAAGATCTTTCAGAACATTTTTAACAAATGATGCTTTCAAAAAGTGGTGGGGACATGTCCCAGCGTCCGCAGTGTAAATGACACCTGTGCATATTTCAACTTTTGACTGAATAAAAGAAACTCTCTATAATAATGCCTATTACAGATGCTAGTGGTACAGAGGCTAGCAAGCTAAGAGAGCTGGACTTCACAGTGTGTTTATGGACACTACTACCTGAAACCTATAGCAAAAAACATTCACAGATAACTTAAATAAGCAAAACATTGGCACATATTATTTTGCTGTTCATTTTGTCTTTGTCTTATTACTCAAGTATAGCAACATCGCAGGTTTTCAGGGACATGAGACGGGAAGATGTTGGACGTATGCTTTGTGAAGAGAGGCGGTGAAGTCACTGGGCTTTGAGCCTGATGAATTCCCAGCCAGCGTTTGGACACAGCTGTCTCGCTTGGCAACTCTCAACTCAGCCTGCACTTCCCCTCAGCTTGGCTGAATCAAACTGGAAAGGTTGATAAGAGGAGAAACTGGGACTCTGATGCAACGTTCTGTTAAATTTCTGTTTTGGCATCTCTGCCTTATTGGACAGTTAACAGTAGAAAGAGAAACCTGAAGGAGAGAGAGGGAGAGAGAAAGACAGAGTGCACTGCATTGTATTATTTGTCTTGTATTTGTCAGACTAATGTTTGATCAATGATAACAAAGAAAAGATGAGTCATTTAACTATTCTATTTTGCATCAGGAGCAGTCTGAGTATGTTAAACCCACTGTTAGTGTTAATAGATCAAAACCAGATAATCGTAATTCTTGTGAATCATGCAGGGCGTCTACGTGGCCGAGTGACCAGCTCGCAGACAGACTCTGAGTCAGAGCGTATGGTCCAATAGCATGAAGGGAGCGGACACTATATTTCCAAACTGATGAGTCACTGCAGTGCTGCACATATGATAGATGTGGCAACCCCGAGAGGAAATGTGATGACTGCACTCAGTTTTTTCAATTTGCAAGACGTGAACTTCACACAGGGGTCATTTCTGAAGACAAAGAAAAATCATTCAAAAGTGAAAAAGATAATAGAAAACACACACACACACAATATTAACTTTTCTCCAGTGTGAAACAGAGTGAATGTGTGTGATAACCTGATTTGCACTACAAATAACTTCCTCTATTTGATAGCCCACAGTGTGATGTGTGTGTAATGTCAGGACACACAGTTTAATCCTCTAAAGACCTAAACCATTTTTCTGTGTGTGTGTGTGTGTGTGTGTGTGTGTGTGTGTGTAGCAGCAGGCAGACCCCAGATGGCTCTGTGCTGTCATGGTCCTCCTTCCTATTGTCAGACTGGGCTGTCTGGCTCCCATCTGTTGCTCTCTCCATTTCCTCCCATTTATCCGTCTGTCTTTCTGCATCTTGATTGCTCCTTATAAACAGTTCCATAACGTACAGTATCTCACACATCCCTCTAAAACTGACCCTCCAGACTTTCTCTGGCCACCCTTCTTTCACTACTGCACATTTTTAATCTGTCCAAGAGCTGTGAGTTGGCCCTTTTACAGTTAAGAATGAGATTCAAGGGTATTCATCCAGTTTATCCAAAGGTGACTTTAAAGAAAAGATGCAAAGCTACTGTAGTTTCCTTTTGTCTTTGAGGAGTAAGATAAAGAGGTGGGCTCAGGCGTTGCAGCTGAAGCTCTGCTGCTTTATTACTTTAAAGGATAATCATTACTTTTAGCATTTTTAATTGATAGTGACAGTAGAGATGCGGTTAGGAAAGTGGAGCTATAATGGGGTATGACATGCAACAAATGTACCCAGCACAATCAAACCAGGAATGTTGCAGTGATGTGGTATTTGTCTTAACCATAACGGCTACCATGACACCTCAATGGCAATTGTTCCTATTGATTATGATAACACACTCACCAAGTTAATTGCTGAGATCTGGGAATGGGGCCACGTCACTAAAAACAAACCCCCAGATTAGCTAAACTTAAAGCTGCAGTAGGCAAAATCTGTGCAACCTGTGCAAAACCTTCCGCCTCTCTGCTGCCTCGTATCACTCCGCTAAGCCCCTCCCACCAAACCCACAACTTCGACCGGCAGCAGAAGGAGCCCTGAGAAACCTCATGCCTCGCAGGGCTCGCTCTCCACGGCGTGAGCCTTACCAAGGCCGTGGTCCCTCTCGCAGTGGCTTGTCTTCTCAAAGACGCCCCTCCAGCGCTTCGCGGCCGCAGAGCAGAGCGCCCCAGGCTTCAGAGGCAGCTGCAACGCCGTCCAGCAGCGGGAAGAGAGGCTAGTACACCACACACACACCACTGTCCCCCGTCAAAAGTTATTCCCCACTGTTTGTCATCATGCCTCTTCGCCACTCGTCGTTACGAGCGCCACGTCATCGAACATAATGAGCCTGAAGCTGATGAAGCTGTGATTGGCCTACTGTCACAGGCTAGATTTTCTGAAGCCTGAAAACAGAGCCAAGAGGAGGGGCTGAAGTAGAGGTTTTCTCTCAGACCGCTTGAATTACAATATACTGAACGGTTATTATGGATTTTTTGCCCAAAGAAAATCCTGCCTACCTGACCTTTAACTGGAAGAGTAAACAAAGGCGAACAGTACAAACTGTTCCCCGATCAGTTTACAGACCAACATCCTGTTTCAAGTTTGAACAACAGGAGTTTTCCAGGGCAAATGAGGGATTATAACCAACAACATTACAGGTGCAGTCACTTACAGTTTTTTTTCTCCAAACAGAGGGGTTTAGATAATCTGGCTGAACTGCTGGCTTGTTGCAGTCTGTCTGATCGTCTGAACGCGTTTCCTGCCCTGTCTGACTTTGTTTTAGTGGCCAAAGCTACAAAAAGAAGACCCAGCTTTTGATTTTGGAAGTATCCTTTAAAGGACGGGGGACAGAAAGGCATTTAGATAAGAGGCATTACCGTCACACCACAGAGAGAAGGTCTAAGCGGTCCACACTACAGCATATCAAGTTTTACACTCTCTGTCCCTCTCAAGGAATGTTAGCTAGTGATGCAATTTGTCCCCTCTTAATTCCTAAATGGCCCCCAGTGCAGCCACAATGAACTCCCTCTTCTCTCAATAGAGCTCTCTGTAGTGCACACTTATCTGTTCCTGCGGTGCCAACAGGAGGATTAAACACAGAGAGAGAGACACAGAGAGAGAGAGAGAGAGAGAGAGAGAGAGAGAGAGAGAGAGAGAGAGACAGAGAGAGAGAGAGAGAGAGAGAGAGAGACACAGAGAGAGAGAGAGAGAGAGAGAGAGAGACACAGAGAGAGAGAGAGAGAGAGGGAGAGACAGAGAGACATAGAGAGAGAGACAGACAGAGAGAGAGAGACAGAGAGAGAGAGAGAGAGAGAGACATAGAGAGAGAGAGAGACAGAGAGAGAGAGAGAGAGAGACACAGACAGAGAGAGAGAGAGGGAGAAAGTGTACTCCACCTTTCTATCCACACAACAGGAAGGACAGGAGGGACTTTCTGAAATAACAGTAAATTGATCAGTGTCAATATGTAATATGTAGCACTCAGACAGTAGTCAGGGATATTGGAGGTTTGGGGGGTGGGGGGGCAATCTTCTTTTTTTGAGGAGAGAAATGAGAAAGGGCGGAGGGGAATCTGCTGTGCACTTTATAAAGTATAATGCAGAGTCACGCTGCATGAAGCTTTAAATGACCAAACACATGCTTTTGTATGGCTGAGGCCATTTATCTGCAATTTGCATATATTTCACATTACTGAAGACCATTTTCCAAAAAATTCAATTAGTGTTTGGATAAGTTTCCAAACACAATTTCCAAGCAGCCACTGGCTTCTGTTCATGCTGGTATGAAAACCTGTGAAGAAGACAAGTCGGCTTGCAGACATTTGAAACTTCCTCCATCATGGGAATTATTATTATTATTATTATTATTATTATTTTGAAAACTCTGCTGAAAAGAAAGGAACCAAGAAGATGGGAACGCAACAGTCCCTGTCAGAGACGTCATTACCATCCACAACAACATAACCTTTATCAGAGTGTCAGTGAAAGCTCAGGCCAGTTTCATGCCTCTGCAAGTTGATCATCACACTGCAAACTGCAATGACATCAAGTTATGCTGTAGAAAACCATTGGTTGTAATGGGTTAAAGTTCATGGTTCACTATACAGTACAGGACTGCACAATGCATTGCAGTTGTTGTCTCCTCCATGTTACACACACATACAAAATGTATGAATAGGACAAATATATTAAGGTAGGAAGAAAAAACACTTCAATAATAGTCATATGGTGACGTGCAAAAATATAACAACAGCACAGTGCAAATTTCACATATTGTAATTTGCAAAGTACATGTGATGAATCAACAGGGTAAATATGCAAAATAATAACTATAATATGGTGTGCATAAAATGTGTTTCAGTGCATTATCATTAAATATGAATAGACAGCTGCTGTGTAAACTCTGATAAATCTGGGCGAGTAAACATTATAACCCTTCGCAGACAAAGGCCATTGTTAATAATTAAGTTCCAACAGATGCTGACTTCTGAAATCCCTCCTCCTGCTTTCACTTCCCCGCCCACCCTCCTGTTTTATCTTTCCATCCCTCCCTGTCTTTCATCCTCCTTCCCCTCCTCCACCCTGCTTAGTGCTTCTTCTCCATCCTCCTCCTTTATCTGTGCATGTCTCCCTTTCACAGCTAAACTCGTCCCAGTCTATTGTCTTCAATACCTATCTCTATCTCTATCTTCATCCTCAACACCACCTGTGGCATTTATTAGGAGTGTGGGTTTGCTTCCCCCCCCCGTTAATGTTTTCCTCCCCTCTGCGCTGTCTGCCCCGTGGCCAGGTTAGAGAGGTGGGTCAGGGTTTAGCTCTGGGCCAGCAACAGCACCCTGTCATTAAGGCTGAGTTTATATGCGACCAGGCTTTCCATGGGAACTGGACCCTGAGGGGAAAAACCTCACCTTAGCTCACCTGACTGACAGTGAGAACTTTATTCTACACTGTTGAAGTTCTTCACGGCTTCATTGTTAAACGCACACAGTAGAAATCGTGTTAGACATTGAGTTTAACACGTGTTTGGGATCATGTACAGGTATGGCTCTTATAACGTGCAAAAAATAGTTCACCAGTACGTTTAAATAACTCTTCAAGGCTGGAAAGAGTATTTAAATACAGAAATGAACCATAGCTATCCAGCTCCAACTCCAGAACAACTGCTTTTCAAGAGCAGCCATAATTGTGGTCCTCCAAAGCAGCTGCAAGAAATTAGCATGCATTTGTTAGGCAAACCAGGACGAGCTCTATGAGTTGGTTTGTTTGGTGCTGCTGCTGGAAACTGGGTTGATGACAGCAGTTAGACTGAATACAATTTAAATGTGCCATTAAACCAAAACAATGTGCTAAAATTGTCTAAAAAGCACCATAGAGCTGCAGATTTTGCTGATAATTCTTTTATCGCTGTTAACGAGCCCTTTACATCACATTTGATTAATTGGTGTAACTTTAGTAATGCTGAGCACTTCTAATGTGTCCGACCAACTATTCTTACACACAGTTTTGATTGACAGCAGTAATTTCAACAGAGAAGTGAGCAGTTTCTTCAAAGCACTCGTGTCAACACTTTGCATTTAGGCAGAGAGTTGCTGCTGCAGCTGCCACCTCAGGGCAAAGTCTCCCATTTTATCCTTGACGGCAGAACGTGAAGGAGCCTGTTTCTTTTTCAGTAGAGCCTGCAGGGCATCAGTGAAATCCCCCCGCATAATTACTGCCCAATACAGGCGCTGAGAACAAGACAAACACTGTCCTCTCTTTGACAAAGGACAGGGACGTTCAAAGTCCTTTGTCTTAGCCCCACACCTGCTGTGTGTGTGTGTGTGTGTGTGTGTGTGTGTGTGTGTGTGTTTGACAGATAATAAGAAACAGAAAAAGATAGTCGTATGCTTTCTTCCACTGCTCTGTCCATTCTTGCCCTGATTTATGTTTTTTTTTTAGTGTTGCCATTTTCTGAGACAATAAATTAGAGTGGGACAGGCTTTTTTAAAGTGCACGACCCTGTGTTTAAATCAGTAAATCTAGTTTTGTTCTGTGTGTGTACTGTAGGAGTGTGATCCAGTGCTGTTCGTCAGTTATAAATCACACCCCAGATGCCAAAGAGTGGTAGCCAGGATTTGTCCCTGAATGCATTAGATTTCCTTTTGTAAATGCAACTTCCATCAGCTGAATCCTTTTACTGGAATAAATAAAAAATGACTGTCAAATTAAAATATTGAATCACCCCTCTTGCTAACGTTACTAGCAGCCATGTGTGAGGGGCACAAACTGGAGCTACAGTTAGCTAGTGGTCCACTATTTATACTTGGCGCAGCAGCTGCTACCACAGTCAGCGTAAGAAATACACCTGATAAGAGTCTTGCCTATTATGCCACGGTAGATACATAGAAGCTAATTTTGAGCATTAAAAAGCAGTTTTCACACACAATGCGTGTATTGTTGGAAAAAATAACATCTAATGCCAAGAATCTATGAGATTATGTGTACAGTGCAAAACAATAATTTAGTGTGGAGTTCCTGCACATCATTGCATTCCATATAAAATCTCCCGACAAACTGCGGAACAACTACAAGTAAGCCTGCAGTGAAATCGACTTGTGTTGAGGTGGTGAGTGGCATCGAGGAGTCAAAAATACAGAAGCTTTGCTCAGGCTGTGTCAGTGGGCACAGAAGGAAAGCTCATTCAGAAAGGCATTTCCTGACTGTTGAGGTAATTAGGCCCATCAGGCCTCAGACACACAGGATTAACCAAATCTAACTGTGGCTACGCTAATTAGACCCGTTAGTGCCCTTTTTCTTTTTGCTCTCTCTCTGAGTGAACAGGAAAACCATATTATTGTTACTCCAATGTTCTGTCATTTCCCAGCCCATTAGGCAGCAAAATAATATTAGTGACTATTATTAGATGAGAAGAAATCATCTGTAGCGATCATCTGGGTGATGACGTTTAGCGAGGGAAGCAGGGAGGGTACACGGCAGGAGAGAACAACTTCTTCTCTTCCCTGACTCCTGGCCTGTAGTGAACTTCCTGCCCTCAGTGGAGTAAAGGTCAGGAAAGACACACATACACCCACAATCCTCTAATGTTGCTGTGTTGTCTTTGAGAGGTATAGTCTTGGGAGGAATGCGTGGGTAAGGGTGTGGGGTAAATTGTATGTTGTTTTCTTTTTCAGCGATACATCAGGGTAAATCGTAACTTGAGGAAAACTGGACCATTTGGCCTTTTTCGCTCACACAAACTCCAGAAATCCCTATCTACCTGTCACCCTTTCACTGCGTCATTCATCACCATTATGGCCATTACTGCTTCTCTCCTCAGGGCTGTTGTTGGGGATAAGCTCTGGCTTAGACACTGTCTGCAGGACGCTACAGTTCTGAGGTCAACGGCTACAGCTCCACCCTTGTTTTGTGCTTGTGAGGAAGAGAAAAGAAGATGAAGCATAAACACAATTAAAAACACACAAAGACAGCACACAGGCTGGGTGAGGCAGGCTGTGTTGCTGGTGGCATCATTCCTTTCTTCATCACTCATCGAGACAATAATGCATGAAGGGGACATTCATTTCCATTGGCCTGAACTAGCAGAATTATCGCATATTATCTCTGACATACACTGGAGTGCAGCTGGAGGAGAGAGAGAGAGGGGTGGGGGTGGTTTAACATCTTGCCAGACCAGCTTGGTTTGACGTGGTGGTGTGAGCGAGAGAGGCAGGAAGGAACGAATGAGAGAGTGGAAGAGGGAGGAGAGGGGAGAAATCTGCAAAACAAATCAGCACAGCGTCTGTTGTACACACACACATTCCAATACACACCAATACACACCCAAGTCACCACGCAGGGAGCAGAACAACTTACAAACAGCAATGACAACGAAAAAGGTTTCCGCTGTCAGTTGCAGCCTGTAGCCATGACAACAGGTCTCTGGCCAGATGTGTATCTGCCAACATCAGCGCACAGTCAGCAAGTATGCAACGTATTCTCATGTGAATATGAGCTGGCCTGGCCTGGTCTCAGCTCCTCTGCCTTTGAGAAGTGAAGTGTGCTCAGAGTTTGACCCAAAACAAACACCACACTTGGCTGATTTCGCCAACAAACACACCTTCAGCAAGCAAGGAGGGAAAATATGGAGAGAATTAGCCTCAGTACTGGTGACAAATGCATATTTCAACATATACCAACAAATGTGAACAAATGTAAAACAATTTTACTAATAAATACAATCCAACTTGAATAAACACTGTATATTTCCAACTTCAAGTTCATTAATCTAAAAACATTTGCTTTGGAAAAGCTTCCTGTGCATATAAATGTCTAAAAATATTAGTGAAGACACATGTATATTGGGTTACATTTGAGTTTTGAGACTCTCTTCACAGCCTCTGATCCACAAATGCATGTTGCGTTTAAGTGCGAGTGGAAAATTCCGACTTTTCAGCGGATTCATGTGGAATTTCAAAATGAGAAAGGCATTTTTTATTTGTTTGTGGATTGGAAAAGGCACAAAAGACAGACCTAAAGATAGAGTTCTCTAAGTCCTGTGGGATTCATGAGTTTTGTCTAATATAAATACAATTGACTTGACTTGATTTGACTTTGGTTCAACAGCAAAAGGTGGCAGAGGCAGAGGACGAGGACAATAAGTCAGCCTCAGTCAGAGAATCCATTGGAGCTCCAGGCATGTCCTCTCTGTGCGTCTGCTCGACAGACACTCGGACCTGTCAGAGGGGAAGTCTCCCCATAAATCAACATGTGTGAACAGACACACACATATCCACATAAGTGTTAAAAATAGAGCACATACTACAAAAATGCACCAAACCCTTAAATTAGACACATTTTTTGTGCCAGTGACTGAAGAGCTGTATTTTGAGTGAGATTGTAGTTATATATTATAGTTATCTAGATATTTAACTCTATCATGGTCGATTTTGGGATAATACTGAATCTCACAAAAAAAAAATCACCATGTAACATGTTTGTACAATAAATAGCTACTGTAACTAACAACATTCACAAGCACATAATAAAACATTGTTTACCAGTAGTCAAGGACAACAGCATTATCATATCTGTTCTGAGTGCTGACCACAGTAACACTGCCAAAACCACATCCTCTGCATGATGTAAGACTCCACCTCTCTGAACGGGAAGAATTAGTAACGGAGCATTCACTGTCTCTGATGTCTGATTTCACAGGGAGTGTAACAGTGAATGATAGCAAAAAAAAAACCTTGGCCAGGACTATTTGGCTTTAGAGAACTTGACAGTCAGTTAGTTTGTCATTTCACACTCGTAACCTTTTTGTAAAATACCAGTAACCCTATGTATGAATATGATTTGAATGGAGGATTGGTGGAGGCCGACAAATAGGAGTCTGTGGTGGCAAGTAAGTTGTAAGTGGGGAGAAAACTGACGATGCCAGTACCAAGTGGAAAGGTTTCCCGTCCCTGTGTCTCAGTTTCCATTAGTCTGATATTACATGCATGCACACACACACATCTAGCTATCTGGATCTGAAATAGCCATCTGGATTGACTCTTATCATTACAAATGTTCCACTTTAGCCAGGTTAGGCTTACCTGAGTTATTCAACAACCAAGCACGTGGTTTCAGTCGACAAAATGACTTTTCCAGTGAGGCAATAATGTGTTAATCTGTTGAGACTTTAACTGCCTGGCAATGACCAACACAGAACACAGACAGTGTTTGTATATGTCATTTACTCTTAAACATGACGGCAAAGACTAAAGTACAAGCATACTTTTAAAACCTAGTAGTAAAAATTCAATTATATTAACCACAAAATGTGTTAAAGTTACATTACTGGTGACCATTTTCCAAAGCTTTTTAGACTGATTTTTTTCACTCTAGGCAGACATTTGTTTCAATCTATGCTCATTTCATGTTTGTGTTCCCAGGTCAGGTGGGATATGTAATCCCTCCAGCCATCTGAACGCTGTGTCCTGTAGTTTCCTCCTAGTTGGACAGTCCTGAATATGTCCAAAGGGAGACCTCCAGGAGAAAACCTGATCAGATGCCGGAACTCACTCATCTGGTTCCTTTTGACTCCAAGCTCCAGATGTCCGAGCTCCTCTCTCCAAGCGTGAACCCTGCAAAGGAAACTCTTTTTTGTCCACTTTTATTTGTGATTATTTGGTCACAACCAAGAGCTCATGGTCATAGGTGAGAGTTGCAACATAGATCGACTGGTAAATAGAAAGCTTCATCTTCACCACAACAGTCTTGTACAATGTACAATGCTCACATCACTGCCAAAAACATACCAATCTGACTGCTGATCTCATGCTACACCATACCCTCACTTGCAAAGACCCTTACACTTTTGACTTGGGACAACAGCCCTCACCCAACTCAAAGGTGGGGATTCTTTCTCTGGCAGAGTACCATGGCGGCACCAGACTTGGAGGTGCAGACTCTCAATGCATCTTCTTCCCACTCGGCTGCAAACTGCCCCACTAAGGTCATGGTCCAGTGAGGTCAATGGAGGAACATCATTGGCAAAAAATGGAGATGCAATTCAGAGGTTGCCAAATCAGACACTCTTCACTACCTGGCTGTGTCTTCAACTTCTGTCCATGACACTGACTTTTTGACTGCCTCAGTGATCTCCACCAGGGAGATGAGCAAGGCTTCCCCTGATTCTTCCGGATCTGAGTGTGTCAGGTTTAGTTCCTCAGAGAATTCCTGAGTTCCAGTAGTTCTGATTGACCGGGGTTAGCAGGGGAGACCTTGCTGATTTGCCAAAACCTTTAAGGCCAACCAAGAAAATCTACGACCTACCCAAACTCCTTCCATACCCAAATTTTTGCTTTTGTGTCCACAGAAACTGCAGTCCATTTTCCTCAGCTTGACAACTGTCATGACAAGCATTGATTAATGTGAATCATGCAGACTCGAATTCCATACCCCCAAACTCCCTCTTGTTGCAGAGAAAATTCTTTCAGTGGTGGGAGTTAAAAACCTTGCCGTCAGAGACCTCAGCCAGATGTTTACAGTTCACCCTCACTGCACATTTGGGTTTATTGGGTCTGTCTGACAGATTCCCCTGACATCTGATGTAACTCATCAGGTGGTGATCAGTTGACAACTCTGCCCCTTGCTTCACCCAAGAGTCCAAGACATACGGCTGTAGATCAGATGATACAATTACAGAGTTAATTGTCGATCTTTGGCCAAAGGTGTTTGGGTATTAGGCACAACAAGCAAAGAAGTCCAATAAAAAAACACTTCTCAGGTTCAGATCAGGTGCCCCAGGAGATCTGTGCAGATCCCAAGTGGGGTCCCGAGGAACACCATGTAAAGACTCCAAAAACTCCAGATACCCCAAACTGCTGTTCAGCACAAACAACAGGCTGAAGTAGAGTCAAGCTCCAGTCCCCAGAAGTGAGCCCAACTATATCTGGTTGGTACTTTCCACCTACCGTACTCATTTTGGCTCCTTCCCCACTAGAGTGACGACATTACATGTGCCAAGATCCAGTTTTTGGAGCCAGGGATCAGTACAACAAGACCCCTCCTTCGAATACCACCCAGTTGGCAGCGAGATCCCCTCCCAGGCCTTGTTCCAGGAGGGGGCTTTGGTTTCCCTGATTTGGAAGAGGTTGCTCTTCCCTGAAGAGACTGATCCATAGAAGCCTTTGAATCACTCTTAAGTCTGGCCCCTCACCTTGGACCAAATTGCCTTGGGAGACAATAACAGGAGCTGTTGCCCCTGACAACACAGCTCCAAGGGTCATAGGGGCATGCAAACCCCTCAACCCCAACCACAACAGGGTTGCAATTGATAAATAGTGAAAAAACACATTCAAATCACATTTTCTGCCTTCGTTCCAACACTGACATATTGATAAAATGTTGTCCAATGGTTGACCTCCTTCACCCCAAATCCTTTAGCAGAAATAAGCCCAAGTTTGCACTGAACTGCACCATCAGTTCAGGGGGAACTTGGATGATGTGCTGAAATACAGTCTTGTAATCCTCTCTTTACAGCAGCTTGTTTTTCATCACTACCCCAACTGTCTGACTGGCTGCCCGTACATCTGCGTATCAGCATTTCTGTGTGTCAGGTGCTCCGCCACTCTGTCTGTGGGTCTGTCAGCAGCTCAGCTCATAAGGCTCCTCTCATGATTCAGTGTGCAACTTAATTAGGACTTGACAGGGGCAGGTGTCAGGTGGTCATTCGGTGTGTGTATGGTTGTCTGCCAGACCCAGCCCAATGAGAACAGTGTCTCTCTCTCTCTCTTTTTTAAAGATTTTTTACCACACACACTTTCTCTCCACAGACTCAAGCACAGACTGATATTAACAACCAGCCAGCCATACTCACACACACACACACACACACACACACACACACGTACACACTAACCACATGGTGATTAGTGAGCACTATTGACTCTGAACTGTTATTACTGCTTAATAAATCTGCCATAAAGCTTTGAGACTGCCGCCAGCTGTCCGTCTGTACCACCACAGGGGGAGTGAAGCCTTTGTGTTTATGTGTAGTTACCCTTAAATGCTCACCCACAGACATAACAGTATTGGGGTGATTTCCTTCATGTCTGTATTGTATCTTGGTATATTTTATTAGGCTGACCGTACAACATTCTCCTACTTAAAAAGTTTCCTGTACCCCTGATTTCTCATTACCAGACACTCACACGTACACTTGCAGCAATATGCAAACAGGGTAACTCATAAAACCACACATGCTATACACATGTTTTCAAGAAATGTTCACATCTACTGACCACATCATTATAAGAAATATGCTATAACATACATTCCTGCACTGTGGACACACTTAACTAACATACAGGCCGGCATCAATCACCCAGCTACAGCCAATTGAGCACACACACTCCTGTTTCTACTGTTTAGACAAACACTAGGACAACGTCTCTGCCCCCGCCTGTCCTGCTGTGTTGCCACGAGATCAGCAATCAATCACACTGACCAGTCAATTTGTCACTGTTGTGTCCCCTCTGTGGTCTGTATAGGGATCAATCATGCTGTCCCCAGTCAACGCATGAGATGGTCACACTTGTTAAGTACTGTATCTGTGTTTGTGTGCGAGTGTTAACACGGGGTCCAGACTGAAACGTGATGACATCAGCCAAAAGTACCCAAAAATAGTTTGCTTTAAGTTTTGCACATTATGAATCACCAGCCGGATTTTCTGCTGATTTTTCCACAACTACAGAAAATGTGACTGACTCATTCAGCATGTGAGCATGTAACAAGGGGGGACACACAAAACAAAACAAAACACACACCTAACACTGACTAATGCATGTAATACCCTGCTAGTCTAGACGGCTTATCTCTCGGTTGTAATCAGGCTTTTTAGAATAGGCAGACCAGGTGTGCATTATAAGTAAGTGTGTGTGTGTGAGGGGGCGCTTAAGTCATTGTAAGAGTCAGTTTGTCATTGCAAATCCAGGGTGATAAACAGTGTGTCAATAAAGCGGTGTAGTACAGGAAGCAGGGAAAGAAAGTGGAACAGACAGCAGTGCGTAATTACCACCTCGCTACTCTTTCCACAGGCCAGACAGGGCCGAGGCAGAGACTGTAGAGTAAATAATATAACAATGCAGACGTACAATATAATAGATAATAATCGGAAACATTTTCATTTAAATGTGTCTGTATTACCAGCTGATACACTGACTTAACTGCCAGTTAGTGATGTGTTTTCTAATATTTTGACACTCCACGAGTCAAATATACCTTTCCTGGAATAAAATCCTCTAGCCTACAGGAAGAGAGCTTCTAGTTTTTCAGAGGTTTGTTTGGAATAAACAGAGGAAGCAGTGACTGAACACATACATAAATAATCTCCCGAACCCTCATTTCCAGAACACTGAAGGAAGAGCAGAGGATGGTAACTGACTACACAGGGTGAAATCTGAATTATGAAGGGTTGCATAGTGTGTGTTGAGTTGTTCTGGCTGGTCAGAACAGTGCGGGTGGGCTGGGCGATTGTGGTCGAGTGAACGGATCATTACAGCACACGGAAAAAGTGACCATGGAGGAAATGAGAGGGAAGCTGAGCGGTCTGTGATTCTAAGAAGTCCCTCAGTTTCTAAGAGTTAAGAACTTCTGGTCAACTGCAGAATAATACACAACACAATAACACTCTCATAACACATAATGCACACTTATTCTATTATCTTAGAATATACTTTTTACTAATATTACAGAATACGTCTACTGCTACTTAAAAATGTGTTCTCACACGCCCCTAATCTTATTTTATAGAAGTGTGCATTTATGATTTAGGCATTATAGCTTAAAATTACAAGCTAAAATTATAGCTTGATGTCCCGTGGAAACCATGTATCTCCAAAATGTTCGCTTTTTCTGAGCTAACCAGACCAGCTCTGTTTTCAGCTTTGTAACAACGCATATTTTTTAGATAATCCAGGTTTTTTTTAAAAGGTTAAATTAGCTTAACAAGAGAGAATTCTCTCCACCCATAAAGATATACACTTCATCCTTTAGTTTATCTGAAAAAAACAAAATTACCAATCTGGAGATACATGGTTTTCTTTGGTCAGCGAGGATATAGGAGGCCAATTGTGAGGAATGCAAAGGTTAAAAGTACAGTTGCTAAACAGTTTGTGATTAATCATGTAATAAACAGGCAACAGTACAAATATGTTACAGTAGACAATGTTAAAATTATTTTATTAAAATTTTGTACATTACTTTTACAATTTGTTTCACCTAAAGTAATAAAAATGTACAATTAAATACAACAAAAGAGATTAAAAATGTATATGATTTGAATATGCTGCTATACACACTTTAAATTCCCAAACATGAAGTTTCAACAAGCAAACGTATGATGTCTACAGAGACACTAGTCCAGTTTTTACTGACGTCAGCTTTGCTCCTTCTAATGCTTCAGCAGAGTGAGAGAAAGAGCAAGAGAGAGAGGGGGAAGAGGAGACGGAAGTAGGTTAATAAAAACAGGGACACCCCTCTATCAGAGAGGGATCAATGTTACTGATAGTTACACAGGCTGCTCTATTGATCCTATCAGTCAAATATAGTGAGGCGTGAGCAGGAAGTATGACAACCAGGGGCCAAACTGACATGGTACTGGATGCACGTGGCTGCAGCTGAGAATGAATCTGACTGCACAGCATGATGTCATAGCAGCAATCTCTCAACACGCACGACTAAGCACACACACACACACACACACACACACACACAGTCAGATCATTTGCTACTGATCTACCTTGCAGTGGCAAAGGTGTTTGTGTGTGTTTGAGAAAGAAGAGTGGGAGGTCCGGCAATGAAAGGCGATCTCAGATTCCTTGCAGGACTGAGATGAGCAGAGGGGAGGGGGGCGTCACAAGGTCCAGCAGCCAGGAAGGAAAGGGCTTGTGCATGTTGACATCGATGCTGTATGAGAAAACACACACATGCACACACACACACACACACACACACACACACGGGGTTGTGCAACAGCGGCTGCCTTTAAACGGCGTGTGCAGTCAGGTGGGAAATTCCCTGGTCAGAGTCCCAGCATTCCCAAGGAGCCAAGTTTCTGCTGCTCGCCACATCCAAGTGTCGGTCAGGTGGCGTGTTAGTGTTGCCCTTGCTGCGTTTTTTTCAGTGTGACAGACGATAAATGAGGAGGAAGTCCAAATAAGTGATGCTGTTTCAAGTTCATGACCCCTCCCCTCTCAGTAAAGTTGCTCACAACACAAAACAGGACATGGACGTATGCGTGCGTCAGCGCGCTGTTGGACAAAAACACATACACAACAACAGGTTGGGCTGTGCGTTTGATCCCCACATGGGGTCAGAGACTGGCTCCAGGCGTTCATAATGTCACTGTAGTTACTAATGCAGTGAGTGTCATTTTACAGTACAGTCATACTGCACAAGATCACAGGCTTTTGAAGAACACATCGTACAGTACCTATTCCCCGAGGGACACTACAAAGCAGCTAAACATTATTTAACTCTGTCACGCTAACACAACACTGTCAGGTTTCAACAGACTGAAGGCTTCTGTAAAATAATAAATATAACCGTCTTTCCCCTTCAGGCCTTTACACAGACCTGATGCAGCTCAGATAAGGTTTTATGATCTGATACAGAAAGTGGGTCAAGGACACGTTGTGATAAATCACTGTGCCAAAGTCTGACAGGTTTCAGAGTTTGCAGAACTCATGTTGAGGTTTTGAATGTGCGGGATAAGAAGTGAGTGTATGAGCTTGTGTGTTCACGTGTGTGCGTTTGTTTGTGTCAGTCTTATTAGGCACTGGACAGCATTGTAGATGTGAAGATCTCCTGCAGTATTTGGGGGATCTGCTTGGTGTCCATGGCAACGAAGGATCTCCCTGCTGGAAGGGTCTTTTGGAGTCTGAGTTAAAAAGAAAAAAAGATAGAAGTTTGAGGTTAAACTGAGGGACTGGACTTTAGCAACAGAGTCGTTTCCCAAAATAAAAAGACAGACGAGTGCTTGTTTGCTGTGTGAACTGGTACTGGACATTTGCATTGACAGAGTACAGTGTGTGTGTGTGTGTGTGTGTGTGTGTGTGTGTGAAAGGGCTGTCATTCACATGGTGGAGCTTAAGAACAAGACAACACAGCCACTTCCATTGCGTTTCAGTCCTTTGCATAAAGCCACTACCTCTGATGGGACTCTTTCTTTCTTTCTTTCTTTCTTTGTTCTTTCATTCCCCTATTCGCTTACACATTCCTCTTTTTCACTCTAAATGAGGACACACAAGCATGGACTGTCAACAGGGATATAAACAGTCTTCCCAAAGCGTCCTAACATAAAATTACACAACAGCATGGCTTCCCCGTAACTAAGCTCCTATGCTTGCGTGCTTCCATGACATGTAATCTCACTCCTGTCCCTGCATTCTGACTTGAACCTGTTGACTGTATATAGTTTAAACCGTCAGAGTTCATTCCTACCCGACCTTGGTTCCTGGTACCAGTTAAAGACTAATTCCTCCTGTAGCTGTTTTCAAGGGTCACAGGTCTCTTTCTTTGCACTCACTCTCTCAGTATTTTTCTTCCTCTCTTGCTGTTCCTGCTCTTCTCAGTCATGAGCCGTGTGCAAAACAGGTCATTGTCATTCTGAAGGTCCTTCAGCTCGTGACTGCACTCTAACCAGGAAGCCAGCGGCTCCTCAAAGCGGACTGAAGAGTGCACTTAGCCCTCTTTTGTCCTGCCTGCAAAGTTTAGGACTTAATCTGGGATGTGACAACAAAGGTCAGCAGGACCAGCAGCAAGCAGGGACATGAGAAGGCCTCAGCTAGACTAAATTGGACAGTCATTGTTCTACTTAACTTTGAAGTCTAGTTGTTCTTCATTGGTTCTGGATGTCTGGCTGCAGTCTAGATGAACTTTGAGTGGAGTGTGTTTTGCAGGATAATCTTTTCTTCCCCTTTCCCTCATCTATTTTTCACGTACTTCCTGTCGTCCTTCTCCTTCTTTGGCTGAGGCTCTTTTTTCTCCCCCTTCACGAGTCCTTCTAATTTCCTTTGCTTCCCATATTTGCACCCTCTACTTAACTCCACCAAGATTGCCCCCACACCCATCTCCACCACCTCACCTTTCAGCCTGATCGCCAAGGGATCCGATGAAGATGGCAAAGGCATTGACCTGCGGGTCAGAGGTCAGGACTTGGGCGAAGCGCTCGGGCCGGATGCCGTAGCGTTCGAGGTTGGCATCGCTGAGCACCACCACAAAGTGCTCGTCGGCCTCTTCCCGTGCCAGCTCCTTAATGCTGGCGTCCGTGCCCTCCAGGGTGTAGTCGCCGCTCATGCAGAACTGAGAGTGGGCATGCATGGTCTGCAGGGTGGGGGAGGGGGGAAGGGAGCAAGGGAGGCAGAAGAAGGAGGGAACAAGCCAGAGAAAAAGTTTAACAGGACGTTCAGACACCCCTGACCTCACCCTCTCTGTACATTATCCAGAGTATTGCACAGGTGGAGAATTTGTTTGTGGTGGCTGATCCTGGGACGTGGGGGGGACCGGCGGCTGCAAACACCACTGAGCACTGAACTCATAGGGTATCTTGCAATTGTATATTTACCCAAGTTAGCAAAAAAACTGGAGGAAAGTGAAAACAACAAAAAACTTTTTTGCAGCAACATTTCAGTTAATGTACTTTTAGCTCCATTTCGACACAGAGAAATAAATAAATACAACAGTACAAACCATTGTTTTCAGTCTGTTTGGGTGGGTGTATATGGGAATAACTGGTGTACAGTAAGAAAACATGAATGGACTGATTCTGAATCTGTACCTTGAGGACTTTGAGTCTCTGCTTGTTATTCTTGGGGGCTTTGTCCGCTCTGACCAGCTCGATATCGTAGCCGTCGCCTGAGTGGCCCACTATGTCGTACTGTGTGGAGAAAACAGTTCGATAACATTTGACAAAGATGGTACAAAGCTAAGATGTATCACACCACATGAATATAAATGGCAACAATGACAATATTATATTGGTACACAAGTCAAAAACCCGTTGTCTGATCCTCATGCAGGACCTAGAACAGTACTTGGGATGAGGTGTAAAGACGCAGGTGTGATGGTGCAGAAACATCAGATCCTAACTTATACAAGGCTATCCTCGCTCCACCCTGCACCCACTACAGTATGTTAACCCTGTCAGAGGTGGACATGCCTCCCATACACCATCCTTCACAACTGGCTTACATAAAGCCGGGGCCAGCCTGGCACTGTGGGCTCCTCGCAGCTATTTCAGGACCCAGGTATTACGTATATGGGCTATTTCTAATAAGGGCAGTTAAGACTGTGGTGGTCAAAGGTATGCGACTGTGTGTCTCATCTGTCTGTAACACAGTTGCTGGGTAAGAAGCGTGTTTTTTCAAAATATCTTTTCAAATGAGAGTCTTTCTTTTTAGTACTATCCATATTTCAGTTCATACGCCTCAGGGACCAAAAAATCCTTTATTTTAATTCAACATATGAATGTAATTAAAATCACTGAAATTATTGACACTGATATGTAAGTTTTCCGTTCTATTTTTGGCTTGTAAATGGGGTCTGATGGCTGTAATAAATAGAACATGAAGAAACTATAAAGTGATAAATTCTTAAGACTAATGTTTCACCATGCCATCTCTATTTACATGCACCAATAGAAATCCTGAATAGATTTGTATGTTTGACCTACCACCATCACTGGATGTCTTACATTGTAAAACACACATACACACACACACACACACAATGTAAGACTGCAGGTAGCACAGGCACACACAAGTGAAGGTGTGTGTGTCTTATCAGATGCACTTTTATGTGAGGGGTGAGAAAGCAGTTACACTGCGATCTGCGATGTGATCAGGTGCACTGAAATGTCTGTGTGTGTGTGTGTGTGAGACACTGATATGTGATCAGTATTAGGTTGGGTTGAGTGTCACTTAGGGGCCAAGAAGTCTGTCTCCCTTCAGCTTTTTTACACACACTCATCTCGCTCTCCCTCCTTCTCTCTGCCCCTCTCTATTTCGCTTCCTCCATCTTTTGCATGATCCTTTTTTCCTGGCTAAGATGGACTCCTTACTTTCCATTCATGAAACGTGTCAACTGTTGACTTTTCTTTGCACAAACTAATGTGGTCAAAAGTTTGACAAAAGAGCACCTGCGGCAGATAAATTAGACAGTAGGGGGTGAAGATCGTTTGTCATTCACTCTAAATGACAGCAAGACCGAAGCTGAGCACGGTGTAGCTGTCGTTGACCACGTCAGAAGCTACAACACAACAACTCCTCTACATGGCAAACCAGGTGGCTCTGGGACCCGGGTCACTGTGACCTCAATAAGTTTTGATTCATAAGACCAGTAGGGGGAAAGAGGAAGAACCCTAGTGGACAAAGTTTATTGACCCAGGAATTATCCAAATAAAGTCTCATATTGCTTAACTGTGTGAAACTAATTTAATCTAAGAAAGAAAGGCTCGGTTGGTTATTATTGTTTATTTCATGGCTACTGAACTGATACTTCTGTGGGTGGAAACCTGATAGTTCCCAAAAGTGCTAGCTCATATTTAGACAAAAATGCATGAGTTCTAAATTCTACGTAAAGAATTGGTGATGTTCAGATTCATCCAGAAAAGAAATGGCACACGAGATTAAAGCCCTCTTGAATACACATTCTTTATGCATACATGTCTGCTCTCCATCCCCTGATAGAGTGAGGAAGAGTAACAGAGATGATAGCGTTGGGTTGAGGTTGTACAGTAAACATTGTATCCTCAGTAACATTACATGACACACATGATGTTTGGTGTGACAGTCTCACCTTGAACTTGTGCTCGTAGTTCTCCAGCGCCTCCATGACCATACACACAGCCTCCATGGAGCGCTCCAGCCTGCCGTCCACGCCGTTGAAGCGGTACATGCTGCCCGACACGTCGGCTAACACCCGTAAACGCTTGGGCTTCTGCTGAGGGCTGCCCGGCTGCAAACACACACACACACGAAACACAACATTTTCACAGAAAATCAGCAGCGACGAAGGATTAAATTAAAGAAAATACCTACTTTGGAAAGTGTTTTTGTGGAATTTGGTGTAGCTTGCTTAAAATAACATTCAACACAAGGACAGGATTTCAAAACTGGCTGCAATTATTTCAATGTAGACCTTCAGGCCAGACCAAAAATATGCAACGCTTGGAGCTAAATAAGGTAGAAAAACATGGCATGCATATTATGGTTAGTGTGTGTTTGTATGATTAGTGTGGGAACTATCTCTGTGCTGTGTGTGTGTGTGTGTGTGTGTGTGTGTGTGTGTGTGTGTGTCGAGCACACATGGCAGCAGAAGATATGACTAGAAACTGTGTGTGAGCTCGAGCAGAAACACAGGGTGTAATAATAATCTCACACACACCTCTGGAATGTATCATCTGACAGATAAAGGTCAAAGTTATGTGTGTTAGTGTGGGCGTGTGTGTGTGTTTGGAGGTGTGGCTTGGGGGAAAAAAAGTGTGTCTCAGATATCTGTTGCAACACACACACACACACACACACACACCTCTGGGTCCAGCTCTCCCCTGCGTTTATATATAGCCTTCTCTCCAGTCAGTCCATCAATGATTTTAGCATCGTCCAGTTCTCCCAGAGCCTGGTTCTTCAACCACTGTCGCTCCTTCCCTTTAGCCTGAAACACACACACACACACACACAAAGTTTGACTAGGTTATTGCCCCACCACCACCAACTAGCACCTTTCGTCCCGCCTGCGCCCACCGAACAAAAGAGGCAGGAGGCCGGGGTCTCTTTGAAGCTCTGACCACGTTTCTCTGGATGTCACTCCACTTTTTGCTGTGGTCACTTGGAAGGAGGGAGGAGAGACGAAGAGCAACATCATCACTTTCTCCTGTCTTCAGTTTGCTCTCCGAGGAAGGAGGCTAACAAAAGAAGGAACACAATCCGCTCCTCCCCACGCTTTGGGTCACACACTCTTTTACTCTTTACAAAAGGCCTACAGGGATGATATTTCATTTCAAGTGTGTGTTGGGATGTTTTACACAACACATGACGTGTGTACACACAAAAGAACACAGATTGGCCATCAGGTCACGCACAGCACATGACTTAACATCGCTGAGAAGAACAGACGTACGTAACAATAGTTGTCACTTGTTTGCAGATAGATATGTGCGTGCTAGTGAACACAATGTACACATAACTTTAGATACAAATCGTACAAAAGGAGAAGATATGCGTGTCACGGAGTGCTCAGTCACAAATTGTGGTTGGTGTATTGTAGTTTTTCTGATAGTTGTGGTATTCATGAAAACTTTTGAAAAGCATTAGCTTTCAACTAAGGTTTTCAACTTCATTTCCCTGGTAAATAAAGTTGAAAACCTTAGTTGAAAGCCTTTATTTCCCAGGGCCTGATAGTAAGAGAAAATATGCGTCGCTCTGTGATTTTTCAGCCAGTTAGGACTGATTTCCGACTCTGAGAGACGCTTGATAAAAAGGAGCCCAGGTGTTTATATCTGGCAAGCCAGTCCATTGTTGAGAGATAGACAGAGAGGGGTTTCCCTCAGGGGGTGGAAACAATACACTATTTATTTATTTAAGTTTATTGAAAGCTTGCCAGCTATGATTAGGTGTGTGTATGTGTGACTCCTTAAATCACTCTTCAGGTATGATAAAAATAACATGACTTCACAGCGTCACGCCTGCTGGGATTGGTGTAATCTCCAAAAAGCTCGGGGCCACAAGGACAAATACAAACAATAACCAGTGTTTGTGTTCAAAGCCAGCGCTGGTACGGCTGCAAACACCTGGATGGAAAACACACACACACACACACACACACACCACAACATATACAAATAGAGCTTCACACCTGGACAGGAGAATAATAGAGCAAGGCTTAGTGTCGCTGCTCTGTAATCATTCTCACATGCTGCATGATTTTCCTCTCGTCACATGGAAACACACACACACACACACACACACACACACCCAACCCCACTTGAATGCATCAACACACATTTCCCCTAAGAAGCTCAAACAAAGGGAGGAAAGTCTGAACCAAAAATATTGAAATGGAGACAACATCACATCCTGGATTGTTAACCACCACTCCCTACACTCTTGCTTTACATTCACTCAACCAATCAGGGCGCTCCTGTGGGACAGCGCCCCCCTTCCTGCCCCAGCGTCATGTGTAGGTTTGTATGAGGTCAATCAATCGTCATCTACCAACTTCATGACCCCATGACTTTCTGACCGGCCGGGGTCAGCTGGACTGCGGTCCTTACTGTCAGCAAAAGATATTTTATCTAAATCCACAGTTTGGTTGGATTACGTTTAAGCTGTTCAACTAAACTGACCTGAGTAGAGACGTATGCTGAACTGCCAATCAAGATATTAAAGTTTCTAAAAATACCAAACATCAGGCTGAATTTACAAGGAAATGTCTACAAAATGATAAACATATGTCCATTTTGTATTTGATGAAGTGCAGGCGTCAAAAAATGGCATCTTGGAGTTGAATTATTTCTCTCATTTTAAGTGTGATAATAGGGCAATATTTCAATACTATTGTTTATTGACTTTGAGTCAGATTGTGTCTTTATAATATTATCATATTCTGTTCTCAATTTACAAAATTGTTTTGTTCAAATTAATGATTCCAATCAAACTGTAATTCATAACAAGCAAAATGAGTTATTCATGATGTTGTTTTACTTGTGAAGAGTTTTCATCATTGTATTAAACATTAATTTAATTTATCTTTTTTTTTTTAGGATTTTTTGGGGGATTTGTTTCACCTTTAATTAGATAGGAGGTAGAGAGAGGGGTATGACATGCAACAAAGGTCGCCGACTGGAATTGAACTGGCGATGTTGCCCCATTTGGCTACCAAGGAGCTCCGACAAGTTTTCCATCTGTCATATATCATGCATAGTGACCATGAGACACTACTGAATTTGATTGATGTAGAAATTCTGCAATATTTTCAAAAACTTCACTGACTGACTTCATCGCTTCAAGTAATCATGTTTAAAATAAAGAACTGAGCGAAGAAGCTAACCTGCAAACTGTCCAGGATGATGCGTAGAGACTGAACTTGTCTCCTGACAGCGGTGGAGAAGCGCTCGTATGTGGCGGCGTCATACTCGCTCATATCAATCTCCTTCAACCTGAGAAGGAAGCACAGAGGAAAACACAGAGGGAGAGGAGACAGAGTGTTAGCCATGACTTGATTTGATAAGTTTTAGGTAAACCACCTGTTGTATTCAAGCATACAGTGTTTTGGGTTTGTAGTTTTTCTTTTGTTTCAGCTTCAAAGGGCTTTAACAGAAATGAACAGGCCTGTTTTTATTATTGTGCAAATCACAATGACTGACAGGAAGTTTAATTGGGAACAAGCAGGTTTCTTCCTACCTGCATCCATTCAGTAACTCTGTGGCTCTCAATGAAATCACAAGAATTAATTGTCAATATAAATCAAGTGACACCGGGCCAGTTTGGTTTAAAAGTACACAAATCACCTCAATCACATGTCCCTTTGCACGTACTGGTCCACCATGAAATCTAAACAGTACAGATTAAATGCATATAGTTATAGTTTGAGTGACGTTGATTAAATCTTGACACTATGATATTTTTTGCGTACAAAACTGGTTACAACTCAGCTTTCCGTAAAGGTTCCAAGTTCATAGAGTGCAAATCACCAAATGCACAACAACATGGACGAGGACACACTGGTGAGGTAGACGACAGGGTTCCATGAAAGATCTTCAGGAAACTCCACAAGTCACTATATTTCGAGTTTTCTCTACTCTGCTCATCTCTGAACTTGCTCAGGACGTCCCATCCTCCCACACCGTCACTTTATACATTCACTGCAAAATCTGAGGGTGCTAGCGCTAGCATGATCTACTTCTTTCTTCTTCTTTCCGTGCTTTAATTTCAAAAACAGGGTGCAGCCACTAACCTAATGCAGCAGCTGCATTGATTCGGTGGTAAATTTGAAGCTACTGCTTGTGCCATTGCTCTGTCTGCCTCTTGATTTCCCAAAAGGTCAGAAAGAAAGAGTTCGTATGGAGCTCAGGACACCTGTGGACAAACTGAGACATAGGGGTCAGTGTTGTTAAATATGGAGCCCCTTTTTTTGTGCGTGTGCATGTGTGTGTTCTCTCTAAAACACACCTGTGGACATGACAAGACAGGTGGGCTGTGCCCCCCAAGCCGAGCTTATCAGTATAATCCCACTGTGCAGGTACTCTAGCAGCGCTGACACACACAGACACAGAAGCCTCCTCGGGTGTGGTGAGGGTCCTACCTGCACCATGTTTGCACAGACTGATGTGTGTGTGTTGGAGAGAGACACAGAGAGGTGGTGGTGATGGTGGTGGGGGGTTTCTCTGCCAGGTGTTTGAAGCTTTTAGTGACAACCAGACCAGAACCACCACAGAGATACAGAGCAGTGACTTCAAAACGCAGGGCGGGATTGAAGGATGGTGGAGAGGCTCTGGCTTTATGTGTCACAGCTTGCAACAAACCTGTGTGTGTGTGTGTGTGTGTGTGTGTGTGTGTGTGTGTGTGTGTGTGTGTCTGTGAGGCTGGTTGCATGAGAGCAGAGTCAGACGGATGTATTGTGTAGACTGCGCTGGCATCAGCCATGCAATCAACAAGACCAAACACACATTCACTCAGTCGGAGGACATCTACCAACATAACGTCTGCAATGGATGTCTGAATTAAACCTGGAATGTAATTTCAAAAATCTTAAATGAAGGGAACTAAACTGGTAAAAACAACCAGTGAGGAGCCACGCAGTAAGTGCTACAACAATCCTTATAACAAGAACAACAACAACATTTCTTTGACAAGAAGTACAAATGTGAAACATATGATAAGTGTATTTCGGTGAGACTGCATCTGACCTCATTCCTCCCTGTTAGGTCAATCTTAAAAGCTCAGAACAACCAGAGGGCAAAGAGTGACCAAAAACCTTCCTCCACTTATATGAATGGATGATAGAGTGGAGGTTAGACTGTGTTGTAGCAGAAGTGAATTACAGTTTAAATAGACCGCCGTATTAGTTTAGTAGCACATTTTTAAATAGTTTGCCGTATTTCCTCCATTTAAGACATTTTAATACTTAAAAGGCATTTAGATGCTTTATTTTACATATATTTTTACATTTTATAGCTTAGGAATAACTGTGAATAACTTGTACTTATGGCTCATTATTTTCCATCATTCATCCATCACTTATCCTGTGCTGTTATCACTGTCACCAGTCTATCACAGGTCTAACTCATCGACAGACACACCTTTCACACATTCATTCACACCTATGGGCCATTTAGCATTGGCAATTCATGTAGCCTGCATGTATTTGGACTACGTGAGGTAACTGAAGCGCCCAGAGAAAATCCACGCAGACGAGGAAGACCAATAACCAATAACTCCAAACCTCAGTTAGGAGTCTTCTTGCTTCTTTTTATGTAGGGACATAAAAAGGTAAAAAACAAAAAAATCCTGACCCTCCAAGCAAATTTGACCTGTACAGTAGCTGATAATAATGTGAATTACTTCCTTTGGTGAATATTAAACATGTATGTTTGATTGTAGCCCATTCATGTGTAGTTACACCAACTGGCCTTCATTCTCATGACACACAATGTACTGCATCACACTCACATTATAGCCCAGTTATTTCCAACCTGCACACACAGTCTCCCTGGTGTGCATATGTGTATGTGTGTGTGTGTGTGTGTGTGTGTGTGAGGATGCATGAGAGTGTACGTGGTGAGCAGACACTCTGGCCAGTGGCCGCGGCTATTTCCTTCAAATTCCTGAACTGGAGAGAGAAAGAGAGAGAATGACAAGTACAGAGAGAGGGAGTTTTGGCTCAAGGTGGAAAAAAACACACTGAGATTTCATTTCACACACAACAACCACAAAAACAAGGACTCAGGCCGACTGAACACACTACACAAACAAGACCTGCCGCTCCCAGGCCAAAGGCTTTCTGTTCAAATATTGTGTTCTGTTTATTTAGCTAATTATGATCCATTCAATTAAATTTAACAAGAATGGTTTTGTTTTAACAGCGGCTTTGCACTTATACTTGTTGGTCCTGTCAAACATCTGTCCATCTCAACCTCCCACAAGTATCAAACTTACTTCCCACTGGGTTGCCTTGCTACTCGCTTGTGTATTGAAATATTTCTGTATTGTAATAAAAGTATGAAATCTGGTTAACACTAAACAACAACAACAACTTATCCAACACTTGTCACTATGTATTGTGGGCGCCCAGGAAGCTTATGGATTCACAGCTGAAGGAAACTCGCCTTATTCATATTTATTTGTTTTGTACGGAAGCTGAGGAAGGCCGTGCTTGTAATTATTGTTTTTAATGCCGTTAACTTGAGAAAAAGAGATAATCAACCCGTTATCACGAGAAAACAAAAGGTCGTTTCCTCTTATTAGCTCACTTATAAAGTTTATCAGAGATCAGGAGTGCCATGCCGGCATGCATAGATGGCGTCTTGACAACTGTAGCAGCTGATTTAAACTGAAAATGTCAGATCAAGGAGTACCCATTATTGATCATGGCATCCGACTGTACTTCAATCAAGGTCTAACAGGCAGAAATTGAATTGTGTCTTTCTGTTGAAGATAACATTCAGATCAGTCCTTGTCATTTAAAGAGAAGACTACGAGATAAATTAACCCGTTATCACGAGAAAACAAGCTTTGTTATCTCGACATAATGGCATTAAAAAAATAATTGTAAGCACAGCCGTTCTCGGCTTCTGTAGTTTTGTATTTTATTAAACATAACTACCAATTTAAGAGTTTCTAAAATCCAGGAGATTTTTTCACATTCACAGCACATACTTCACTGTGGAACTAGAACAAAACTAAGCAATGAAGCAACAAGGACGAATGAAATTGTAATAAAAATAAAAGAAAGAAGGGATCTAAATCTGTGTGTTTTACTCATGCTGGTGCCTTTCACCCAATGACTTCTAGCCGACGAGCACATGACCAATAGTGGAATATCTTATGTCTCTCTCTCTGATAACCTAAAATAAATGTTTTTAATTCATCCATTTTTTACCTTCAACATGAACCCAGTAAAATGGGAAGGTTGGCAGGTATGGAGACACAGTGAGAAACATGTCCAGAGAAGTGTGTGTCTGTGTACTTGCTCACGTGGGTGTTTCATGTTTTAGGCATACCTAAGCCTGTTTTTGCTTGTGTGTGTGTGTGTGTGTGTGTGTGTCAGGTACTCAAGGGTTTATGGAAGAATCATAGTTTGACTGATGCTTAACCTAAAGCTAAGTAAACAAAGGATTGTGCGCACACATCAGTGAATGAGAAGGTACGGAAAAAAGCCTGACAGAGTTGACCTGTGATATGAAAAAAATACAAATAAAGCAGCCCTCTCTGGAGGCATTTCTGTGGTGTGAGCTCACCTGCTGTGTTAAAGAACAGTCAAGTACAGTGACATCTACTTGGAAGCAGAGTATCAGCATGTAGCTACAAGATTTTCTCCGGGCTTAGTGGGACACTGATAGACGGGTGGAGGACAGGGAGGGAGGGAAGGAGGGGAAGAGGGGAAGGGTGTCAAAGAAGAAATTTAGAAAAGCAAGTGAAATGACTACAAATAAGAGAAGAGAAGAGACAAAAAAGCGAGAAGAAAGAGGAGAGTCAGGGAGGTTGTCCTCTTGGTGTGAAAGAAGCCAGTGTATGAGAAGGGCCGTGCAGGAAGGGGGAGGACAAGGGGGACGGGGGAGAAAAGAAAGTTAAGAGAACGAGACTGTTTGAAGCAAAAGAGAACAGAGACAGCCTTCATGGTTGAGCTGGTGAAAGGGGTGCCCTCTCAACCCTCCGCTCAGACGTGAATGTGTGTAAGTGTAGAGACACACACACACACACACACAGCCCAGGGAGAGCTACCATTGCGTTCATGCATCCAGCCGGGGCACTGCAGCCTGTGGTTGTTTGCCTGGGATGGGGCACCATACCTGGGATGGCTGACTGACCAGGAAACGCTGCAGATGGCCAAAACAAAAAGGCCCACACACACACACACACACACACACACACACACACACACACACACACACACCTGTTTCCACATTACACACATCACACACTTCTGGGTGGAAAAATACGGGCCGTCCAAAACATCTGTACACCTCTACACAGTTTCCCACCTGTGGAGCTAACTGCGTTTGGACAGGGGTTATTGGTTATTGGATGGAACATGCTTTCCTACACTGGGCAGCATGTGATCAATGTATTTTCCTTATTTAAAGTGACCTACCTTTCTTTGAAGGCTTTTTCACCCATTTCACGGGCTGCTTTGCGCACCTCTTCTGGAACCGCATCTTTCTCAGCCTGGGAAACCTGGTAGACCTTGTGTCCTGCATCCAGCCGATAGGGGCCCCCTTTACCACCCAGCCCCGCCGTGTCTCTGCCGCCTGCAAAGAAACATCTGCTTATTTTTTTTTTTAACCCTCTACAAAAAGTTAAAGACTGTTTCCCCCCTATGATAACCCTTGTTTACATTCACATAGTCACATACAGTTTATCTGATTCTGGCAGCTGCCTGGTGTAAGTTTTACTACCATCCTCTAAGCCCTGATAAGCAGTCGAGCAGAGGGAGGTTTAGTGCCTTGCCCAAGGGCAACTAAGCAGTTGCTGAGGGAAGAGAGCACACCTCTGCTGTCTCATATATGCACCTCCTTACATGCCATCAATCATAATAATATGTGTGTAAAATGTCATCACATATTTCACTCAGCATCTGGTGGATAGATGGATTTAGTTCATGTTGCTGACCCAGTAAGAAACACTGATTACCTGTGCCTCCTGCCCACTGGTTTCCCCCAACATGAGGAGCGTTGCTGGGGTCGATCTTGCCGTGTTTCGGGGCGGTGACATCCAGGCCGCTGTCCCTCTGGATGGTGATCTGAAAGGAGAGGAGCGAGAGATGCCGTGTGGGTCAGTTTTTAAACATTCAGCAAACATTTTCTACTCATCACTAGTGGTATCTTGCCATGTATATAATCTGGTTTTCCAGGAATAATGTCCCAGTTACTCTGGATAATCCACAGACTTAGTGTGTGAACAGTCACAGGAACAGGAACTAGTTATAGTTCCTACTGTATGTTAAAAGTCTGAAAATGCTAACAGGCCACTGCACTCTAACATCAGGAGGAACAATAATTCACACAACAACTCTTGGCTTGGGTGTTACTGTAGTTTTTCATTTTGATGCTAAAAAAAGTCACGTTTGTATGAAAGACTGTCAGTATTTTCCCTTTTAGATGCTGCTGAGCTGTCACACTAAGCATTTATGCATTTCATGATAAAGATATAAGTACATATACAAAGCTTTTAGCCGACCAGTTATTGAATAACTTTCCAAACCACTCAGGGAATCCAGTTTCTTACAAAAAGCTTACCAAAAAATTGTAGTAGTAATCTCACTTTGCCACTAGGAGATATATGAGATTGTACTTTTTCTTTTCTAAGCTCACACAACTTCTCTCGAAACCTCCTCTTTGTGTTAACCTCCTGATGTATTGAACTAGCATGTGAATCAGCCATCAAAACGCCCAAACAGCCAGCTACCTACCACACAGTCACAGCTTTAAGAGAATGGACTTTCTATCTCTGAGGTCTGAGGTTTTCAGCAGGACGGACAGAACAGGCTCTGTCTTTCTCTGCGAGAGAGTGATGGAGAAGGGAAGGAGTGGAGACACAGAGAGGTGAATGCTTTGGATTTTTAGGTCCATTTCAATGGCACCATCAGTGCCAAAATCAGCACGCCGGCTCTCAAACTGAGGCAGGGCTGCCGGCCAGAGTCTGGCACGCATGAAGGAGCGAGAGAGGAAGGGGCAGTTCAGTGGGAGACTAAGTGCATCCCCTGTAGTTCAGCTGCATTCTTACATACTGCAGGAATTTAAATGGTATCTGTGGGGGATGAGGTGTTGTTAATCGTTGACGACTGTGTGTGTGTGTGTGAGTTACTATCTTTGCTGTTTTTGCTTGGTTTGTTGTGGTCTGAGCAGTTGAACAGAGACTTATCTAGTAGGTGCAGCAGTCCAGCTGAGAAGGACCCCTCCTCTCCCCCTGCTGACCCACTGTCCACACCTCAAACTGACACACACACACTGAGCTCAGGCTCTGTTCTCACTTCTACGTGAAGCTGCTGCTTCAGCAGAGCTCTCTATATTTAGCGCAGATTAGGACGGTCAGTGTGATATAAACCATGTCAGATTACAAGGACAAGATAATACTGATTGTGGGAACCAGCTCATACTGTGGACCTACTGTCTCATGATTTGTCAACTGGACACAAGACGCTTTATTGCTCAAGATTCACACTAAATTTATGAATTAAAAAACGGTGACTCTCAACATTTATCCATAGATCATCCACCAAGTGTTCCTGCTGTTTTCCATCTCTGTCTGCACACCTGAAGCCCATGTTGGGTTTTAAATGGCGTGCATAGGGGCACCTTGTTAACAGCTGAAACGCTCATTCGCTTTTCCCACACACATTTTACCAGCCAGTCTGGACACAAACAAAGAGCTGTCCTCTTTAACCTCTCTAGCAGAGCAACTATGAATATTTGAATAAAAAAAACTAGTAATAATGATATCAGGTTTTGACAAAATAATTTAATAATTACAGTATTTTTAAACCTGGGCCCTACTTTAACAAATGTTGGGGTCTAAATGACTAATAGATACAAAAACTTCCCTCTTGTTTAAACAAACAGAAGTTGTTGCAGGAAGACGACGGTGTTTCTGGTTAAACAAAAAGGATCTTACTCTTTAACATAAAGCTCTGTCTCTGTAGGGATCCTTTCCATAATGTTGTCAGACTCTTAGAAAAACAGTCTGAATCTGTCAGCGGCAAAAACAAGCACTTTTAGTGGACGGACTTTGACGGCCGCAGTTGCCCACAAGGATTACTTTTGGTATTATTCATTTAGACCCCAAAATATGTTAAAAAAAAAAATAAATAAATAAATAGGGCCCAGGTTTAAAAATACCAGAATTTCCCTTTAACATAAACATTTTGGCAATAATCCCTAAAATCTGGTTATAAAGGAGTTACTGCTATCGTGCTTATGGTAAATAGATAATTAAATCTAATTTTAAGCAGTAAACTTCACAGAAAATCATCATAAAATAAAAACAAAAACACAACAAAATATTTTAAACCTGAATTAAGAAAAATAAGCATCAACATACGTAGGAATTAGAGTCCGACAGATATTAGTTAATCGCAGAAGTATCAACATATATACACTCCCACTTTATTAGGTACACTTAATACAATTCAATACAACAGATCCGCCACAAATTCTACATTTAAGATGGTTATATAACTATATGTTTAACACTGTAGTTAGTGTTGGTGTTGTACTGAACTGCATTACACTGAGAGGTGTTAATTTCTAATCTTCCCCCCTCATGTTTGTAAATGGAGATGGATAAAATATTAGAAACACCGCTTAATATAACGCAGTCCAGGTCAACACCAATGCAAACTACAACCTCAATAATAAGCACAAATTATAAATTAAAACCTCGCTAACAGTGTCAATCAAAAGTATTAGAATTTATGGCTGAGATGTTGTATTGAAGTGAATTGCAGTTTACAGGTGTACCTAATAAAGTGGCCACTGTAACAAGAAATCAGAGTAGAAATACCAGAGATATATATTTTTGAGATCTTTGTGAAATATCCCACTAAACTCATATCTTGCTCACAATTCTTCCATAACCAAATTAAACGATCCTTTTGATATCTTATGTGTTAAAATAAAAAAGAATTATAGGTTCAGGGGTTCAGCAATCAGCAGGGTCTCAAATACGGTTAATTTAAAATGACAAACATCCTCACTTTGTCATGCAGCTGCAAACCAACAAAACATCTGTGTATCAATAGAGCTTTTCATTATTCTAGTGTTAGTGAAGATCTACAGGAAGTGTGTGTGTGTGTGTGTGTGTGTGTGTGTGTGTGTGCTCGCAGATGATGAGATGTTGACCTCAGTAACCAGAGAGAGCCTGGTGTCATAGCTCTGGGGTGAGGTAAAGGGTCAGAGGTTTGAGCCACTCGCGTCACCACGGCTCACCTTCAGGAGCTCATCTCTGCCATGTCACCGCTCTCTGGTTACACACTGATACATATGTGTCTGTGCATGTGTGAGTCATACACAACACATGCAGCCAAAAAAACAGTGACAGAACATGAGCTTTGCTGCACACATGCCTGTCCCACGTTGGGAAACGAGAGGGTACACCTGATGCACGGGAATGTGGCTTCAAAGGCTTAGCTGTACTGGCTACACATATCAGTCTCACTGAGTGTTTATGAATGCGATTACGATCAACCGATAAACACCACACACGCTCTTTTCCCCCCCTGCCAACACAGAACCACTCCCATCAGGCCTGTGTCTGTGCGTCTGCTGGGCCTGGATGCTCATTTTAAGTGTCTCGGGAATCTGTCCGTCAGAGAGGAGGATGAGGCTTGTTTCAGTAATCCACCCTTTGTCATCACACTGTGTGGAGATAAAGCTCTCTTGCTGGTGACAACATAACTCGTGAATGTGTCTTCATGCTGGTAATGGACTCAGTCACAGCCAGTAAAGGGGTGACTAATGCTCTACTTTTGGTTTTCGAAAAATGATGAGTGACGCTTCACAACATGTGTCCATTTTGGGCTCTGAGTGGCTTTTAGAGCTGCCACGCTCGGTTCAGGTTCCTACCCTTGGTGTGAAAGAGTCATCTGGGCAATGCAGCTACAGGATGGTGTGTGTGTGTGTTTGTGTGTGTCACATAACGATGTCCCAGCAGGGATCCTGACAGAAGGACCATCAGTTCCACTAACTACATGAAAACTATCAGATAGGAGAAAGATAGGAGAAAACTAATGTTTCTTTCTGATATAATCGCCTAGCTTCTGATTTTCCTGCTCCAAACAAATGCCAAGATTATGGTGCGCAGTGAACCCATCTTTAGGTTTTAAAACAACCTTTCAGAAGCTAATGGGTGATCATGTTTTTCCACAGAATTGAAGCATGTGAAGACATCCCAGGATGTAACTGTTGTTACGATGCTGTTAGCGCTGGTCCCAGGGGTGAGCAGTAAGCTAAAGATGGCACCTTAACCCTGAGACAGAGAAACAGAAAGAAAGAAAGAAAGAGAGGCAGGGGGAGTGTGGGACGGGCAGTGCAGTGGAGAAAACTTCATTTTCATGACTGTGGGAATCAATGTCTCTACCCCCCCACCCTCCTTTTTTCCCTCTCTTTCTTTTCTTCACCAGTGTCTCTCTCTCCGTCTCTCATCTGCGGTCCACGCCTCGTCTTGTTGGATTAATAGCCTCATAAATTTCTGATTCTCCCTTTAGACGCCTAAAGACAGAGTGATTTAGGAGTGATGGCAGCTGTGTGTGTGTGTGTGTGTGTGTGTGTGTGTGTGTGCGCAGTCACCCATGTGCATGAGCCCACTTTTGAGCACTTTTTTGGGAGTAAATGCGTGCCCCTGTGTGAACTTGGGTGCATGCTAGTGTGTGTTGGTATAAATGCATGCCTGCACATGAATGTTTGAACATGTGCAAGAGAATGAGCGTGCGAGTGATTTCATGCTTTCATGAGTGTGAAACAGTCTTCCAAGATGTGCTGTGTGTACATGCAGGTGTGTAAGAACTAAAATTTAGTCATTAGTTCTTGAATTATGGTATAATTGCCATAACTTGTTATTTGTTCCAAAATGTTATTTGCATATTTCAAGGTTACTGTTAACTACTGCTGTTTGCAGATTGTGGCACAAGTCTGCAAGGCACTGCTGCAGACAATTGGAACTTTGAAGGAGCAAGCAAGTGTATATGTGCATGGGAGTGTAACTTATAAGCTAGCTTCAGTAGGGCAGGGAGGCAAAAAGGTGGCAGTAGAGGGGAAAAAAAACACCCAACCATATCGTACAATTAAGTGTCAGGTTGAGTGACTGCATATATAAGAGTGAACTGCTATAAACGTGATTATATCATGCTGGATACCTGCAGACACCTACTTGACACCCGAAGCACCAGTTAAACAAAAGACGTGTTGTGTGTGCAGATAGATGATGACTGATGTGTCCTGTGCATCTCTGTGTGTGTATTGATGATGTCAACAGTGCTGTAATGGAGCAACGTCAGACTGAGGCTAAAGACAGATGAGAGGAACAATTGAGTACTGAAGAACAGGCAGTCACACACACCTGATGACACCTGTTAATCACCTCTGACACACATACGTTAAGAGGTGAGTTTTTATTCCCTGCTCTTCCTTTTTCATTTTGGTCAAAAGCCTGATTGTTACACTGTTTGTGTCATAAAAACAAGGTATTTGGCAAGTAATGCACATGTGCCATATGCAAACAGGTAAGCTAGTATGGAGGTGAGGTGTGTAAACAGTTTGGTGAAGTAACATATCTCTGAGCAGATACACAGAGAGCCTTTTACGCAGGTATGTTTAAATACAGCAGTGCTACTGTTGTTTCCAGTGAGCCAACACAGAGCACAGGGAGAGTCTGTCTCAGTCTGACCTACAGTGGACTCAAGGTGCCCCATCAAAGAAGACTTGACTCCTGAGGAATCTGCGCCAGAAAGAGGTCCTGTGTGTGCACTGAAGGTGTGCAGGTGTATGGGAGTGTGTGTGTGTGTATTAATGAATATGTTCTCAGTCAAAGGCAGTCTGCTTAATCTATGGCTCAGTAGCCCTGGACCTCTGCACACTCTTAAGAAAATCTATATCTCTGGAGTCATGGCAACACAGAATGAGTGCCAAAAAACATAATGATTACTTCTCGTCATACCTTATTGCAGGAGCGCATGTAGAAAATGGTGAAGATTGACAAATAATATTTCTTTTACTTTCCCTTCATTCATTCCTAAAAAAAAACGCAAGGCTTGCTCACACTGCTTGTGTTTCACATAAAAGATGCTTATCTCATAGACATGGAACTTAATAATCAATTTGTGAATTTGTATGACTTCTCTTTGATATCCTCGTTCAGTCCATGTGAAGGCTTCTCTCTCTCGCTGCCTTGTGCACAAACAAACCACAGATCCACAGATAATGGACGCTACATCTGGGAGGCTACATTATCTAAAGAATGTGCCTGTCTGTGTTGTGTACGTGGGCACCTTAACAATGCTTTCTCAGTATGCTGGTCCAAATGTTCTGACCCACACCAAGGGTCAAACCTATTGCATCATCAGCACAGTGCCCGTCCATTCATTCACACCCACCCTAGGTACAAGGTCATACATTTTGGGCCTGGAAACATTCTGTTCAGCATAAAATCGGGAGTGTTTTGGCAGCTAATGTATTCTGCCTGAGTGAGGCGAGTATGCAGAGTGACATCCAGTTGACATTCTGATCACAGGAGTTATTTTTAGAGTAGCACTGCCCCTCAGTGGTGTTGAGAGAAACTGCAGGCTGCAAGCGTTTCTATTCCAGTCCTCTCATCTTTGTGATACAACAATGAGATGTTGAGGCCCTTCCATACATGCAGTCTATCCCTGAAATGTTCAGTAACATTTCCTGCATGGGGTCATGTGCGAATGGGAGCAAGGAATCGATATTCAGGGAAATCTGTACTACCAACTTCCCACCTCAAGACCCGGTAACATATCATGGAAAATGCCGGTATGACTGTGTGTGAATGAAAGCAATAACATTGCAGGGACAAGCACGTAAAGGATTACGTCCGTCTGACAAAAAACACTTTCACGTGGAGCGAGCGAACCAATCACAAGACTGGACTGTCCCTTGCCCCATGGCATTGCCATGGCATGTGTGAAAAGGTACAAGACGGAAATGTTCCTGCATGTAGCTCCATGTGTGAATAGTGAAAATCACTAGCGGTGCCTGAAAGGTTATCCCAGTAATTCACCGGGAACTATGTGTGAAAGAGGCTTAGACAGAGGCTTCTCTATGAACCATTTCAGATTTTCAAACAAACTTGTGATATTACCTGTAAAGGTCTGCCATCCTCTGTCCCAATCATATTCCTCCATTCCATCAGTGATCGCTGCAGGGTGTCCAATCCTGTCTCCCAGAGCCGGACGTATCCACCCATATCCACTGTGACCACACCTCCAGAACCGAGAGCAGCTATGAGCACGTCCGACTCTGACACCTTGGACAACCAGCTGGTGTAAGGCGACACTGTCATTGACCTGCCAATCACAAATATGTAGGAAAGAAAAAGGGCATCAAGACTTTCACTCGATTTAACATTTAAGCTTTCCTCAAATGTGTAAATGATGTTGTCAGTCAAAAAAAAATTAGCTATGCCAGAGTTTTTCCTGGTTCAACATGATGTTTACCCTGATTGCAAAATGGGCTTTTTCCCCAACTTGCCTTAAGTGGTCAAAAAAATACACTAAGGTGAAAAATCACAAAGGACAAGGCACTAACTTACACAGAACATGTAACAGCAAGACAGGATAAATGATCAAAATGTCTACTGTCTTTTTTAAAGTAATAGGAGCAGATATTTTTGTGTGAATTATCGTATGTCTGATAAGAGTAAAGGCTGATTTCCACACATTTTATTCTTTGGTTATACACAACAATTTAATGACACAGAGAATCATAGTTTAAAATAATAATTTTGCAAGTTTAAAAACACAATAGTAAAGCATATAGAGACTATTCAATAGTGTTTCTCAACACAATGCTGGCTCTGGCCACTAGTTGGTGCAAGAGGATGCAAAATGAAGTTCTTGTAAAAGCATTGCAGAGTGAGACACAGTAAGAAACAGGTGTGTTGGGTTTACCTTGGGACGGGAATATATTTGACTTTTTTGGAGTTCAGATCAGTCACCTCCAGGTACGCCGCTGTCATTGGAGGTGTGACATCTGAGTGACAAACAAGAAAAAGTCTTTACACGCTGAATACAAACTCATGTTTTCCCTGAGCTCACTTGAATGATCTGAACTCTGACCTTTGGGGTAGACCTCCTTCAGGGGCACCTTGTTGGGTGGAAGGGCTCGGACCACCTGATTGGCTGAGAGCAGACTGACACAGTTCTCCCGTTTGGCCGTGCTGGACCGAAGCCCACCTCTAAGGAACATGTGGGCCCCACTCTCAGAACTCTTCATCACTGATAGGTCAACAGGCCTCTTAAAGCTGTACACCTCATTAGGGGACTGGACAAGAACAGAAATCAAGAGGAAAATATCACTACTTATACATCAAGCACACAGCTGTATAGACCAGCTGTGTGTACATTAATATTCATCAGTTCAGCTCCAGCACCCACACTTGAGTACCTCATTCAACCAAGCTCTCATGCTTTCATTCATGTTCTCTACCCACTGAATGTTTTTTCAGATATACATTAGGCTGACAGCAGGGACGTACTGAATGGGTCGCCACTCCACTGCAGGGTTAACACCGATACACAGACCCACACATTCATATCTACGCCCTGTCTGGAGTCTTTGATCCACCTGACTTGCTTGTCTTTGGTACATAGAGTAAAATGGAAAATGCCGGAGAAACCTTCAGTATGTTAATACAGTGAGAGCATATAAACTCAGGGTTCATACAGCTTTTTAAGAGTAAAATTCAAGCGGAAAAACACCCCCTTTCATTTCTGAGCACACGTCAGTCATCTAGCTCCAGTCCGCTCCGCGTCCGGTGTGAGATGCCAGGAGACAACAAACAAATATGACGACGGGGATCCTTTCATTTGAAAATAGTAAAAGATTTTTGGTTTACATGAGTGATTGTGTCGATGATGAAACACCAGATTATGTTGGAAATCAAGCATTTTGCAAGGAGTATATATTCAAGCATATTCCTAACCTTGAAAACACAACGGTTAAAATCAAGCATTTAAACTCCACAACAAAGCACTGGGGATCAAATTATGTTCCATTTTGCTGCAGGGTTTAACACCAAATTACCATGTCACCCTTTAAGTGTCTCTCTAAAGCAGAACTAGAAAACTTTGGTGGCCTTAAATAATGGTGGATAATAACTTTTTAGTAAACATGTAATATGATACTACTGAACTGCAAACTTCTCATATTTTGCCTAATCTTCTCTGTAGATAGAAAGGAATCTTCCCTTTGTACAGAGAGGATACTGCAACAGTGGTCATACCAGAAAGCTGAAATTGACATAGGAAAATGTTGCCCAGTGCAGATTTAATGTCAAATGATTAGTTCAAATCTATAAAAGCTTTACATGTCCCAAACATTAAGCCACAAATCTTTCACCACGTCCTCTTAGAATCTCACCACGAGGTCTGGGAAGCCCACAACGACCCGCGCAAAGGAGGCAGTGTCGGCCAGCACACGGTTAGGTGAGACGATCTTCTGGTCCAGAGCGGCACTGAGGTTCTCGTTGGGTAGCTGCTCGCATGACAGCATCTGGGGTACGGACACCTCAGCTGGGATGGTGGGAGTGAAGGGGCCGAACGGAGCACGACGGGACAGACAAAGAAACAGGAAGAGATTACTTCACGAGTGTCTACTGTATCATTGAGCTCACTGCAGAAACCTCTTAGGAGCTCATATATTTCTTCTTTTGATTACAATACAGTTCACCGTCCTCAGTTAGGTCCACTGAGTTATTACAGTGACTTATGACCTTCGTGGACTAATTCAGTCTCGATTGTTGGACATGACTCATGACTTCTCATTTTGCTCTCACTAACTGTGACATGGAGAGGTATGAAAGTTTAATATTGATTGAAACATGCATTGTTCCCATGATATTTTTGGTTTGACTCAAGGCCAGTTGACAGACAAGCTAAGAGGTCTTGTCAGGGCCGACATATGGCTGTCAGTGGCACCAGTCTATTTCTCTGTATGTCCGTCTGCTTGGTTTTGTTAATAGCGTTGACATAATGTCTTTAATAAGTGCTACAGAGCAGCTGGATAGAACATAAAAGCCCTGTTAACCTTTGTTTAGAGCTGTGGGATGTGAGTGTCCTTATGGTTATATATACCTGAGCTGACTGAGTGGCCTGAGCTGACTGAGTCCTCACTGATGCTGTGGAGCTGACACACTCCAGAGTCTTCAGCTGCCATATGCATGGGCTTGGTCAGCAGGAACTTCCTATTCAGTGACACATACAGTATACCGCATTATAATTGAATTCAAACGTTAAGATCCTCAGAGAGATTTGAGATCCGTCCTGTATTTACTTGTTGGTGTTGCTCTCCAGCAGGAGCCAGCGGTCCTCTGCCACGAGGAAAACAGACTTCAGGTTGATAGGCAGGGAGATGGAGTGGACCCGGCCCTCCAGCACATCCAGCACCTCCAGCTGGTTGCTGCGCACACAAACACAAGCACACAGATCAGCCATTACTACCATGGTATGACTGAGATTGCGCTGTTCTGTTTGTTGATGATGCAGTTTAGATCAGAGTAGCTTACCCATCCTCCTTATAGAAGAGAAGCCAGTTTTTGTGGGCGAAGTTGTGACACATTTTATGTCCTCCCTGCGAACAACAAATCAATACACACAACACATTAACTTCAAATACAGCTTTGGAATGATTTGTTCAGTCATTATTCTTCACTCCTCGAAATGTAATCTGCACCATCCCCTTGATAAACATTAACATCCTGGACAGGATAATGCATTCTTATGTGTAAATGTTTACTAGTCCGTATGTAAAACTGGACAAATGGGGAAAAAATATAATAATGTCTAATCTATGTCTTGAATGAATATTGGAGATGATTCCTGAGCATTCGAGAGCCACAAGCCTCTCAGGAGACGCTGAGACCTCTGACCTGTTGTTCCTTACTGCTCCACCATGTCGAGGCCCTGATGGAGGGCTGATCACTGTCCGGAGACAACATGAGCCTCCGCACGGCGCCTGTCACCATGTCCACATGGAGCACCGTGTTACTCTGGCAGAGAGACAATTTGATTGACAGACAGAAAGTGGAATGAAAAGCCTGGATTCAGAACAAAATGTTACATTAAAATAAGACCTCCAGAAAGCAGGTCCATATATGTTGATTATTATGTTACTAGTATAACAATGCAGATCACACGCCGGGAAAAAAAAATCCTAACTGGCATAAATGGACAGAGGGAGGAAATCAATGATTGAATTAAGTCAGTCAGTTTACTTAATGCAATAACTGGTCATCTTAGATTTGATTATTTTTGAATATGACATTCACGTACATTTCTTTCAACTTATGGTTGATCTTTTGACTCTGATCAAATATGGACTATGATAGTATGACCTAAAATTATGAATGTTTTCAGTATTGGAAGATATAATTGTTTTCTCCTCATATTTTATGTTATATGCAGTACAAGACTCTGAGACAAAAGTATTTTACGTTTACGTTTTAAGTTCAGAGTGTTTGTGGGGGCAGATGTGGTCAAAGATCTTCACACAGCACAGCAGGTGATGCTGCCTGTGTCTTTAAGAGTGTATTTGTGTGTTCTCTTTGATGCACTTTTTCACGACAGCTGTAGTACAACGTCAGGACGTTTGTTGCAGTGAAATGTGTGTGGCATGGTATTACATTTAGGGAATTCATTTTTACCATTGCCTCTGTAAACGGTTTGGATGGACATGTTTTCAGAAGCACAGTTGTGGCATGAATAATGTTCCTGATCACTTCTTTCAATCATATGGACAGGGACTAGTTAATGACTCAAGCAACAGTCTCTGCATTTTGTTCTTTTTTTTAAATACCTCTGCTGGAGCTACCTGTGTCAGTCCTGTGTGCAGTCCTCCCGCCTGCACACACTTCCTTATTGTTTGATCTTAATAGTTTGCAAAATGTGCATTTGCTTCAGCATAATTCTCTACAATTACAACTCAGTGAGTGAGTTGCACTGACACTCTCGATGCAGTTAGTTCATTGCCATTCTATACCATAAAAAAAGGTATAGCCAAATCCATATTTTGGTGCCTGTCTCTACTGCTGTGCAATGTTTACCAGTTCTACCGCCATCCTTAACTTGGACACAGTGAATCATTTTTGAATAACTTCTTTCTTTACCACAGCCAGCAGAGGGTGCTCTTCTCCAGGTGGAAACCCCTGGATCTGAGCGCTGATGTCCTGTTAACGCCTACTAATGTGAACACTGCACTGCAAGTTCATTCAAATCAATTTTGATAGACATATGGTGAGTATGTGCTGCTGCTTTTGTGTGCTTCCTAGATTTATATCAGATGAGCAGTAGGGTATCTCAGTGTGTGTGTGTGTGTGTGTAGTGTGTATTGGGTGAACTGTGCAAAAGGCTTTCGTTTGTGACGCACTAGACTTCATCTTCAATTGAGTTTTATGAGAAGGAGCCGCAGGGGAGCTGGCCTCGGCCCCGGCTGCCCTGCTTCACACTAATGGTTTCCTTATGGCCTCCCATTCCTGACATACACACTACTGTACTGAGGACCGGTTGAGCTATTCAGAGAAGGCAAACCCCATTTCCTGATTCTAAACATATACTGCCTTTGGAGGGAGTGTGTACATGTGTGAGCACACGTGTATGTCCTGCATGTGGACGCGTCTTCTGACAGGCCGGGGTGTTCTGTTGTATATGTAATTGTGTCTTTAAGTTTGTTTTTGCATGTCCTTGAACGTAGCATTATTATTATGTGTGTGCATGCATTTATGTGTGAATGCCTAGTAGAACCTGCATTTGTGTATGTGTGTGCCAGTGTATATGTGTGTGTGCGTGTGGGACGGTTTCCCTGATTTCCCTGGAAGGCCAATGACCTGTGAATGAACTTTATGTTGTCTGGACATCTTCATTTTTAGACAGACGTAACATGATCCATCACAACGGTATTTTTAGAAGTCCTCCTCTTGCCTAATATGCACCAGCTGTACAAGTGTTCTGCTTGGAGAAATAGCTAACGTGCATTGTTCTTGTCTTACGCTGTCATAGGCCAGGGTCTTATGGGGTAAGAGAGACTCGACAGCAAACAACCACTAACCACCAACCATTTTAAGAAACCCTGACAGACTTGTGTGCAGCTATTTTAAATCTGTGAGAAATCTGTGGTTGTCCTCCGAAAAAAAGTTTAAATACCAGTGTTGCGTAAGTGTCACGTAACATGTTATACTAGTCAGTAAACAAGGACACGAGAAAGAAGGGACTGGACTGTGATTCATTTGTGAACACTGACAGTGTGTGAGTGTGCAGTTGTATTTTAGTAAATAATACTAAGACTACTTACGATTTCCACATCACTCCACATTGTTCTTGTATGGTGTTCCACATAACTCACAATTGACTGACATTAACAGTACTTGTGTGTTCTCCTATAAGAAAAGGTAACAATGCCCACTATCACATCCACCTCAACTATAAAGCCGTAAGACCATATTTTCTTTTCAGTATCTTTGCTGTGTGATAACTTGTTCTATCTCCAGTTCTCGCTACTGTTTTTGAACACTGGTGGCGCTGTAGAGCGATGCTGTTTGCTGTGCGCGTCCTTGTTCACGTGACACCTATGCATGGGGATGAGGTGAACTGCAGACGGCAGTCAGAGGTAGTGGCAGTAATGTACTGTAAAAGGTAGCAATGCCCCAAAAAAAGAGGAGAAGAAGAAGATTGCAAGCCAGTGTGAACAATGCAGGTTTCAAACCAAAAGCTTTACAACTGATGTTTATTAGGCCGTAAATACTCACTGAATACTATTTTTTTAAGGCCGTTAACACATTCATATCCACTGTATATGAAGAATTCTTTCAGCAGTGTAAATATTGTCACAAAAAAGACAAAAATGCAGACAAAATCTAATCTTGAAATCTAACCGCTGCTGCAAAGCTGACTCCACCTTAGCCTGACCTAAGCGAGCTCCAACTGTTGGAGGCCAGGTTCGGCTCTCCATGGCACTCTCCATGGAGAGCTACTGAGATATCCTAGCACAGAGCCACGCCCCCTGACACACCTCCCACACCCCACTTAACTGCATGGTTAAAGAATACACACCATGTGTGTTTTGTGTGATGGAAAAAAACATGTTTATTTACAATGAAAACTCCACTGGGTACCTTTAATATGATCAACATCCTGTTCACTGATGCTACTGTGGCAGCAACGTTTTTCCATGGAGATTAAGAAAAAAAGTAATCGATATGTAATCTAATCAGTGTGATTATGTAGTCACACAAGCTTGTCTTTGTGTGTGTGTGTGCCAACCTGTTCCTCGTGCAGCACCACCTGTCCATCCAGAGGACTTCCAAGGGGAGCAACGGTGACAAACGGCTGCCAGACGCCGCTGATGGTCCTGGGGAAGACGTCGTAAAGCTCCATGCACTGAATAGTCTCCCCGCGCTCGTTCATGGAGTACAGGGACACTGGGTTACACGTGGCCACATACAGCACACCTGCAAAACACAAATAGAGGGAAAGTAGGATTGTAATTCATTCTGTAATGTATGTTTGTCTATATCCAGCTAGGACAGCAGGTAGATCTTTTGGGTATTATATAGAAGTCACATATGCATAGCTATGAATCGGTAGCTGATTTCAGTTTAACATTCTGTTGCAACATGGAGACTCACAATGGATGGTTTAAAAAAAGAAGAATCAAAATTGATGCAGCAGACACCATCTTTTTTTATTCCATATTCTTCTTCTTTGTCAAAATCTGGTGCCTACATTACCCACAAAGCAGCTCGACCACCCACAGTTCGGTCGGAGGTTCAGGTGTGTTATGCTAGTAGCGGCTAACATAGCCTGGAGCTTGTAGCCTGCAGCAGAGATGAGCAGCGGGCTACAGAGGTCTGGTAAGCTCACTTCTTTCTAACTCCACACCGACAGATTTTATTAATTTTCAAACTTGTAGTCTTCAGCCCCAACCGAAGCTTTTACCCAATTTATCAGATTTCACGCCGCAAAGGACTTTATATGACTTTTTTTCACATATGCAGTAGTACTCCCCAAGACCTGTAAACAGACTGTGATGTGTAAAACTGGTGGAGTTGCCCTTTAATGTTTCACTGGTGATACTTTGTTTCTTCCTGGCATGAGAGACAATATCACAAAATTGACAGTCTATGAATTTGTTTTCTTGTTACTGTACTAACTAATTTTTACACTTATGCTTCGGTCTAACTCTTGTTTATGGTATCTGGTCTTTTTCTGGTTTGTGATCGCCATCAATGAATTTGTTTTATCCAACAGTTCCACAAAAGGGCATCACTTGTCTTCAGCCTTTATTGGAAGTGTTTTTAGCTCGTTGCATAGCTGTGCACCTACAGGCATAGTGAGGGCAGAAGAGTGAAATGTCCCTTTTGAATATTCCTCCCCTGTCTAGTTTATCTGTAGATCTTAGATCATTCCTTTGTTATGTACTTCATCCACTGCAACCTCTAATAGACCCCTAAATGAACACAGAACCTGAGAATGTATTGTATGACAGTGTTGATAGTGTTTGTGTGTGTGTGTATACCATCTTTGGTGGTGACATCACAGATGATGTTGACTTCATTCATGGGAATCTGCCAGTGGGCCTTCTCTTCGCTGAAACTCAAAGCCCGGCTTTCCTGTCTGTTGCAGGGGTAACTCTGCACACGCAGAAACACAGGGCCCTGGAAACACAACACACACACACTCACAAAATATGAAAACATCACTGGTGTTTATGGCTGAAATTCTGTGTAACTGTTTTACAGTGGCTGGATTCAGATTGCAGAGGTGCTTGTTTATTTTTAAAATATTTTCTCCAACTTCTGAAGTTGCAGAAAAGGCCGTCATGGCAAGTTGAAACTCCTAAAAAGGTTTTAAGATGATACTCAAAAAAATATAATAATATAATAATAACAGCATCTGTTCTGTCAGTTACAATGGAGCTTAAAGGTGACAAGTCCTCATGATTTCGATAGAAATTTCTCAAACCACTCCTGCAGCATAATCCACTTCTCATTGGTGCATCCATATAATCAGTATATTCCAAACAGTCAAAGTTCTGCTACAATACAGCAGATACACAGCTTCGGCGCTTAAAGGAGCATGACCGCCTAACAAAGACAGTGTATTTTAGCAAAATAATATAGTTTCCAGAAATGTTTTCATAGTTTTTATCTGCCATTAGAGCCTTTGTAATGGACTTTAATTAAACCTGACAACAGCCACTTTTAATAGCCTCCTTTTAAACCTATAGTGGGTGAGGGTGATGCTGGGTGGACTATCACTATATAAGTACTGACCCTTAGCCTATTTCACCACATATGGGAGATGAGGGGGAACACACTGTTGTATCTGCTGCTGTCTGTCAGAGTGTGTTTACCTTGATGTCGATGGGGTGTGTCTCGGTGGGACAGAGCAGTTTGCGTCGAGCGTTGCCACCTTGGTTTATTGTCCAGTACCCTGTCATCTTGACCTCTGGCAGAGGCAACCTAAAGATTGAAGGTCACATGGTGACAACTGCCTGGTAAGACCTGAACAATTGTGAATTCCCGAGATATAAATATATCAAGTTGTGAGTAACGATGCAAATTAATGGCATGTGTTTTTGGCACACATCTGGCTGTTTTCTGATTTTCCATTTTGGAAAATTATGGGTTTCACTGTCACCATTTTGTCTTCCCTGTTAAAATAAAACTCATCTTATGAACATGGCCACCACAACATGACTTCAGATGGAAGCTGTATTCCGTTCTGAGAGGGGTTTCATTAAAAATAAAAGGCTTTAAGTCTAGAGAGAGCAAAGCCAATATATGTAGGACAAGTGTCTATGTGTGTGTTTGTGTGTGAGCCCTGCTCAACTTGTTGTGTCTGGCCAGATGTTTACTGGTCCTCTCATGAATCATAGCTGGACTGTGGCCACAGCCTTATTGGCTGCAGGTGGGGTGAAAGATGCAACACAACTGCAAAACAGAAAGAATTCCAACCGGGTTGGAGGATGGACAGTCCTCCAACCATAAATATTTCTATGAATGGAAAAGCAATGAAATACATAAGAGAAACAGTTTCTTGTTTTCCATGTCCAAAATTGGAAATCAAGAGACAAAATGTTTGCTTTTATGTACTCGAGATGTTGTGGGATATAAACTGTTCAAGATGGGCTGAAATCACTAAAACACAAAAGACCCGCTGGGCTTGGATGATGTAAACACAGACATAATGGAACAGATAATCTTTTTAATCAGTTACGTAATTGTTCAAGGAAAATACTTGTTTCTGCTCTGCTGTGTTCTCAAGATTTTGCTTGAGAGATTTATAGAGCTGAATTTATGAATAAGTCAAAATAAAACCACAGGAGACAGAAGAAACAAATATTTTCCTTTATTTAAAAGACAAAGCTGTACATTACGAGACAATGTAGTAGATATCTTTCCCTTATAGGAAAGGTGAGGTAATGTGGATGAGACAGCCATTCATTTAACACTTCAGGAAGCAGTGAGGAGACTTCATGGAAGCCTCAAAGTCTGAAACTAGTCAGAGGGCTAAAGACAACAACCAGCCAGTTTCAAGCATTTCAGGATTTCATTTCTAAAAGTTGCAAATACTCTAAAACAGGTGCACTCTCAGCAAAGAGGGGTTCCAAAAGGGCTCTCCACAGAAAGATAAGAGTTCTACCCAGAACCACTGGCCTCTGAGAAAACACTTTCTGCTTCTGGGACAAGCTTCTGGGAAGGTTCTTTTAAAGGCAAACGGTTACAACAGTAATATCAAGAACCATTCACCGTAACAAAGCCACTTCAGAGGAACAATTTTGGAACCTTTGGAGGGTGAAAAAGTGATATAAATCATGTGTTCTGTTAGTTTTAATTTGTAAAATATAGATTATACCTTTTGTTAATTCCATTTTAAATATCGTTCTATAACAGAATAACATAATAACAAGGGAAATCAAATAAAACTGTAATTCAGCAAAAAACGCAGCCCTCATTCTGTTCTGTGACATCAACTTAACTGTCATACAGGATGTTATATTTCCGTTGTCGGTTAAGATGATGCTGAAAATCACAAGCATCTATAGCTCAAGACTGAAGACCTACCTTTATTCACATCATTACAGCTGACCACAGAACTTAGAACTTAGTCGGGTCCACCATTTTTTCAAATATCCATTTAACATTGATGTTTTTAACGTGGTTGTTTTATTTTAATATGTATTATTTTATCCGTTTGCTGTGTGTTCTGTCCTATGAATTCTCTGTATTGGGACCATGCTGCATGGTGACTCTGCACTTTAAATACAAAATGATTGATTAATTTAAAATATCTGACAAAAAATGATTACTGCTATAAAAAGCAGATTATCTCTGAGAGATTTCCAGTCGTAAGACAGAAGGGTTCTTGGGGCTGCTGGAGAACATAAAAAGGGTTCTACTTTGCACCTCTTTTTCGGAGAGTGTACGACATGATCAGGAACTGTCAGTGGTCCCTGTCCTCTCTGTTCTATCACTGACTACAAGCTCTTACTGTGTTTCAGTCCATCCAGTTATTAACAACAGTGAAAACTGACTGGTTGAACTCAGGCTTTGTCCTATTTTTAGAGTCTTAACAGAGCCAGGTAGGCCGTCAAGTAATGCCCATGTCATTTATTATCCATCGTCCTACTCTGAGCCCTTTCTGACTGCTCTCTGTAACTGCGTGACACTGTGTCTGTGCGTTAGTCAGGTACTGGATGTGCCTGGATGTGCAGTTAGTGTGTGTGTGTGTCATCCTAGCAGCTTGTGCTCCTAGTGTCTTACTCCTTAGCCAGTTTGACAGAGCTGGGCTTGGCTCCAATGGGAATCCCGTGCTTGTGCAGCGCTTCAATCAGAACCTCTCTCATGTCTTTGTTGTATGAATCAAAGTCGAAGACATTTCGCACCACGTTGGCCAGACCCTCATCAGGGAATTTCTGTTGGGAGGCAAAGTGGAGTAGAAGAAGAGGGAGGGAAAGGGGGGGGGGAAAGGTAGAGAAGAGGAAGCAAGAGAGTAGGGAAGGGTCATTGGGAAAAGGAAGGAGGGAGGAAGGAATTATGGGAAAGAAAGACAGGGAGGATAGTCAGAGGAATGAAAGGGAGATACAAGAGCAGGAAGGGTGCCAAGAAGAAGAACAGGAAAAAAGCAGAGAAGAGGGTCAGAGAAGGAAAGAAAGTTAATATGATTTAAGTCTCTAACAGAGGTCAATGCAGGGACAGAGTCTGGAGTGAGTCTGGAAGGTAACTCAGCTCTAGACTCCACAACACAACACTGACAGTCTTCTTTCTCTCGCTGAGGCTGTGGCTCACAGCCTAAGTTATTGTGTTCGTGATATCATTAGAGAGATACAAGTTATATTGCCTCAATACATTTTCTGTATTGTACTGTAACTATGGCGATATGTTGGTAAATAGGCAATAAAGAATAAGAGAGAGAGGGAGATACTGTAAGCAAAAGCAGAGACAGAGGCTGAATACATGTATTTCCTAAATGTCACAAAACAAAGGTTTTTCACACAGATCTGATTTGGGCAAGTTGTTTTTTTTGTGTCAATTCTTGTAGGATATCTTTTGTGCTTTCTGGAGATGAAAATAAATAACAAATTTATATGCACTAACTTATATCAGAGCATCCAAACCAACTTCTTGATGTGCTCTGTGACATGAGTGAACTGCTTGTTTTTGTGATGGAGTTGATTCTGCTGTCCGTAAAACTTTGGAAATCTTTTTCCACTGAAAGATTTAATTGGCTTTATCAACAAAACATTTTCAGCTTCAGCATCACCTTTCCCAGACAGACACTACCTCAAATGTGAGAAGGTGCTGCTTTTCTCCATTTTACATCATTGTAAACTGAATATCTCTGAATATCGTCTGAATAAGACACGACTCTAGGTAACTTTAAACAGCCATTTCTCATTGTTTTTGACAATTATGTAGACTAAGCAATTGTCCTGATAAAGGCTGGGTTTTGTTTGTGCGTACAAGATACCTGATTGTCGGCGCTGATACAAAACAATGATTTTTAATAACTTGAAATATGTATATGTCTACAAAACTACGCCAAAGTTCTGAAAGGTTAAATGTTTAAGCACAACAAGAACTTCTGAAATTGGCAAGATTTTGGTTTATACAACTATCTGATGAAGGAAGAAGCAAACAGGATAATGAATCTGATTTGACACCAGCTTTTACTACCTGAGAGTTATCAATACTCAATGCTAGAAGTACATTTCACACCAAAAAAAAACAGAGGTTCAATATCCAGCACTAGTGCTGATTAGTTGAAAAAATAGATCAGATAAATTGAAAATGAGCATAATAGTTGCAGCCATCAACCCAGTCCTTCACTTTGAACTGATATCCCTCTAATTGCACTGTGTCTATAGTTCTGATGTGAGTAATCTTCTCGGTAGAAGCTGTAATTGAATGGTTGTATACATTTTTAAAAAGACACAAAGCTTGTAATGATCCTGGGGAATCATTAGGACCATAATGACACTTTCAGACCTACATAATACAATGTATTTACGCTGCTAGGCCTATAAATTGCTGCATGATCAATACCAGCATCATCCTAACTGGTCAAGACTAAAACATAGAATTTAAAGAGCATTTGGCTGTATTGATCTGAGTTCCCAGTTACCACAATGGTACAATTATGACCAAATGTGAAATGGTAATTAGGCTCTACACTGGCTACTGCCTCAAAAGAAGCAATTTAGACTTTGACTAAATTATCCTGTATCTGTCCCACTACCACAGATGTCAATAGCGGTGGTGATTGATGACAGAACAGGGTGGCCAGTGGGGAAATCAAACATAAGGGCTTGTCCCTGTGCACTGAATTATTGATGTACAGTTGTGCAAGCTCAAATCTTAATTTCCTTCTCTTCTGGTCTCTCGCCGTTATTTTTTCTTCCTCTGTGGGCTAAATACTGTGTACATTTCTAAAGACTCGAGACCACAAGGAGACAGGGGGAATGTGACAACCCTGATCGTTAAATGCAAACGAAAGAAGCCAGTGTGTGTGTATACTGCTGCATGGAGCCATTCACACAAACAAGCTGAAAATACCGCTTGTTTTTTCCTCTTCCCAAATGAAGGTAGTGGCAGTGCAATGGTTAACAGCAGCCTATAGATGATGATGGTGATGATGATGATGGAAGGGAAGGTGAGGAGGAGGAAAATGCTACACCATAGCTCCACACTGTTCGTTTGGAGATGAATAAATGAGTGGAGAAGCTGCTTATTACTTAAACAATTAAACTACTACTACTACTACAATAAAATATGCGGTAACCATGGGAACAATGCTCTATGCTAAACATTCATGTATGTTAAACTGTGTCTTAAGGGGAGTTAAAACAAAGCATCACTTTGCTACTAAACTCTTGAATAAATTGCAATAAATAAATCCCATTGTAATTTCATACAGACTTAAGCCAACGTGGGGGAGCACAAGGATCACATTCAGCATGAGATATGCTGCTCTGATGATGTCAGACTTCCAAAGGACACGGAAGTGAAACATGGCCGTAATTACTCACAGCGATCTGCTAAGTTGGACGGATGGTTTTCTGGTGCAAATGTGTGGGCTCTGAATACTGAGGGATGAATGGTGAAGTGGGTGGGTGGAGGGAGAGAAAAGCGGAGATGAACGGCACACTGATAAATTCTTTGAGAGCACAGATAATGTGATACATGACAGATAATATGTTGTATTGTTATTTCCACCCCAAATTTATTCTCTTCCCCCCTGGTCAATGTCTTTCTCTGTGTCTGCATCTCCCTTTAACTGCCATGCCATTCTTTTCATTAGACTACCAGAAAAAAAGAAAATACAAGAAGAAAAAAACGACCAAGAGGACTGAGGCGGGAACACCCTCTCCCCTCTCTGTGTTGTGAGGACACTCTCTTGCATTATTAAAGCATTTAGCAGTGCAGGCTTAAGGTCACATAATCTTTATGAATTATTGATAAAAAATAGTCTGAGACCAAACCTGAGAAAATTGTGTATATGTATATGTTTTAGTGTGTCTTCTTACCTGGACGTGTTTGACAATGTTGACCACCTCTCGGGTGGAATACGGGTAGGTAATGGTGCCCTGGTCGGCCATTGACCTCAGCTCTCCAAAGGCGGCCACCAGCTTCTGCAGAGTAGCATCGGGAACGTCGGGGCCGTACTGTTTTAGCATCGCCAGCTCTGCCTGGGGTTTTGGATTGTCCACAGCATGGCAGCTAAAAATATCACCTGTTCAGAGGACGATAACTAGTCATCCTTTCCTGTAGTGATAGCTGCTCAATTTCTTATAACATTACCAAAGAAATATCTGTTTAGCTCTTTGTATGGTCACCACATTGACACAATGCTACGTGTTCAAAGCTAGCAACCAATATAATCCAGTTGCTGAAACTCAGCAGCAGCAGAGCCAGACCTGAAGTTCCAGTCTAAGCTGCGCCACCTACAGTCAACAAAGGAGATGGAGATAGATGGAGACCTGCTGCAGCATCTACAGTCAATGAATGTAACAGCTGCTGCAATTTTGACAGGTCTGGAGAACTTTAAGGAAACCTGGCAGGTTTAAAAGAGTGCACTTATTGGTCTAACTTCAAAAGAAATCTTGCTTGGGGCTCCCTGGTGGTCTGGGGGTTCGAGGCGACGACCATGCGCTGCAACATCCATGGTTATATTGCTTGGGGACATGTCATTCCCCATCTCTACCTCCCCTTATTTTCTGCCATCTCCACTGTTTCCTGCTCTCTACTGCTCCCTGAGACAGGCCCTTGGGTCTTCTATGGATATCTAACAACCACATGTAGTAGTTTCTGGACCCATGAAAACAGCAGATGATCGTTTTTTCCCTTCTATACAGAAGGGCAGAGAACAATTAGATAATCTGCCAGTTGCCATCTCAGGCCCAATTTCCTTTCCTAATTTATCTGAGCTGCTTAGTTTTTAAATATGTGAGTTTGTTATTAAATAAAAGAGAAGATTACTACTCCTCTGTGGGTGTTGTGCATGTGTGTGTACCTAGAGCTCCAAAAAAGTCATTGCCAAGGAAAGGAAAACCAGGTCGGTTAGCCAGGACAAGCATCCTGAAGTCCGGGTGCATGACTACGGTGTTGGGCCTCCCCTCAGCTTCGCGTGGATCTTTGGGGGAGACACAGTCTGAGTTAGCACACGACATGACAAGCAAGCAAACACACCAAAACAAGCACTCAAACGTCCCGTTCTGCCTCTACCCTCTTTTTTAATTCTTAATGTTCTGATTTGTGTGACTGAGTCTCTCACACATCTCTACTGCCCTGATAGCATCGGGAGCTGTCTCAGTTTGTGTTTATGAAGTCTCAAGGTTGTGTTTACATTCCTGTGGGAGGAAGAGCCACTAAGGAATGGAGAAGCTGTCAGCAACTAGTGCGGATACATGGGACTGCTTAGAAAGTCTACCCGTTTACAGTCCAGCATGATCCAGAATCTACTGGTACCTGTCCATAAAGGCTTTTATCCTAAGCCTCCTTTAGTGGCCTGCATCTGATGTTTTATTCGTGTTTGTCTTCTAGGACATCCAATCCTCAACTCGTCCATTAAATGGTCCCACTTCTGTCTGCACACTGTATCTGGGACATGTCTACTGTCAAGGTGTTAAACCCTGCGTGTGCGTATGTGTGTACCTGAGATGATTCTGCGTCCGTCGGCCAGAATCATCTCTCCACTCTCCACCAGGGTTTTGAGGATGCAGGTGACGTTAGTGGGAGCTTTGTCGGCCTCGTCAATCACTAATATGTGACCCATCTTCACCGCCTTCACCTGCACACACACACACACACACACACACACACACACACACACACACACACACACACACATCATCTGTGTAAATGTACAATAAAATAATAGGTAAACCTGTTGTAAATTACATTGTGTAAATAAAGTTTAAAAAAAAAGGAGGAAAGAGAAAATTGGGTGAGTGAATATAGAAGCTGGGTGGCAGAGACAGAAAAAGACCACCATGCCTTGTTTTCCATCCTGTTACTATGAAAGACTGAGTGACCAGAGCATCTAACCAATCTGTTTTCACATGTGACCGACATGTCGGATACTTGGGCACCTGTCTCAGTCTGACCGGAGTGTGGTCAAGTGAACGTGCTGCTGTCTCTCACTCACTGAATGCAGCCACTCAGACTCACAGAGCAGGATATGTTTGATGATGTTTTCTAGCTAATGTCTGCTCCAAAGTAAATTGCTAAATGTTATCGCTTGAGGAGGCCTTCCTTTATGTCACCCGCACATGCAGACACAGTACATGAGACTTGAAATGGGAAGCTACTGTGTGGGTGGCTGAACAAGTCCATTTACAGAAATAATACTTTAACATGTAATTACACCACAAATTTATGAGGCCACGATGTCGGTGTGTTGTCTCTAGGGAACAAAAGGCTGCACTGCCAGCTGGATACCTACAGGACCAGGACCAGGACCGGGCAGGTGACTGATGAGAAAAGACACAATTTTCTACGGTTCATCCTTTTTTTCTCTATTTACTGGGGTGTAAAACCCTGGCTGCTTATAAAATATTTACTACATATGCACGAGAAATTATCCTGTAAGAGTAACTACGAAGGGTGTGTGTGTGTGTGTGTGTGTGTGTGTGTGTGTGTTACAAACTGACCAGAGGTGAGTCCTCGTACATGATGATGCCATCTCGGACTGAGGGCTGCAGGGTCAAAGTCTGGACGGTCGTATCCCTGGGGAACAAAAAACAGGGTCGACACTGCAGACATTAATTTATGAAATCGAATTGCACTTTTGCTGTCATTTATTTAGTGTTAAAAAAATAATCAAAATATGTGAACATTAGGTCAAATATAAAACTGACCTCTGCAGCTGGACTTCAAGATTTCTTCACAACCGAAATTCTTTTAAAAGAAAATCTTAGGAATAGATTTCTTTTTAATAAAAACGAAACTAAAAACCTGTTGTGTTCCCTGCTGCTGTTCGCTGCCTTCTTGCTAAGAAAACACCTCAGAAAAGTTTTCAGTTATAAAGAGTGAAAGATGGTAAGAAAAAGCAAATGAGGTGTTAATTATGAGTTCCTTTTGAGTAAGTGAAAACATCAAAAGATGCTTTTATAAAAATCGAATTTTAACCTGTTTTTTTTCCCCATTTGAAATAAACAACCTGAATTGATGATTTTGAAAGTAATAAGCCCTACTCATACTGTGTTGTTTCAGTGGCCAAATGGATCCTCATTGGCCTCCAGAGGTGGTTTTAGTGAACAGATCTCACATTATGTCTACAGAGCATTTCCATATCTGTTTACCTGAATACCATTTGATCACTGAAGATGCAGGACAGTGAAAAAGGGTGTCAGTAACTCTGTACTTGAGTTCAACAGGCCAGCAACACAAACATAACACTGAAACATCTCCCCAACAACTTTGATTCCCTAGTGGCGTCCAAAATGATCACTCTCTCTTTCTCTGAACATCTCTCTCTTCAACCCACCTACCAGCCCTCCCTCCAACACCCCTCTCTCCTCGACATCTCGCAGTGTGACCCAGGAGCTGTCCTAGTTTCCTTCCTGGCTGGATGCATCTCTCTTGCTTTTCGGAGCCACATCTCTGTAGGCTTTCAGTCACAGGCTCCCAAAAGCCACATGCACAGATCTTCCTGCCTCTGCCCTGGTCTAATATTAGCTGCTGCTACAGTAGCTAACCAGGCCACATCCACGCTTTGCTCCACTTTGACTTTCACAAGACTTTGACAAACTACACACACGCAGAGAAAGAGGAGAAAATGGTTGTTTCTACATGTGGACATGCTGTTGATGTTTGACTGTGGATCTCTCTCTTCAGGTTTGTACAAGTGATGACTTTTACTGGCATCCTGTTTGTTGCATTTCTCCCATCACAGAGTCACTGACACGCAAAACATGGCCTTCTTATTAGTGCCACGATCAATACAAGGCCCATCTCTGCCCCCGATTGATCTACGCTACATTCAACAGCAAGGCTGACTTGATCGTGTGAGTATTTATAGAAGCAATATACAGAGTTAACAAGGACTTCGTCAAATGGTTCGTCTTTAATACGGGCATGTGAAGTCCTTGTTGGTGTGGTGCTGGTGAAGGATGGCCTAATTTACTGAGGACCAAGATAGGTGTGACACCCTTAGATGGGAAGGCCGAGGCTGGCAGGGTAGTGAGAGAAAAAGCTGGTTGCTCACATCTCCCTTAAATAGGGTTGCTTTGTTCCCCCTAATGGAAAACTACAAGTACTTAATAGAAACATATGTGATTATTACCACTGAAAAGCAGTTTTACAAACTGATATCCTGCTAGGGAGCCTCTTAAGTATCCAACAGTAATGACAAGATGCAGTGTTAAAATGCCACAATGGACTGAACCTGAAACTGTGAACTTTTAATGCACAAAAATAACAAAAATCCCTCGATTGATAATTGATAATGAACTTGTGAGCTATTCCGCAGCTGAAAATCTTCGTACATGAACACACAAGTTAGATTCACATGAGCTGTCTGAAGGAAATTGAATTGAAAAGAACTCAAAGAACCTATTATTGTGTTTTTAGAAGAAGATATTCAGAGAAAGTTTGAGACGGTGACCCAGAATGGAAAAAGTCGGACAAAAGAGAAGCTGCCTGGAGACGCTCAAAACACTGAAATAGGATTATAAAAAGAGAATAAAGACGGACATTTCTTCCTAATTCTCTTTAAGGCTCTAGGTGCAGAGGGAAAGTTCACAAGTTGATATTCAAAAAACCTTAAGTAGTTTCCAAGCCAACATGTGACATACTGTAGTTTAGATCTTCTAGTTCCCCAACTTTTTAGTGGAAAGGTGTTTGGGTAAAACACCTGTGTAGACCTGAAATAACACACTGATTCTCCTCACCTGTGGAGCTGCAGGTATTCTCTGGGCCTGTTCAGGAGGTGCAGGAACCGGTCCACTATTTTGTTCTTACCCACGCCCTATAGAAGGACACGAAAAACAAAACATTCAGCAACCAGCACAGTTTAATGAAATGAAACTTAATGCACCGACTGTGTTTCAGTAACATAGAGAGATAAAGAGGTGTCCATTCCAGCTGTAGAGAGGCAGCGCTGAGAGGGAGAGCCGAGTGTGTCCCTGAGTTTTGATGGTGCTACGTTCTGACAGGGGTTGTTCTCTGGGACTCCCACTGGCTTCCCACAGAGCCTGCCTCTCCAGGATGGCTGCAGAGTCTCTCGGCCAGTCTGTCAGACATCCAGTAAGCCGCTCTGACAGCTCCTAATGTCTCGGCTTCGCCCATGCATGGTCATGCACTCTGATTTGCAAATAGCTTCTCCCACTCAAGTCTCTCTCACACGCGCGCACACACATTAACATTAATGCAAAATCACACACAGACAACCTCCCCAGGGCTGCCAGTACAACATGTCCACTCTCACTCCCTCCTCCGCCTCTCTCCTCCCTTTAACCCTGCCCACTAGGGCCTGACTGGGGGCACAGAGTGTCCCCAAGGAAGTGCTACATGCTTCCTCATGCCCACAGTGAGCTGTGAGCGGGTGGGGTTGGAGGGTGACATCAGGGTGCAGGGAGCTGGTTTCATAACTCCTCCCAGGGCTGACATGTGTGGCCTACTTCACTGAGACCCGTTGCTGCAAAAACGAGATAGACACCCTCTGCAAGCACAAGTCTAAGCTATGTTAATTTTACATGACACCAAAGTGGGATCATGACAGTGATCATAATTGGAGCTCTATGGATAAAGGCTCTTGAGGCCCAGGCTCTTTTCTGGGGACAGGGGAATTTTAAGTTAAGTTATGGTATTTTGCACTTAACAAGCACTGATATGTCACTTACCTGGTTGCCCACCAAGAGGAGGTGCTCTCCTAATAGAAAGTCTTTCAACATGTCCTCCATCACCATCATGTGCTGCAGAGAGATTTAAACAGACAAATAGCTCAGAAATTATAATTCGTTTTATGGACTTTATGGGCATTGTGGTGAATTTCATTTCACATATGAAAGAAGTACTTTTGTCCACATTTGGAGATAAAATTCATCTTAAAACCACATGGGTTTGTGCAGAAATGTGGAGGTTTGCTTTCTCCCCCTCTCTGTTCCCCATGCTTTTTACAACTGTGTTTCTACTCCGAAGACAGAAAAACAGGTCGTTGAAAAGTAGGGCATCCTCCTTGCTCTTATCCTATCTCACTCTTATTTCAGTCTCCGATGCAAGCAGGCAGAGGAAAAAGGGCAGAATGAGGACAGAGAGAAAGGGAGTGGGAAAGAGATGAATCTGGGTCACATAGCGTCATCAGTATTGCTCGAGGATGTCAGAGTATCATTTCCTTTAGCTGGTTCCTCCCTGGGCACGCTGTGGTTCGATCACACCGGGCCTCAGCGGCCAATAGGAAGGGGATCAGACATGAGACACCAAGTAAACAAAAATAGGAATACAAATGTTTCAACATGGGCGTGTCATTTTATCCAAACCAAATGTGTACAAAAGTCTCTTCAACATCATTTGCCACAAAAAATTCCAAACCTGATATTAACTAAACTCAACTAAATACTAACAAAATGTCATCAGACGTTCATACCACTACCGGTGGGGCGTGAAACTAGTCATTATAGCCAGGTAGGATTTATGTTACTACAAGAGATCCATAAACAGGATACTGAAACTAACATATTGCATTAACAGGCACAGTAGGTTACAGGTTGCTATATTTCTTGGTGTGTTTAATACTAGAAGTTTAAGTTGAAAAACGTGAAGTTGTAGGAAGTCTGTCTAAGTCTACTGGCCGTCTCGGTTGCTTTCCCCTTGTGTATTTTTTGAAAAGCACGCTGCCTCTGATCGCTGCCAGCACGTTGAGCAGCTTTGAACATGGACAGCGACAAAAGTAGGACTGGGAACAGTGTGGAGAAAAGATTTTGACGAGTGCTTGGAGTTCTGCCAGTAGTTTCACACCTACAGTTTGCACACTTGGACAACGACTGCATAAAGTGGGTGTGACTGATGTATTTTTGGCGTCTGAAAGTTACAAAAACTGGCAAACCCCAACATACCCGACTTCTGAAGGAGGCTGTTCATTGCTTCCATCCTGTCTGAACAGCCTAACTCTCTAAAAGAGCATGATGTCTGTTTCTATGCGTTTATAGATGTAAGGTATGTACTGTACTGATTTTGCATGACCTTTGTCACAATGATTGCAACTACAAGCTAACTACAACCATTCAATGAAATCAAGAATTGGTGTTTACCTTCTGCACACACCAATGCAATTAAAGTCAGATTGCTTTCTTATCCAATAAAATCCATCAATAACAGCAGTCAGAGTTCAGGCACAGTGTACTGGGGCAGATCTGACTGCCAGGCCTGGACTGAGATTAGCCTCTCTGAGACTCCAGTGGATCTGAAAAGGGTCCAGCAGGAACAACAAAGAGCACGGCCTTAGAAAATAACAGCTAATACCAGAACTAAAAGTAAAATCCTTCATAATGAAATAATGTCACATTTTCATTGGTGTATGACCTCATTTGAATGAATGATGCTATGAATGTTGTTAGGTGAAGAATACAGAGAGTGACCTTTCTCTGTTTGACGGGAAAAAAACAAAAACAACGGATTATTCTTTATTGTTTCTAATCCGGCTTTCTGCACTTATGTGATCAAATCTGGGTCATGTCCTGGAAATAAATGTCTTTTCTGGCCCTCTTTTACAATCCCACGAGGACTGGTGAAATGTGGTCTTGCAGTTACAGATTTGGTTTGGACTAACATGCGTCTCACTGAGTATATTTGGTTGTGAGTCGGTGTGCAACTACCTGAGGATTGTCATAGAAGAGCACGTCTGGAACCTTCATTTTCTCGTTGGCGTTGTAGACGGGAGCAGACACATTGCCAATAGTCAACACGCCATCTTTTACTGTACCTAGAGAAATACAGGAGGACAGAATTTTAAATATTCTAATTTTCTGTGGAGTTCTGGACTGATACAATCAAACTTCTGCTCAATATGGTTTCACAATTAATGCAAAATTAGTATTATTGATTCAATTAATGTAACAATGGTAGCAAAAGCATAAATAAATACTCCTCGAATAGTGCCACTATGCACATTGCCGCAATCTTTCATGATGGTACCACAAGCAGCTTTAAATTATCTCCCAACAAATGGGATTGGTGCTACCAGCTCTCACGCACTGATCATGAGACTCACACAATAAAACACCAATCACACACAGTCAACTATTTCAAATCATTACTGTGTCTCAGCTCTTTGGAAAAGATCCATTTTACCTGTAAGTATAATTCAATTCACTTCAGTTTTATTTATATAGCGCCATATCATAACAAAGTTATCTCAGGGCACTTTTTCATATAGAGCAGGTCTAGACCGACTCTTTATATTTACAGAGACCCAACAGTTCCCACCATGAGCAGCACTAGGAGACAGTGGCAAGGAAAAACTCCCTTTTAACAGGTAGAAACCTCGAGCAGAACCAGAACCAGAACCAGGCTCTGGGTGGGCGGTCATCTGCCTCGACCGGTTCGGTTGGGGGGGGGGGGTTCTACAGTTCCACATAGAGATGTGAAGTAATAGTTGTGGTAATGGTATTGATGTCAACATCAATAGAAATAACACCAACAGCAATATTATAATATTAAAACTAATAATAAGAACAATAACAGTAATAGCAACAGTGGGTGCAGAGGAGGAGCACGGGGGCAGCAGGTGCAACCATAGATCCAGACTCTACAGCTCCGGAGGCAGAAACACCTGCAGAAAGCAACATGACTGCATGTAGAAGGCTATGCTGTGCATGTTATTCTTATTTTGGTTTCAACCCTTTCTTTTCTTTGAGGATACTGAATCCTACTTTCCATCTGCACCTTTTAGATAAAACATTTGTCTACGCTGTATTTGTTGATAATCAGAGATGGAAAATCGATACTGGGAGCTGAGTTTATACTGTAACACAAAACTAAATAGCAGAAAAACTCTATTTACTCTATGAAATGTATTTAGAAACTTTGAGTAGTAAATCTGATCTAGATAGCTGACTGGAACTTACAGCTGAAGTCACGGGTGTGTTCAGCAGGATCTGGTGTGTCCTGGATGGAGCAGTTGGCGAGGCTTTTTTCGAGAGAGGCACGGGCCAGGCTGGGCAGGAACCTAAAACACACATGCACACGCTTAATCACTGGTGCACACATGGCACTTTTGAACAAAGTGTATCACAACCGAGATAAACAGACAGAAACAGGAATTTGAGTGTGTGTGTGTGTGTCTGTGTGTGTATTTGTGTGTGTATTTGTGTGTACCTGGAAAGACAAGCCTTATTGACAGCGTGTGCGATGTTCTCCTCAGGGTACTGAGAGAGACGGCGACAGATCCTCAACAGCTGTCTGGTGGAGAGAGAAGAGGCCAGAGACTGTGCCTGGAGACACACACACCATACACAAATAAATTACTTCCATCACACACATGTAAACAAACTAGTAAGAGCACACGCACACACACCACACACACACACACACTTACTGTGGGATCGTTTGTCTTGCGCAGACTGTGTGTGAGGTGCAATAGCTGCTCTGCTGCTTCCTCTGGAACATTAGCAGTCTAAAAAGTGAAAGAAACAGAAAGAGAGAAGGACTGATGAAAAGGATCATGGTATTTAGATAAGGAGAGAAGAGCATTTAAGCTACAGAATTGCTTTTTTTCAGGTGATGCCTACACTGAGTTGCCAGTTTATTAGGTACACCTAGCTAAAACTAATGCAGTCTAATACTGCTGCTGTTGGCCGCCTACAACTTGTTCAGAACGCAGCAGCCCGAGTACTGACGAAGACCAGACAGAGAGCACACATAACACATCATATATTTTAAAGTCATTGCACCAGCCTATCTCTCAGACATGGGGTTTCATTGGTTTTCATACTAGTTCTATCCCGTGTGTCTACTTATTTTATTGACTTTTATCTATTTTTAACATTTCATTGTTTTATTGTTCTAAATTCTATGTATTGTTGTCAATTTTCTGTTTTTTCCTTTCTATTTTTTGTTTTTTACTTTTTTGTCTGTGCTGCTTTAATCTTTGCTCTGTGAAGAACTTTGGGCTGCATGTTTGTATGAAAGGTTCTATATAAATACATTTGAGTTAATACAACAGTCCTGCAATAAATCCTCCTTCATGAAGGTTATATTGTTCAGTTGTTGAAACTGTTTCAGAGAGATTCAACTTTATTTTCAATTTGGAGGCTGTAGTTTGTGATGCTGTTGAATTGTATTGCATTATACAGATACAGAGCCAACCCTCATTATTATAAATAATAGAAACACCTGTCAGTATAACACAATACAATACAATACAATACAACAGCACTACAAACTACAGTGTGTAGGTATACATGCGATAGCAAAGCTTTTAAAGAAGCACAAAACATCAAGTAAGAGTTAAAAAACACCACATTGGTCTATTGCCATTTCTCATTAAAGTGCCAGGCAGGTAGCGAGAATTTCTATTAGATGCAAAAGAAATCAAGAAGACCATTTAAAGACCTTAAGGTCCCAAACCATGACAAATCCACGGGCGTTTTGGTGGTTAAGATGCTAATCATGTCATGGCAACAACTGACTGAATGGAAAGTTTGTGCTGACAGACTATCAACACGCCTCAGATCGGCTTATGCATCACAACATCCCAGTGAATGGCCAAACAAGGTCTGTATTTTGCTTTGTGTGTAAGTGTGTGTGAGGCCAACAAGTTGCTTAACATGACACCTTACAGTATCCCTGCCAAGTCACAATTTATTTGGAAAAACTGTTGCTGAGCTTCACAAAAGGCCAATAATGAACAGTCACATCCTGCACTAAACTTTGTTTACCAACTCCGTTTGTTTTTTTTGGACTGAGTCCTGGCTAAAAGGAGAACTGCATAGAAATCTCATTTTTCATACTCGCTTGGAATAATGTTTCTCCTGTAATAGCCCCTGCACTGTTAGACTCAAGTCTCCGCTCCCTCACCTCTAACTAGTCCATCACACATCAAAGGGAACGTCCAGGGTAGAGCAGCGTTTCATATTAGGAAGCTTTCATGTCTCTGACAAGACAATTTGCAACTTTTCAAAAGCTTTGAGGCGAGAAATAAAGACTCCAAATTTAAAAGAAACAGCAGGGCAGCAAATAATAGTTATTGATTACATTTCTAGGAGCTGCTGGTAAGACCACGACACAATTAACACCTTTTTTTTTTGGCATTTCTGCGTTATTTGACAGTGACAGTGGAGAGAGACAGGAAGGGCAGGGAAAAGAGAGGGGCCCGGGCTGGATTCGATCCTGCTGCGGTAAGGACTCAGCCTTGATATGGTACGCGCTCTACCAGGTGACCAACCGGGGCGCCACAACTGATACCTATTAATTAACAAACTCACCCTTTTGAGTTGTCCAAAGCTTTAAAAAAATATACAATTTTTACCAGTTGGATGTAAGTTTCTGTACACAGGTCCCTCCTGTGAAATGTAACCTTGTTCAAATACTTTCATTTAAACAGACGTGCCAAAGCAAAGCAAATGGGATTCAATTTATATGCATTGTTGTCGATGTGTGTGTGTTATTTGAGAGAACGTATATTATAATTTCTTATATTGTCAGTGTAAAATAGCAAGTTGTAAAAAGTATAATTTCAGTGTATTTTGTTTTGATCTGAACAATCACAAATTTTTATTATTGTATTATTAATTGTTAAACACTCAAAAGGTACCAGTAAGGTGGTGTTGTCTCTCAGTGTGTGTGTGTGTGTGTGTGTGTGTGTGTAGGTGTGTGTGTGTGTGTGTGTGTGTGTGTGTGTGTGTGTGCGTGTGTCTCACCAGTCCCTGTATGAGGCCCATCTCCTCTGCTTTGGCCAGCGGGGTGACGGTGTGGTAGAGGAACATGGTGAGCAGCTCTGGGCCCAACCACTGCTGACCTCTGCTGTTGCTGCTGCTTGCACTGGCACCCACGACGGGGGGCTCCGCCAGGGCCACCACCCTGAATGATGGATGGATGGGGAAGATCGACCTGAAAAAACACACACACACACGCCGGATAACAGTTACACACTGGCAGTGGAAGACACACACAGAGTTGAACATCTGTTCAGCCGTGTTCAAGTAGATGTAGAGTGCAGGTGCACACGGTGTTTGTCACGGATGTGTGTGTGTATGTGTGTCCCACCAAATCTATGTCAGTGACAAGAGCATGACTTCTGACAGCTGGCTGTGTAATCCTCTGATTCAAGAGGACAGCAAAGTCCATTTCTATCACCCCACAGGGACACCCAAACTGCAACAGGATATATTTACTCTAATGTGGGTGGAAGCGGGCGCTAACCATCATCATCATCACTGGATGAGTGTGTGGGAAGACAGTGCATATATGAAGATATCACAGGCTGTTATTATTGGGCTTAACCATGCACTGTTTTCCACTGTCTATCCAAATGCCTTACTAATAAAAGATAAGTTTGGGTCTTGTTTGTCTTTCTTGTTCACTTTCTCCCTGTCTTTCTCTCTCTGTTGCCATCCCCTAATCCACATCTGATTGGTAAATGGTAACAATTTCACTGCTGCATGGGGTTTCTATCTGCTGCTATTGGAAACAACCTTAACTATCAGGGAAACAGGGACACGATCCACTGCCTTAAGCAAAATTGGGTTGCACGTGTCTTGTTTTCAATGCGGGATAAGGCAGAAAGGTTTTCAACAGGAAACACTGTTGCGGCCCGGAGTGATCAGAATCTCAGCAGGAGCGGGACAATGTATCTGCGGGAAATGGTCAGAAATCCTGCAGGAGCACCACCGAATGAACAGTCCTGTGCAGACCTCCAACACACAAACACACAGATACACAGAGCCAGTGAAGAGAAGAGGAGGCAACACATGTGATCATACATACAAATTCATATATACATGCAAATATGTGTACACACACATACACACACACACACACACTGTTGCCTAGCAACTTGCAGGTTCTTTCTCATCCATCTCTGACTTTGCCATATCTGTGTTTGCTACAACAGGGACCTTAAACATTAACGTGGATATTGAGAGAAAAACTGAAACCTGCACTGTAATGCACAATAAAATCCTGGTGGATACACACAAACACAAACACACACGAACACACACACACATTTTGTCTGAGCCACAGGAGTGGAGGAAGAGGAAGTGGGTTTATTTCAGCCCAGACGCCCCACCACAAACATCCTTCCTGCCAGCTTAGGTGGGTTTTTAAGACGAACACACACACACACACACACACACACACACACACACACACACACACACACACACACACTTACTTTATGAGTCAAATACAGGGAACAGTTAAGGTCAAGAGCAACAACAGTCATTCACATATTAATGCCAAACAGTGAAACAATGTAAAATGCTGTCTCATAGTTTTATAAACCACTGTACAGTATAATCTACTAAAACTGGCCTTCTTAGACCATATTTTCAACACTCCCCACCACTGCAGAGCCAAGCATTCTGTTAACTTTGGGCTATTTTCAGTCTGAACACCAGGTAAGCCTCCCTCCCTGACAAGAGACTCAGAATAATTTGGATGATATGAATACTGATCCAGACAGGAGACACAAGATTCAACACAAACATACATCACTGTCCTCTTCATTTTCAGTGAATGTTTTTTACTTACTCATCTCGATCTTTAGATTTCCCTAAAGTGCACGACATGCTGACTGTAAGCGGTCTATCCACTGAGGACTCTGCCCTCTGTATGGGTGAGACACAGTCTTCAAAAGACGCCAGCATCACAAATCTGAAAGTCACTCTCTTGCCATCTCTTGGCTTAACTGGAATACTATTTTCGTCTTTACTCTCTGCCTCTCACTCCATTTGTCTCTCCTCGTCACTCTGAGTCTTTTTTCCTGTTATGGCGCTAATGCTGAATGTAGCTATTGTTGTCTTTGAAAAGCCAGGGACCACAACTGTCATGTTTCCATGTTTGACGCAAATACAGATTCAGAAATACTCCTAAAATGTTGCTGACCTTCCCCACACATTCCCCATAAACCTTTGTGTGCTGGTCTGTGTATCTGTATGTGTGTATGTGTGTGTGTGTGTGTGTGTGTGTGTGTGTGTGTGTGTACCTCTCTTGCAGTTGCTGGTCACTGAACTGCAGTTGTTCCTTTAGAGTCTGGTATCTGTCCCACCTCAGCAGCCTGGTCCCATCGTACAGATCCAGCTCCCTGTCATGGAGTAACCTGGGACACAAAACACAGTGGAATGAGTTGAGGAGTGTGTGTGTGTGTGTGTGTGTGTGTGTGTGTGTGTTAATCTTTTATAGGAGAATAGACTAACTGACTTAGCTGAGCAGCAGTGGAGAACTACAAAAGGACAGCACAAGATGCAAAAGATAGTACAAGCAATAATATCAACAGAGCGTTCTAAAAATAATACTGCAAGTAAATAATGGAAACTGTATATTTTTTAGCAAACTGAAGTACCTAGACAGCACAGCCAGGGTTCCCAGGTTGACCCTGTGTATACCGTCCAGAAGCAGCAGCTTGCCCTCAATGGCAGCAGTGACGAGTGGAGACGGCCTCCACGCTGTGTCTCCGTTAGGGAGCGTGTACCTCTGCTGGAGAAGGTCCCTGGCTGTCATGTCCTGGAAGTGAGGGGGGAAGGAAGGAAATGGACACCAAGTGACAAAGTTAAGCGAGGTGAAGGGATTGAGAGCAATGTAGGAAGTGGTTCAGTGCGCTAGTGTGTTTTGGATAAAGCGAGCTGAGGTTTTCTAGATTTCCAGTTTTTCCTCCTTTAACCACGTCCCCACATGATCTGGCCCTGCTGCTGAATTTGATATCTCTGCTTTACAGATAACAGCTAAGGGCACATTTCTGTTTGGGCGGGGGGACGTCTGTGGAGCAAGACTGTCATATTCACTATCACGCCACCGTGTCATGGCAGAGACGGAGGGTAGAGGAGGGAAGACAAGCGGAGTTGCACAATTTGTTCCAGGCAGTGATCACTGAACTGCTAAATGCTCCACAGCAAGAAGACGGTTTTCATTAAGTCAAAAACAGGCTCTATATTTTCCATTTGATGTTATCATGAAGCAGAATAAATTAAAGGGAAATGAGGTGTCATTATACCAACAGCAGGCATGACCCATTAAAGGTAAGAGATAAATGGACAGCTTTCTTTAGCCACAACAGTGAGGTCAGACAGGCAGAGGCTAGGAGGAAGTTCATCTGTCCGAGCTCCTCTGACATTCATCATTTCTAAGCGTCATTAATGGGGTGACTGCTGACAGAGTGCCTGGTCTCCTCAACCACAGGGACAAATAGCTCTCTCTGTCTCTCTGGGCTTTCTGGTAACAGACCAGCATCACGACTGCCTGCCCGCCTGTCTGCCCGCCTGTCTGTCTGCCTGTCTGTCTGTCTGCCAGTTTCAGAACCTGAACAGAAAAACAGCAGTCAGTTTGACATGCCAATTTGCAGAGCATCAAGAAACACAGCACCTACGCCAACGCTATGCAAGTGTCAAGATAAGTAGGCTGCACATCCTGGATTTTTTTCACTGAAGGGTAATAAATGATTTCCTCCATGCTGTATTACCAGGAGACACACACCTTTTGATTACTGTGCCTGCTTGCAACATGAAAAATACTTACACGTACATACTAAGCTTTTCAGGCTATTTTTGCAACACTGTGTGTCCAAGCAGCTCTATATTTGCTCAGTGATCATTACAGCTGCCTTTCTACCACTCTAACAAATGCTATAAAGCCTAGCAGGTCACTGGAGAGAAATTAACTCTCCCTTGTTGTTTAAATGGACCAGCAATGGATGATTTGCCTGTTATTATGCCTCTTGCTGAGAAGCCAGTTATATAACAGTTACTACCTTTTACCTCTTTGGTATGTTTACCACAGTGGTGGAAAGTACATTTACTAAAGTACTTTTTACCCCACTTCATTTATTTCATAGTTGTTCCTTGTTAGTTTTCAGATTAAGATTTTAAATACAAAACTACCCTGCAGTATATAAATTAGCTTCCCATGAGACTAGCTACTTTTATTAAGGCAAGTTTTTGAGGTAACAGGTAGAGAAGAGATTTAACTACTCCTTTGACCACTGGAAGGCACGTGTGTGTGTGTGTGTGTGTGTGTGTGTGTGTGTGTGTGTCACCAGAACTGCCCTCTGGAGGTGTCCAATTCAACTAATCACCTGTATTGAGAGGAGAATAACTGGGCTCTCATCCACCTTTTCCTTTCAAGATTTGTTTTTTCCTGCAAAGCTGCTCCCCATAACACACAAGGCACACAAGGATTTGCAAACGTAAATGGCTGTGGCTCTGACTGAGTCGGGTCAGGGGGAGGGAAAAAGTCAAACCGAACTAAGTGATGTGTTCTGTCTGTCTGTCTGCCTGCCTGCCTGTCTGTCTGTCAATCTCCTCCACTCCGTTTCAGTACTATGGACAGCGCCACACTGCACCCCCTAATTTAGCCATACTCATTTCACCATTTAATTATGCCAAAATATTTAGACACCAAAAAGCATTAAACCACTTGCAGCTACTGATATTTTAAAATCAGATTTAAAATGCATCCAAAATAGGCCAACAAGTGATTTACGAGTAACTTATAAATAAAAGAACAACAGAACAGATAACATCAAATATTACATTAAATGTATTTACAGATAGTGGCAAAGGAGATGCCGGTCCCAATCGGGAGGTCCCGGATGCTGTTCCATCAGAAATTAAGCCCTGATTGTACATCTATGTAAGCTGTATGGTGGGGGGAAATGCAGGTATTCCTCCCTGTCTTCCTGTTTATTCCTTGATAAATATCTGCATAATACTGTATGTGTAACATTTAATGTTATGCTTCCCCCTCTAGCCCCCTGTGTTCAGATAGAATGGAAAACTGCTTTCATTGAGCTTATTATTGTTCATTTTTGCTTCCAAAAGAGGGAAAGGGTTTTTGTTATTATTGTGCTTTTTTCAATTGAAGGACACACACCAACAAATAACATATTTATATTCCACTCTAGCCTTACATGTCACTTTGTTTTCCAAAAATGGGATTTTCGGAGCTGACAAGATGAATTTCCCGGCGAAGGATTCCACAATTCCCGCAGCACGAGTCACCCCTGACCTCAGCCGGCTAAAAATACCCGCAGCATGACGCATTAATACGTAAGGTTTCAGCACACCCGTTTCCTGCACAATCATCACCCGGCTTCACACACACGGGGTGGGGGGGGTTTACAAAGCTTTACATTCATAGACATATAGTAGTATGTAACAGCCCTCCTCTGCTCTCTACCTTCCAGTCAGTGTCAGTTTCTGGCCTGACGGGAGTTAATAGAAGCCAGATGTGGGTCTTTTAGCCAAACTGCTGTCCTAATTCTACATAAACGTACTCTAGTCCCACTATACATACTTTCCCTGGCTTTACATGCGTAAGATATGTATGCTCATCCACTTTCAAGAGTTACAATTTACATGAATTTGGATAGTTAAACCATTACCTTCAGTACTCTGTAATTGAGTGGAGAAAATCCTGGTAGAGCAAGAGAGGGGCATTTTCTTATGATGAAACAGTTTCTATTCTAGTCTTCTTTCATTAAATTACCCCTTCCCCACTGTGAAACATCTTTCCCTGACATGATTAACACCATATCGACAAATACACTTTTTACTTAAGTGACATGGCTACAACACTCGCTTGCTTGATGGATGCATATAGATGCAAAAGACATTATGATAAGTATTAACAGGAAGTGAAAAATAATGACGTGTGAAAAGAAGTGCTGTTGCTTAATTGGGAGCTTTGACATAAAAAGGAAGTCTGGTGATTACACACAGTTTCATCACATGCTCTGTAGAGTCTTCACAGATAATAAATGCAGAAATCTCCAAACTTGAAAAAACAAGTCCAGTTTTTATTTACCTGGTAGAGCATGACTGGCTCTATGCTGTAACCCAGCATCTCAGCGAACTCTCTCGCTATCACTGACTTGCCACAACCCTAGAAAATACAAAATGATTGTTGTTAAGACCAGAGACCACGTTCATGTGTACTGTATGTGTGTATGATGTGTTAGCTACCTTGGCTCCTATCAGACACATGTCTTTAACCATGTGTGACTGCATCATCTCAGCCATCAGCTGGGAGTGGCTTGGTGTACTGATGAAGGTAGGGCTGCTGTTGGGTGGGCGCAGCTCCTTGGTGCCTGCTGGAACCTGAAGTTTGATGGAGACAAGAAGTAGCCATGAAAGAGCAACCAAGTCGTGGAAAAATATTCCTTCAAATAAATAATGATTCACAGACTTATCAGCATCACGGACACACGGCTGGGAACAAAATATACTGTATGTTCCAACAACATAGTGTTATCAAACAGTCCATGAGACACGCAGCACTGCATGTTAGAAGCCAAGAGAATTACTGCCCCGCATAAAGAAAATACAACTTCAGTTAAGTTAATAAGAGTGATAGGATTTTTTTGGCTGGAAGATCAGCACCACTGTTCTTATAAGTCTGGAACATCTCTGTTTTCCCAAACCCCACACAGTGACTCATTCACAAACGCTGTTAGGCTGATAAAGATGTTCCCTTCAAAGACTCAGTCAGAGATAAGATGGTCAAGTTACTGATACAGTGTGTCTGCCTGTCTGTCTGCCTGTCTGTGTGTGTGTGTCTTTGGCCTGTCATGGGACAATGGACATCTCTGTGAAATGTGTGATTTGCTGACTCCGTTTTGTCAAAAATATTATTCTTTTAGTTCATAATTTGATGAGGGCCTAGTGGTCACACTGATGGGCACAGTCAGATTACCTAATGTGATAATATATAAAGAACAAATAATAATGTAATAGTCATTTATTTCTTTTATTTATCTGTTTTACAAAATAAAAAAACATCATTTAAATTTTTAAGGTACCCTGTGGAGTTTTTTACCTTTAGTAGCGCAATGTATGAGTGAGTGGCTTCACACCATTCCACTGATCTACAGGCCAAGAAACACAGCAATGCACCAGCAAAGGCAGCGATGAAGGAGACTGCAGGATGTTACATGGATGTAAACAATGCAGGATTTAAAATGCTTACAAGAAAACTCCATAGGGCACCTTTAACACAGGCTTGCAGCAGGAGCAGTGCTTCATGTCCTTTAAACCCCAATCCACAATCAGAATAAAACACCCCATCACCCCACGCAGGCGTTGTAGTTCAGTCTACATGGTCTACATACCAGACGGGAGCTTTAGTTTTGCACAGTACATAGCCAGTCTACTGGTACCTGGAAGGTGATGTCCTTGTCCGCGACACGCAATGTGACATCTGCATGGCCCTCAACATCCCTTGTCGTGGACACACTCAAAATGGCGCTGGGTGCTGGTTGACGACGGCCATCCGAAAGCTCAAATCTCTATGAAATAGTGCCACAGAATGAGAGTAGGCCAAAATAATGCCTTTGAATAATGTATCCTATCTCATGTTCAGACCGTAACAAGCATGCACATTAGATGACACCACACACAGATGACAGTTAGGCTCATAATTAACTGGTGGTTCACATCTTGACTTACACTGAGTACGCCCTCCACAGCAGTGCGCCCATCCTTGCCCAGGATGCTGTTGTAGGGGTAAAGTCTCTGGACTAGGTGCTGGGAGGACAGCATGGGGAAAGCGTTCTGCAGGAACACAGAAAAGACAGGCATTGGACACTAGTATCACTGGACCAACAGAGGTCTGCTTTTCCTTTTGAATCCTGGGCTTTCATTTCTCTTTCTCCCTCTCTAAGGAAGATTTAGAGCGCCTGGATTCTCACCAGCACGTGGAGGGCAGGAAGTAGGTTGTCCACAGGGAAGTCAGGAAGGCCAAGGTTGGATGATTCCGGGGAGCACAGCGTAGTGGCTAGTGACAGCAGCTGGGACACCCTGACACGCAGGATACAACAGAATATTGCACATGAACAACTACGGAGACATCAAAGACTACAAAAGAACACTCACAAGTCAAACAAGCCATTTAAAAAGGTCGAAGCTTCAGTAAATGTTTACTTTTAATTCACCTTTCTGCAGCAATGTTTGGTCCTGCTGTGTACAACAGCTCCAACTGGTCCTTAAAAGAAAACAATAGCGAGATGAAACACTCAGATCTTCTTAGGAGCACTTTAAAATTTAGAGGCACTGACAAAAGTTTAAGCGCACAAGTTCAATATCTCAAAGATTTATTGCTGAAAACAGTTTGCTGAGAGGCGGCTTAATTAATGCTAGGCTACAATCTGAAAATGAGACAAGCAATGTAAAATGTTAATTAAATGTATTTGATACATGGAAATAACAGGTGTAGCCTGCTAATTTTTCAAACTTAATTTCTCACAAGCTACAAAATAAAGAGCCAGTTCAAAAAAAAAAAAACTACATTTAACACAAAATTCAGCAGTAATGCGTCTTTCCAGTATTATGTCCCATTTCCTCTGCATGCTGCTAGCTGTGAACTTTTTTATAGGGATTATGTTTTTAATAGAAAGTAGTTCCAATAAAGTGTGTTCACTGTGTTATGTGGATTATTCAGAGTTATGAAAATAGGATCACTGGGGAGGACAAGTTAGATGATCTTTTCTCCTTTTCTCTCATTATTGAGACATTTTGGTGGTGGGAAATGTTTGGTGTTAGATAATCAGTTAATTCCTGGACTGACCTTGAATGGCAGGTAATAGATGTCTCTGGCCTGGAAGCGAGAGCGAAGAGGAGGATCCAACGGGTTGCCCTTGTACTTGGGGACAGGAAGACCGAGAGCAATGACCCGGAAGTCCTCACTTACACGGACAATCTTCCAGGTGTCCAGCTCCTCTTTGGTGTGCTCCTGCAATGCATCATGGTATAAAACACTACAATCATTTTCTACTGTCTATAACTTCCTGTCATTTTACACATTTTATATTAAATGCAATTTTTATGCAAAAGGCTGCAGGTACACAGGAGCATGTAACAAGTACAGACCCTGAATGTTACACAGTATTTATGGCAACAGCACTGTAGGAGTAGTGTGAAAATTCACTGCTTAAGTGTGAAGATTCAGATAGATACGGCTCCATAAACAACGATGATCATGAAAAAGTCTGTCACCCTTAGCTGTTGTCTAATGATAATGATACAAGATTATCATTATGTTAATTTCCAAACCAGAAGGCTTTGATTGAGAACGCCTTAAAGACCTTCAAACCACCAAGGGTGTTTGACTTATGTAGGCGAGTGTGCTGCTCTGACCTGCAGCAGCTTGTCGTAACGCTCAGCTGACATAAGGAAGCGTCCGTCCTCCAGCTGCATCTCTCTGTTCTCCAGTAGGTTGTTGAGGACAGGCAGAACATTTCTCTCTGCCTTCTCCAGCCCCTCCAGGACCAGGACTCGACCTTGTGTTGCCGCCCTTACAGCACACTGGGGACAAACACGTAAGAAGTCGAGACTAATCAGTTACAGTAACTCAATCAATGCTCCAGAAATAATTTGAGAGGCGGGGGAAGATTTTGGGACAAGGAAATGGCTAATTTTAAGGCTAAACCATTGCAATCAGTTCAGCCTCAGGTCAAATCTGCTGCTCCATTGTCCAGCACGACCTCTGACCCTGTGCAAATGTTAAAGTGTTAAAAGCATTTATACAAAGAGCTATCTGACTGTGCATCAGTTCTTACTCCCCATGCTCTAGTGACAACATGAGCCTGCCATAAAGCCTTTCCTGAGGATGTCCTCAGATTATTGTGTTCAGAACGTCCTCCAAACCAAGCTTCAAAACATTCTCAGCTTTTTTAGGAAGGCCTATTTTCTACCACCAAATGTGGGATAAAAAAAAAACGTAGTTCTACTTGCATGTATATGTGGGTGTAGACGCACATTTCTGCAGAAATCAAAAAGCACATCTGACGTCAAGAGGCAGGAAACTTTAGCTGTCTGGGTGGACCGCAGAGCAAGTGGCCATATAATTAGGTTAACATGTAAATACGTGGCAGGTTGTGTGGGAAGCAGAGCCATAAAACTATAGTGAGGACCAGATGCTCTATATTTAACTCTTGATCCATTTTCGGCACCAACGCTGTAATCAGATAATTGTTAGAAATGTAAGTGACGCAGGATGCCGAGAGAGAGACGGGGAAGCACAGACAGGCCTTGTTTTCTGCCCGACACTAACTGTGAAAAAGAAAAAGAACAACATCCCACCAGAGACTGAGAGGCTTTTAGCAAACATTTAGCAATGAATGTTATAGAGAGTTGAATGAATAGCACATGGAGTATGAATATAAAGAGTGATAGGTCTACAGTGATATGTAAAAGCCATTTTCCATATCATCTCCTGCACTGCGTGCCCTGTTTGTACTCATCACACTGCTTCTGCACCCAATGAAACATCATTCATGAACACACAGATTTAATCTAAACTTGTGTGCATGCACAAATCAATGACTTTTGTGGGACTGATATGTTTTCTTCCAAACTGTTTGCAGGTAAGATCCATATTTGCAAGTGATCAGGAGGACCACTTGTAATGATACACACAAATCCTTGATACTGTACGCTTTAAGGCAAGTTCTGAGCCATAAAATAGCAAATAGAAAGAAATAACCCAAATGATATTTGATGCCACAAGGTGTCAGATACAATTATTCACTATTTTTGGCATACTTGACTAACATGCTTTCCACCAGAAATACAATGTGAGTTTTCACACATCTGTCCTTCATGCCTGATATCGACAGTAGGATATTCTCCGGTGCTGGCAGGTATCTGTCCAGAACCACTTCAGATTACATGAAAGTAGAAGGTCGCCATTAGTTTGGGGTCTGCTGCAGTGTCTGATGTTTAAGAACTGTTCTGTTCCATTTGCGTGGCCCAAATACCTGGTTATTAGTTTCTAATTTTACAACAAACTGTTCCTGTTTTTACCTCCACACGTGCAGTTTTGTGTTAATTCAGCATTAACCGTGCCAGTTCTCTAGACCTGCTCCACATCAGTTCTTGCACTTGAAATAATAACTATTATTAAAGAACTCTTTGTTTTAGATGCCATTTATTGTTAATATTTTTTTTGTACATTTTTTCTTGGCTTTGCCTGGTTTTGATGCTCAGTTGCCACAGATTTGAACACGGCACTGAGGGCTTTTGCCCTTAAAAAGGATTGTTTTACTTGATACATGTGACCGACACATTGCTTAGAAAGTTCACCCAATTCACTTATTATTCATATTCACTTATTGCTGCAGGGGGTAATTATTGGTTGGCTATACACTGGTTTCAGTTCAAATGCAGCTCTAGTGGAGGTGGCAAGCTTTTTATTACTGTAATAGAGTCTTATTTGCAGTGTGGGTTTGAGGTAAGCTGCCTTACATAAGAGCCTGCTAACTGGAGAGAGGTGACTGGAGATGTCAAAAATACAACAAGCATGCGATTACATCCATGTGACTCCATCCTTCATACGAACTTGGGGGGTGGGGTGATGCTTGGACTGAAGGAGGAAAGGAAAAAAAAAGAAAGAACGAGAACTAAAGAGACCGAGACTGAAGTGGAGGGATGGGAGGGAGGGAAAGAGTAAGCACAGGGACTGACACGTTAAGTCTGAATATAGGGCTCCAAATCAGCACAGAGCCCTGAGGAATACTTGGCTGTTCTAGTTAACACACACCTCCTACGATACCAAACTATTCTCAAAGAGAAAAGCTTGCTAATTTGCACCCACACATCTTTAATCCCTCTCACAAAATAAGTGTCAGATACTGTAATGTGAACATATACTCACTGATCGCACCCACACGGGCACATATTAATACACACAAAAATCAACTTTTACACCAACTCATAAACCAGCACATGCCACGGACGCACACCCTGCCCACATTTCATTAGATGGCCCAAGATTCCCTCAGATTTGAGGAAAACAAGAAATAAGCAATCTCTTCACACTTATTAGTACCATCAGTAATGTTGTATCTATTCATGAGCTGCTTCCATGGAAACAATGGGCACCTGTTTTCCTCTTGATGAGAAGGTGGGAGGTGAATGAGCCTCAGGGAGTTGAAGGGGTTGGCTAGCTTTCCTTGTTGCAGGAAAGAGGAAATGTATCAACCAGCCTTGGTAGATACATCACTGTGTCATCAGTGGATGAGGACGAGTGGACAGACAGGAAACTAATCATTCAGCTTCCAAGACTTTGGACCAGGACATAACCATGTCAAAAGTGTTAATGTTCAGTTTAGGCCTCTCTTTTTTAGCGTTTGGAACCAAGGCTATGCGATTGTTCACTCTTGGGTCCGATTTTCCTCACGTACTACAGCAGAAGGGGATGCAGCTTCATAGCGCTACCTCACTTGGGTGTCATGGGAGTGGTGCAACAGTGGCACGCCTGCAGAGCAGCTGTTAAAGGGGCTGGATTTGTGTTTTAAAAAAGCAATTGTTTTGTACTGGCCAATCAAATCAGACCACCAATCCTGGAAGTTTCCCTCAAGAGAAAAAAATGTATCATTGGCCAGTATGTACAGAGAAACAACATGCGAATTCTCCCTCGTTCAGTACATAGTAAAGTGAATTAACTATTGGATTGGTTTCAGTTTGAATGAACATTTGAACACTGTTGAGTTCATGATTTCCAGACAGCGCTTGACTAGTAAAGTAAACTAGTGTTGTGAATCATGAAAATCATAAACTGTACAAACTGTAAAATATATTCTGCTGTAACAAAAGCTACATTAGCTTCTCAGGGTACTCTTCACAAAGGTGTCATTGCATAGAAAATACAGCTGCAGCTAATGACATTAAGAATTAGTAAATTGGGCACCCTGGTTGCTGAGGAGTGAGGGCACCCGCCCATGAACCGCAACGGCAACCAGCTCGAGTCCGACCAAGGACCTTTATTGCCCCCCCCCCCTCATTTCCTGTCATCTCTCTACTGTCACTGTCCCGTAAAGGCAAGTCTAATTTATGTAGAGTAAGTTATTGAGCAAGCATTGATAATATTGTTGCCAATGTTTGTGTAGTGGCACACCTAATCAAACTTTCCCCTGTTTTTACTTGTAGCTGGGTGTGACACCTGAGCATCGTCTGCTCTACGTGTAGAAAAGCAGAACTATAATTAAGCCGCTTCTAGTCATTGAGCAAAGAGGGTCACTGCTTTTTAAAGTGCATTCTGGGAATTCTGCCACTGTCAATTTAAGTTCAGAAATAATAAAGAAAAATTTTATTCTGAAAGTTAAATACTTTAACACTAGATGCTTTTCTAGATGTTTCACTATCATACGCAAAGATTTAATAGTTTGCAGCGGAAAGCATCACAAAGATCTAGCATTATTTAGTATTCTCATTGCACACTGGCTTTTTGAATATAGTTGACATGCTAAGAATTGGTAGGTAGTATGGAACTGGGAAACAGATGACTGCGTCAGATTAGGAAGTCAATTAGTTGATTACTACTTCTCAAAAAAAGGCCTTTTTATGAAATGGACTGTAATGGACTGTAGTTAGAATAAAAAGGAGGTTTCTGGCTTTCAGTCTCATGAACTGTGAGTCCATTTAATTTCGTTTAGAATAAGAAATGAATATCAGAAACAACGCTTTGATCGCAGACAAAAGGCTAGCTCCTTACTTACAGCACTCTATATAATGGTGATACAGGTAATCATATTCAACATAAAAGGTATTTGTGTTTTTCTGGAGAGGTCCATGTTGGTGCATCTTTACACACAAGCATAGGTTTTTATAATAAAATTGCAGTGTCACATTATTTTCTCTAATGCTTTCCCCTTTTGGAACCTTGCCATTCATTTTAGTAAAAGGAATATCACTATGAGCCATCTGTCAAATTAGAAAAATCAGCTAGAGCCAAACAAAACTGCCACATCAGCAGGGTGACAGCCCTAATGCTTAATCTGCACTGGCACATAAACAGGCCCCCCCACCTTCTATTGAATCATAAAACCACTCAGAGAAGCAACGGCTGAGGTGCAGTGCAGAGTACAAGCAAGTGTATGCAGTACAGATACGTCTGTATACTTACTTCTCAAGCACCAGTGATGCATCCACTGAGAAATCTCTACACATACAGTACATATTCTTCAGTTACCACTATACTGAAGAAAGTGGAGTGACACTCTACAGTAGCTGAACTCTCTTCCAGCTTCAGTCTAATTACAAGAAACTCAAACTAATTAGCCGTGAGTTTTCCTGTTCCAGAAGAGCAGGTGTGTGAGTGAAGTCTAAAGGATAAATGTGCTGAGAATAAAACATGAAAAACTTCGCCCTGTTTCCATGGAGTTTATATTTAAACTGTTATGCAACTGATTTATTTTTTACACAGATGAAGCCACGTGCTAATTAGCTGTGGATAATGACATGACTGAGTAAATGTTAATTATCACAGCTTATCATCATTTGTCTCTGCTGGCTCCTTGAAGCCCAATGACAGGGTTTAATGATCAGGCTTATGTGGATTTTGTTTTTTGTTTTTCATTTTTTTTCCATAATTGTTTTTCTGTACCCTTGAGAGATGAATGGAGATGAATGGAGAACAGGAGGTTCTCCTTAGAGAAACCAGTCCGGATAATGAGGAACTGCTGGTCTCCATAGTTACTTGACTTACAAAGTCAACAGAGCGTGGGGGTGTATGTTTGCATAAAGCTTGATCGATCAGAAAGTGGCATGGAAAAGAACAGAATGGAATGGTAAGAGTTTATGTGTTACTGTAACTGGACGCCTTCTGTTTGTGTGCTGCAGAGAGAAGTAAAGAAGATAAGACACGCGCAATTATTGTTCCACCCTTTCTGAAAATTGTAGTCTAACAATGTTTCAGTGGCGGAAACCACCCCACCAAGTTTATAGATGTGCTCCATGTTCCCATTATTGACAACGTGCTTTCAGTATTGGTCACATCAGTTCTTCAGGGTTATACAGACATTTAGCCAGAACCTGATTATTGTTATTCTAAATTTGTGTTTTAAGTCTATTTAATATAAAACATTATGAAAAATGAAAGCATGTTTGTAATGGCCTGTGCAAACCCAATGTCATGTCTAAAATTGGTAAAAACAGATGTAATAAAACCATCTCCATTTGTTGTATTGAGCCATGAACCTAATATATGCACACATGTTGTTGGCTAAAATGGGATTTGTTCCTGTTTTCTCCTATTCTCCTTGTTATCCTGCGCAGTGCTGCACGCATACATTTGGCTCTACCAGCACAATACAGATTTATTATAACGTACACCAAATCCTTGTGTGATTGAGAATAATGATGTGTTGTATAATAATAATAATAATAATGATCTGTTTTTGAATCTCTGCTTCAGCCGCCCGTGTAGGAAACATAAACGGGTAGAAGTGACAAGGTGATGGAGCCTATCCCAGCATCTATTAAGTGAGAGACAGGGTACATGCTTGAGGTCATAAGTCTATCACAAGGGTTACACATATAAACAGACATCCACATTCACACTCAAAGAAAATGTAGTGAGTGCACATAACAATATCATTCAAATGTTAATGTGTCAAAAATTCAATGGCTAGTGCGGCAAATCACTTGATTTATCTGGAAAAGCGGATTTTACACCAACTTGGGCTCATTTCAAACACTGCTTGTTAGACAGTGTATACACCCAAAGAAAAACTATAAGCACCGAGTGGATTTACCTGGTCTATATAGAAGGCCGTCCCCGAGCGGATCTCTCTCCTCTGTTTCAGGTCGGTCTCTGTGGTGTCCCTGGACAGAGCGACATACTCTACCTCCCGTTTGGTCAACTCCTGGTCAACAACAAGGGGAAAACTTGGCTTCACACAACACTTCAGAAACCCACGGAAAGTTTCAGGATTTTGTTGTGCAATAAAAATATGACATCATTTTGCAAATGTCATGAACTAAAACAATGATAACATTTCACGGGTCCAGTTACGAGAAATGTTAATTCAAAATAAAGGTGAGACATTAAATTTCAATTTTTTATATCTTTACAATAAACAATTCAAGAATTTCACATACAGTACAAGTTACCAGAAATCTTTATACAACTCTGTCATAGTGTTGTGTCCATAAGCAGTGATAAATTATTTCATTCATATCTGAGATTGGGTTTTTTGGTGTATTAGTTTTGTTTAGGGCTGCAACTAACGATTATTTACATTATCGATTAATCTGAAGATTATTTTCACGATTAATCGATTAATGGTTTAGTCTATAAAAATTGTGAAAAAGTGCAAACTGCTTCTTTTGTCCGACCAACAGTCCAAAACCCAAAGACTCTTCATTTACTGTCATACATGACAAAGAAAAGCAGCAAATCCTCACATTTAAGAAGCTGGAACCAGCAAATGTTTCACATTTTTGGTTGAAAAATGACTGAAACGATTAACAAATTGTCAAAATAGTTGGCAATTAAATGTCTTTTGATCGACTAATCGTTGCAGCTCTAGTTTTACAAATACTATACATAAGAGTTTTCCCATGCCGTCACTTGACAGCTTGTCTGAATGTTATGTGTGTACTCACGAGGTACTGCATAGCTATGGATCGTCTCAGGGGTCCTGGGGGGCCAATGAGAAACACATCCTGGCCCAAAAGGTCTTTCTGCATAATCCATCGTAGGTGCTGAGCCACTGTCTGGGGTAGGGAGTCTGAAACTAGCAAACCCAAATAAAATCAAGTTTTAGTAACTTTTGTTTTATCTGTTGCCACTGTCTTCCTCTCATTTCATGCAGACATATATTTTGTACAGACATCTCTAAACACATATACACAGAAAATGACATACTGTGTTTGACAGGAACAAGTTCTGGATTCCTGGGTGTTTTGAGTTTGTAAGAGACCTCTCCAATCGTCACTGTGTCACCTGCAAAAATCGGGGGAACCAATGCATGAGAAGGTCTTTCACAGTAATCAGTAATCAAGACAGTACAGTATCAGTTTCTACTTATATTTAACTTTTGGCATTAGCCATGGCGGACACCTTTGACACAGTAACAAAATAAAAACACAGGTGGCTAATATTTTGCTATCTGATAAATAGCCCTGCTTTGTGCCTCTCGTGTAACCATCATTTTTAGATTTGAGACTTTTGCATTGATGGAGTCACAGAGCTAAACATCTTTAAATTTTTTTTTACTTAAAACCCTTAAGATTGTTTGACAAATCTTACTGCTATTTTAAATAAGCTTATGAATTCCTAAAGGAGTATTCTAATCCAGCTGGGATTAAAAACAAAGTTCGCTGCACATTTTTTTCTCGAAAGACTTTTTGACATGTCACAGTAGGAAAAGCACAGATGTAAATAATAAAATGAATGACGGCTGAATTCCCTTTAGCTGCTTCAGTTTCAGGGTCAGTGTCACACTGTCGTGGCTTACTGGGACACTTGAATTGAACAGAGCCATGTTAATGTTATAAGTAACACCTGCTGCATTTCCTACTATGACAAAATGTTTGCTGTGAAAAAGGACCTGCAGAGAAACTGTTTGTTTGCCAAGTTGCCATGATGGCAGCCAAAGTAACATATGCTTGCTCTTTTTGTACATCCCAAGACAATTCTGTATAAGTTATGTAATAATATTAATTATCATGAATAAAGATTAATGATCCAGATAATTAAAAAAAAAAATCTATTTCGTTGATGCATCCTAGACAATAATGAGATAGCCTATGTCACTTCTGGCTGCCATCTTTGTTTGGCTGAACAAGAATTGCTATGAGAGGGAAACGTGTATAAAAACCCTCTCTGTTGTGCAGCCCACGATATATTTTGAGGCAGTCTGATAAAAGAGTCTGAGCAACCTGGAAATGTCTTTAAAACAGCGGTAAGTGTTGCCAAACGACCTACGCAACTTTTCAAAGTTTGGTTTGTACCCATCTTTGAGAAGAAGAAAAAACACATGCTTAGCTCTGTGACTCAAATTTAGCTAATTAGCTCATTATCTGTGCAAAAGCTTCAAATAGAAAGACGACTAGTAGCTACAGTGCGTTAAAGGCTAAAACTGAGGCTAGCTAGTAACATGGCTTGACATGGCTAATTCACCTGACTTTAACCTTTGACCTATTACCCTATTACCTAGTTAAGTGTATTGTCGATATTCCCAGTTCCAAGTTAAATGCTAATCGCACACTTGTACCATTTTGACACCTAGCAACCGCGCAGTTTCATTGCTGTCCAAGGTAACGTTAGAGTAGCTAATTATTTATCTAGCCAGCCAGTACCATAGACAAAATGCACTCGTTTGTGACTACATGTTAGCTGTTTCCGATTGAAAAGTAGCTTAAACTATTTTTACGTGGTACACCTTGGTTAAAACAGACAGGTTACCTGAGGATGTGTTGAGAAGTTTGACCTCATGAGTTCTCCACATCCAGCCGTCTCTCCCCAGGACAGCACCCAAAATATGCCGCATTCTTCTCGCAGCGACGGCCGCTGCTGCGCCTCTGGATAATATCTGGGAGTGCATACCTAATCTATGTTCTTCTCATCCAAAATATATTGTACATTAATGTCCACAAGCTTCTTATCAAGCTATGTCCTCCTGACCGGCCTTATTCCCATTTCATAACATCTGTCAGCTCATTTTGTTGGAGTCGGAAGATAATAAAAGAGGGACAAATGGGTCCGGGGCTAAACTCTTCCGTAGTGGTTTCACGTTTTCTGACAAGTGTTCCGATCGTTCCGACATACTGTTTACAACATTAATAACGTATTAATGCGACTATAACAATTGTTGAGCTCCCTTCCTACGGTGTCTAAAATAGTCGAATAAATGGTTTGTATGAATAAGCCTAAATTCTTTATCCATTTGACGTTTGACTTCTTTAAGCTATAGCCTAGCCTTTTCTGTCTGTTTGGTCCGAGTGCCCTCAAGCCTTAACGTTTAAAAATAAGCTAATATTTAGTACACAGTATTTAGGTAAGAACACTTAGAAAAATATAGTTTTGATAATAATGACACCCTGTGTCAATGTATCTTTGTGTTTGTGTTTGTATAACATTTGCTTTGGTATACTGGTGCATAAATAGGCATAGAGAAAAATATAAAATATATAACATAAAAGCAAATTAAAAGCAAGTATTGTATTCTTGACTTGCTTTTTTTTTTGCTTTTATTTTATTTTATTTTTTCTCTACTATGCTTATTTATGCAATAATATACCAAAGTAAATTCATTGTATGTGAAAACCTACTTGGTAATAAATCCGATTCTGATTCTGATTCTGATGTATATGTATGTTTGAGTAACAGTCTAACACTAAAATCAGCCCTACATTTCCAGGTGTTGTTCGCAATCTCATAGGCAAGGGTATGCCCAAAGTAGTTTTCTCTCCAAGAAGATGCTGATCTTTATATTTTTATCTTTATACTTATATTTTATTAGACTTTAATTGTTTTATTTTATTACCTTAGCCCACCTATCTGTTTCTCTGTCGCAAACCCTTCTCTAAATGGAATTGATTGTCTTTCTTTGTGTACTTCATGCTCCACGTCTTTGCTACTGTTATAATATGAAGGGAAAGTTTTCGTACCCATAAAAAATATTTTAGTCAATTTATGTATAGAGCACCATTAAGAACAACAAACGCTGCTTTACAAAAAACAGCTATAGTCACATATAATATAATAAAAAACATATAATTATCAAAATAAATAAATATTTGTTGGCCTTTGGGTTCAAACAAAGTGTTCAGCGAAGAGACAGAGTAAATAAAATTTATTTAAATCCGATGACATGAGGAATGGGGGAAATGGTGAAAATTGATCTCATAAATTGGATTAGCTAATGCAATACCTCAATCGATGACGTCATTTAAATTACACTCACTTACACTACTCACGTGCGCGCGCACATATATAGCCTACACGCAGAAACTGGAGCTGTGCGCGTGTGATCCCCGCCGGGCTGTGACTGACAAACCGCGCCGAGCCGTGCGCGCGTTTAAGCGGGTTTGACATTTATCACGTGGAGCGCTGATTGGCTCGGCCCGCGGAGGAGCCACAGCGCAGGGGAAGGAGCAGGCAGGAGGAGAGTGGCGGTGTGGCGGTGTGGCGGTAGTGGAGGTAGTGGAGGGAGCACACAAAGCGAATTAAATCTCATCTCCTCAGAGCGCATATGAGTGTTGAAAGGGCAGCGAGGCAGGCTGTGAATCCCTCCACCTTTCCCTGATTCGTTTCTTTTCTCTCCGGAGCGGAACAGAGAGGTCTGGGACTATGGAGGATGTCTACCATTACACCCGCAGCCCTGCCTGGGAGGAACTGGTTAGTAAAACTCAACACTGGATACTTTCTTTTCACTCGGTTTCTCATTTCACTGCGAGCCTGCTCAGCTTCCCCAAAGAAAAGAAAAGAATTAGACCCCTTAATGATGCGCTCGTGTGTCTTGTGGTCTAATTACGAGTTTGTCCTGAACTTGTCTTACACTTTGGAGGCGTTTCATCCCCTTTAATAGCCTGTGATCGTGTGTTCCTTTCTATTGCAGTGATTTGTACAGTGGGCTGCCGTTGTAAATCCCCTTTGAATTTCATTGTAGGACGTCTTAATAAGTGTTGGATATGGTAAAAACAAAGTCAAATGCATTGAGAATGTTTAGGTAGGCTACATAAATGACTAAATTGAACTGGATTTTATGGGTAGCCTAATAATAACCTACTTCGTGGGTGCGTTAATTCTCAGATGATAGAGTACGGGGACTCCTCTTCTCTCCTCTCCTCTTCTCTAAGTCGAGGAGAGATTTTTATGTTTCAGACATTATAAGCTACCCTGCCCATTTCCTTGTGGAATCCAAGTCCTATGGTCTTGCCCGCTGCGTGGAAATTCATTTTAACTCTCTCATGTTAAATGAATTTGGTCGTTCGGTTACAGCTAGACCAGGAGTCACTTATTAAGACTGTGAAAATTGGATTTTTATATGTTTGTTGAAACAAATCCAACGACTTGACCATCTCAGATCAGATCAGATCAGTAAGTTATGTTCCTGTATGCATGCACTTATCTTCTATATCTCTCTAGATTAACAGAATAGAATAGAATAGATAGGAAATAGATTATAATGAGAGTAATGTAAGCTTTTTGTGGGTTACAGTGTCACTGTTATGTTTGATTATGGGCGATATGATCGCTCCCCCGAGTGCAGCTTTTTATTGATTTATTGTGATATTTAATTTGAGTGATTATCGCCTACTTAATTCAGTTATTGAGCTTCAAAGTTGACTTGAGCAAAAATAAAAAACAACCCTGAAATTTAAGACACAATAAATGACACTTGTTTTATTGTCGTGGCACTGCTCGGGTGCGGTGTTGGTGTAAAACAGCCGCTAGGGTCTGCCATGCCACGGACATGTCCACCGGTTTACGGAGCAGATGAGGCGGTCTCTAGCCTCAGTCTGGACTGGCCGTGCTGGCTGGAGCCATAACCATCAGCCAAGCAGGGACTGGGGGTTTTCATACGCTGCGGAGCCCATCCCCACTGTGCCGCGACATGCTACATCCCCTATGCGTTTACCAGCCCACACACACTCCAGAAAACACAGCCGTCTTTATCATAGAGGCAGTGAGAGATGACAGCGAGGAGAGACGCTTCCCAGCCGCTGAGCAGCTCTCGCCTCCAGGAGAGAAAGGGAGCGGCGGACCGGGCGAAGGCTAACCCCGATTGGTTTTATCCCTCCCCTCGACAGGAGCCGGAGAAAGGGCCGGCGTCCGCGGCGGGGATCCATGCCCATGTGGTGGGGGCTGTCGCCGGCTCCGGTGCTGCGGACGAGTCCTCCGACAGCGAAGCGGAGCAGGAAGGCCCCCAGAAACTCATCCGAAAAGTGTCCACCTCAGGACAGATCAGGAGCAAGGTAAGACCCGTCTGTATCTCCGTCTTTCTCTCACTTACTGTATATGGATGTGTGAATTTGGAGCGCTGTTTTTATCTGACTTACAATCTGACCTTGCTGGCTGGGCCGTTCAAGAGAGATGTGTGTTGTGCTGTTTGTTGCCTTGTGGTCCTAATCATGAACGACCACTCAGTATTGGTGGTCTTTACTACTTTGCCATGTATCCTTATGCATGACAAGACTGCAGGGCTCCTGCAGGCTGATGAATAGCCCACGACTTTTTTTTAGATGTTACATGGAATCACATAAAAAACAGACCTTTTCTGCAGTAAAATAGAAAATGATAATTACACAACAACTTGCCAAAACCTGTTGCACTTTGAAGTGTGCACTTATAAAATAGTACAACCTCAGAAAAGGTACAACTCATTTGATTTATTTTATCTTTAAAGTGCACCTGTGATCCTACTGACAATTGATTAGTTAGACAGATTTTTGTACCTGTTTTTCATTCATTCTTTCCTGCAACTCACAATATTGTTTTGGCTTTAATTTAACTCTAACCATTCCATCACATAAAACCAAAAAGCAATTGTGATCTTAGAAAACACATGAATATATCTCATATATGCAAGAGAGATTTAAATTAGCTATTAGCTAAATAATAAATAGTGTTTCACAAATCAAACTGCAGCCCTGCGTTTGTCGTGCAGGACCAAGTAAGAGGACACTTTGCTAATTCTTACCTCTGACACCTAAGCTTTCTTGGCCCACTTATCTTTTACACTGTAAAAGAGTGCCACCCTCCCACACCAATGGATCCACTTAATTATTGACTGCTCCACTCCACCCCACCTACATTATTCAGCACGGGGGTATATTTATAGAGACTTTGTGCACAGGAATGTCTGGCCATACCTTTCATATGCAAATTCGCCCACAGTGAGTGTAGTGCTACCTAGAGGAAAATATATAGCACGGCTGCAACTAACATATTCTTTTTTGTTAATCAGCTACTCATTTTTTCAATAAATGTATTAACAGTTTTGTCTACTTCCATCAGAAGTTACTGGAGCTTATTTTGTCTGACCAAAATTAAAAACAACCTCAGTTAGTGAGGTGTAACAGAAAAGCAAGCAAATCAAAACCAGCCAATGTTTGGTACTTTAACTTGATCAATAATAAATAATGGATTACCAAAGTTGTGATAGATTGATTCTCTGTCAGTTGAGAGTTCCAGCATTATTATCAGGTTGTAGTCAATCAGGAGCCAGTCTGAAGGGTGATATAATATACTGTACTAGTGCAAACACAGATCCAGCTGATGACCGTCCCTCATCAGCTGATGTTTGTTGACATTTCCTGAAGGGCTGTTTATTGTAAGTTGATTTTTCCATGCACGCAGTGATTCTTTACTCACCTGTCGCCTCTGAAGGTACGGCAGGGGACTTAAAAGTGGATGAAAGTCAGGTTGATATGAGTCATGGTATACACTCTGACTGCAGTAACGTATACTGAAGGGATGCTAATTTCATTGGCTGGCAGAGAGCCCAGATAGACCTAATCTGTTCTGCCAAACTATATACGGCAGGCTGCATGTCACACTAGAATAAGTTCATACTGCTATCACAATGGTATAAAGCACTTGTACTGTAATTGTATCAGTGTGCTTAGCATGTTGACATTGTGCTAACAAAGGTCTCGGAGTTGTTGTCGTGTGGGTCAGTGGGTTTTTTCTGCGAGAGTGTGTGTGTATGCTGAGAGTTACTAATGGATCATGCAGGCACTGACTCACTGAGTGTTGTTCCACTGGGTTGTTTGCTCAGCTCTGGACTGTGTGTGTGTGTGTGCACACACATGCATGTGTTGTGTACGCCTGCCCATCATATTGTCTATGTCCATCCCTCTCCGTCCACTATCTCTCCGGTTCTTTGGTTGCCACAGACAACCACATCTTTCGTCCCTCGTTGTCCAACTCCATGGCGATGCTGCCTGTAAAACAGCTGGTTTAGTTGAAGGGGCACGTATGCCACAGTAGGTCTCATCTACTATCTTCTCAGCTATGTTTCCATTTAGTTTCAGTTTTGGGAAAATTGCAAGATAAACATGAATCAAAGCAGACAAGGCGTGAGAAGGAAAAGCCCGCAAGTTTGCAGAAATGTCTTGTCTACTTATAAACTCCTGTAGGGAAAATCATCATGAAATTGGGCAGCAATAGGCATGCTATTTTCAAGATTATTTATCAACATTTCGTAAAATTCTTTAAATATCTTTTTTTTTTTTGCAAAAAACTAAAATTTAAGGAAAATAAGATTTTGACACTGTCATTTAGAGCTGCAGCGATTAGTCGATCGAAAGACAATTAATTGGCAACTATTTTGATAATTTCAAGCAACAAATGTCAAACATTTGCTGGTTCCAGCTTCTTAAATGTGAGGATTTGCTGCTTTTCTTTGTCATTTCAGACAGTAAGTGAAGAGTCTTTGGGTTTTGGACTGTCGGTCGGACAAAAGAAGCAGTTTGAAGACGTCACTTTGGGCTCTGGGAGATTGTGATGAGCATTTTTTAGACTAAACGATTAATCGTGAAAATAATCGTTATCATTAATCGATAATGAAAAGAATCCTTAGTTGCAGCCATGCTATCACTTATTAACATGGATGTTGATTGCAGATGAAGTCTTAACTCCTGACAGAAGTGAACTGTAACTCTGGTGCTGTCCTTTGTCTCATCATGGCTATTTGTAGCTAACAGTTTACCTGCCTGATGTCAACTATTGTTAATAGCCACTTATAAACCCATCATGGCAAATCAATATATTGGCAGCTGTGAATAGTTGTTGTTGTTGCTGAACGGTTGGCTGAAGCAGAGAGGAGATGTATTGGTATCATTTATCGCTGCCTGATGTTCAGAGATTTCTCTTGTCAGATGGAAAGTAATGGGATTTGACCGCACGGGGAGGGAATTTGATACTCCATCATATGGGCATCAAACACTGTCATTTCTCTCTTCCTTTCTCATGTAGTGAACGCAGTATATTGTATTATATTGTTGTAAATGCATTTTAGCCATTAAACTAGTCAATTACAGTAAACACAAAAATATCTGGTAGAATCAGCCTACATATTGCTCAGATATGTGTTGAATAACAGTCTTTTCACAGCCTCTTCTCTGCTGTCATCTCCACTCTCAGCCCCCTCTCTGTCTTTTCAGGGTGTGCTGTTGCAGCTGAAGAGAGCTTATAAACTTGTGACTAATACTGTAGCTGTGTGATTGAAAGCAGAGCTAATGTCATGCCGGAGCCTGCTGCTGCTGTACAGGGGAAAGGGAAAGCTCTGCAAGCCTGACATAAAATAATCCACATCAGATATATGCTGAGTTAGGTGGGGTAAGGTTGAGGCATTGTAGAGAATATTCATCTTCGGTCCATATTTCCCGTGCATTGGAAAAGGTGACAGTCTGGGACTTACATTTCTGGGAAGTAAGGTTGACTTTTTGGATGACTCTTTTTTACAGCTGGGATCGGGCTGGATTGAGTCAATTGGTGAATATTGGTTGTGTTTATTTAAAGGTTAATTTCGGTGGGCAACTGCACCCGTCAAAGTACGAGTAGGAGTAAGATCCTTTTTGTTTAAACAGAAACAGAAAGTCTTGCTCTGAAATCTCGCGAGAGGTGAGTTGTTGCAGGAAGACGACGGTGTTTCTGGTTAAACAAAAAGGATCTTAATCTTTAACAAAAAGCTCTGTCTCTGTAGGGATCCTTTCCATAATGTTGTCAGACACTTAGAGTAACAGTCTGAACCCGTCAGTGGCAAAAACAAGCACTTTTAGTGGACAGACTTTGATGAGCGCAGTTGCTCACAAGGATTACGTTGTAGCCTGTTTTGCGGCTGCAGGCTGAGGAGATCTACTGGACCAATTCCAATTTTTTTTCTTTTCTAACAGATTGTACTGAGACTATACTTAAACAAGAAATTCTACACTTAATTTTACATTTAAAAGTTACATTTCAATTGAAGTGATGTGATGATGGTAGGTTGAAAGCAACACAACGCTGCAGATAAGGAAATCTCTACTTCTAAATGTGTTGCAATGGTCTCAACTATTACTTAGTCAGTCGGTTTGTATCTCTCACACTCTCACTTGCAGAAATAGTAACTGTGCATAATTATGTACCATAATCCAATGTGGCACTGAAGCAACGTAAAGTTGAGTCATTTTCTGTAGCTGAATCTAACTGAGGTAATTGTGTGTAAATTGCTGGTCTCGACAACATCACTTAACATCCCCTGTACCCACTTGACACATGTATAACTAGCCATATATGTGGTCCAGTTGCACAAAGGAGATCACAGACAGGGGAATTACCCCTTCCCAACTACTGAATTGTAATTTTCCCATCACCATGGTGAAATTTTAGCATGTGGTGGGAGTTGGAGGAGGAAGGGTACAGAGTTACAATTACACCCAACAGAGTGGACAATATGCCAAGACAGCTACGGGAGAGTGGTGGAGGAGCGGGGAACCGAGGAAGAAATGGAGAGAGAAATTGAGAAATATTCAGCACTGGTCTCTAAAAGACTTGATTGTTCAGGCTCCACAGGCACTCCAGTCTTACTCAGGAATGACAAATGAGTTGGTAATGGAGGTATAACAGAGTCTAACTGCATGGAATGATTCCTGAGACAGTGGGCTTCTCTCAGCAGCCAGTCAGCATCCACTAAAACGAAGAAGTCTTCTTTATGGGCTGACCAATTACACTCGCAGCAGTTTTGTCTTATCAGTCATGAGTTGAAATTGCCAGACAGGGATAGGTTTTCTTCTAGCAAGCTGACATATCTCTCTTTTTGTAACTGCATGTATGTGTGCAAGTGTGTGTACGTGCAGTAGGTGCAAGGGCATACATACATGTATACATGTGTATGTGTTATCAAAGGGTCCTGCAAGACCCTGGTTCTGTATTAAGAAGAAGTTGCAATATTGGGAGGGCAGAAAGAGATGAGAGATAGGGTCAGAAGGACTGGCATCCTCTGGCTCCCTCAGCAGCAGCATCAGTGGAGGCCTTGGCTCTGATGCATCTACCACAGGCTGGGTGTCATTCCATGTTGGTGGTCTTTGAGTTACCCCTGTTTGTTAAAGAAACGTTTGACATTTTGGGATAAATGCTGATTACATCTGTTTGTTCAATATAAGGCTATACAGCCTGCAGCCAGTTAGCTTAGCTTAGCATAAAGACTGGAAACAGGGGGAAACAGCTAGCCTGGCTCTGTCCAAAGGTAACTAAATCCATCTACCAGCCTATCTTGTTTGTTTAGTCCGTACAGTGACTTGTTGGAGTCTCCGCTACCTCACGGTGACCACAAGACTCCAGTAAGTCACTGCCTCTGGTCAAGAAATAGGCACGTAAACCAAAACACACTTCACTTTTTGTATTAATTAAACTCAGTAATCCATAAACATCCATAAATCGAGTACAGATTTAATACCTAGCGAGCATTTGACAGACAGTGTCATAGAGAAGATGAATAAGTGTTTTTCATTTGAGGTTAAACAAGAATAATGTTTTCACACTCATTCAGAAGGACTGTTAAGAGCACCAGAAGACTACAAGAAAAGCCTTGGAACTAATATTCACGTCTAGAGCTGCGACGATTAATCGATTAAACAATTTGTATATTGACAGAAAACTACTCTGCAACTATTCCGGTAATTGCTTAATTGTTTTGAGTAATTTTTTTGTTGTGGACTGACAATTTTCACTATTTTCTGATGTTTTAGACTTAATGATTTATGAAGAAGATAATCAACAAATGAATCGATAATGAAAATTATCATTAGTTGCAGCCCTATTCATGTTCCCATATCACAAAATGATTTGAGGGTTTTAACGCTGGTGCTATTTCAATACGTCCCAACTCATGATCCCAATATTTAGGACAATATTAGCAGCCCTGTCCTCTAAGGCTTGTCATTTTAAGAATCTTTAACCTTTGCACTTTGCAGTAAAACACTTGTAAAACAATTATGCTAACCAGGGACGGAGGTGGAAAGTCAAGCATTTTTATCAGATTAATTAGACAGAAACCATCAGTGAGGCCCAGAAGGGACTGGTAATTGGTTTAAGACAGAGTGCTCTGCAGCTTTAAGGTAAGAGAAAGAGGCTATGTACCATTAGTATAAGGGAGTCTATTGTTGGCTTAAGTTCATAGATGGTCAGGTCCTGCATGAACTAGCTATGTGAGTAAGCTGTTTGACTGACTGTTTGTTTGTCTGGGTATCGTCAAAGGCAGGACGTAGGTCTGCTCTGCTCTCTTCATTTAGCCTTTCAGGGAACTCCTGCTCTGCTCTTATCCACCAACCACAGCTGCTGGACCCATTTGAACTGCCTGCGCCTTTGTCCATTGTATAAGCGTGTGTGTGTGTGTGTGTGTGTGTCACCCTGTCAGTGGCCAGGCAGAGTGTGGGTGTACGGTACATGGTGCTGCTCAGGTTACTCATTTCTCTCTGGCACAGGACTCGCTCTCTGTCTCACAATTCAGCAGAGGAGAGGAGCCGTGCACAGAGGCAAGCAGAAGGACTATTTATAGATCACTTCTGGCCTACTTGGCAACAGGAAGGAGATGAAGACAAGGAAAGGAACTATGGAGGCCAAGGAGGGACAAAATAGAAAATAGAACATCCAACTAGAGCAAAGTCACTTATGCTGCTCTGGCTGGGCAGAGAGGATTAAAGTTGTACTTTGTGACTTTGGTGGCTCCGAGTCTGAAAGTTGCTCTTCTGACATTCAGCACCGCGACAAAATCTCTGGCTGTTAGAAGTTTGACTGCCTCAAACAAGGTGGTGAGGAATTTCTGTCAGCTTGCTGAAGATGAAGTGAAGCACACTGACTGCACCAAAGCAGCCACTGTACACTGGAGGTGGTTACAGTGTGTTTTCATGAAGATAAAAATATATATTAAAGGGTAATTCCGGTATTTTTAAACCTGGGACCTATTTTTTACATATTTTGGGGTGTAATAGGTACAAAAAGTTTTGGAATTAGTCCAGTAGATCGCCTCAGCCAGCAGCTGCGAAACGGGCTGCAATGGCTGCAACGTAATCCTTGTGGGTAACTGCGCCCGTCAAAGTCCGTCCACTAAAAGTGCTTGTTTTTCCCGCTGACAAGCTCAGACTGTTATTCTAAGTGTCTGACAACATTATGGGGAGGATCCCTACAGAGACAGACCATCTGTTAAAGAGTAAGATCCTTTTTGTTTAACCAGAAACAGAAAGTCTCACTCTGAAATCTCGCGAGAGGTTGATGTTGTTGCAGGAAGACGACAGTTTTAGTGGACATACACTGACGTGCGCAGTTGCCCACAAGGATTATGTTGCAGCCATTGCAGCCCGATCTACTGGACCAATTCCAAACCTTTTTGTACCTATTAGTCATTTAGACCCCAAAATATCTGAAAATAGGGCCCAGGTTTTAAATACAGGAATTACCCTTTAAGTCTACTTGGTAGTGTCAGTACTAATACAGCTCATACTCTGCTGTGTAATGACTCAACTCCCCAGCTTATGGTATGCAGCGCAGTTACCCACTCTGTGTGTGTTTGTCTCAATCAGTCATGAGGTGCTCATTAAGCCTCTCATCGCCGTGTTCCCCCTCTTCCGGTTGGATTAGCCGTCCCAGCTGCTGATCGTACGGCCTACAATATATGTACATGTGTATGTTCACGTGAGTGTGCATGTGTTTGCATGTTGAAAGTGCTGTTGCAAGGAGGAACCATTACCGACACTCTGCCTTGTGTTTCTTAAATATCAGTTTTGTTCAAATGAGAAACTTGGGAGATCCCTGAATGCACTCTTTAACCTGCGGTACTCTCTGGTAGCTCCACATGTTTAAATGAGGAGATGACTTCATCTGCCATGCTGCTGTATTCAGTCCCACTTTGATTGTAGACGCAGGCAAGCAGCTAAGTCCTTATAGGGTAGTCAGTGTTGAGGTATTTCACCTTAATCCACCGCAGGAATTTGGTCTTCAGGCCGTACCTACGCAAAGGGAAGCAGGGAGTTAACGTAGGTAGACAGCAGAGCACTCGCAGTGTATCCTCTTCCTGTTGTGTTTTTTCCCCTCAGTCATCGTCTCTGTCAAAACAGAAAATGCAGAACTTTACACAAAGATTTTTGTTGATACAGGATTCATTTTTAATCGTAATCCCTTTATTATTGTGAGTAAAGTAGTTCTTACTTTTTAGATGGACGCCCTCGAATTCTATCAAGGACCCTCTGTATGCCGCCTTTTTAAAGTGGCACTTTTTCATATCAAAGTCAATTTACTAGTCACTGGAACTACTACTCATACTGTGAAAACTGTTATAGTGCAACATTTTTTCTGGCTTCGGAAGAAGCTTTTTAAAGTCTAAGAGAATTACAGAAGGGACGTCACTTAAGTAATCTCGGCTTGGGCTTGGAGACATTTTTAGACACATTTTTTAACGGAAAGTGTGTGTTACAAACTGGGGCATAGAGTTCGAAAAACATGGGCCTTAACCAGTGTGAAAGGGTCTAATCAAAGATGCCATCAAGTTGCATCATGGGAAGTGTAGTATCCAGTGTTTTTGGAGCTTGACCTATACTAGGGACTAAAAGTCAGGATATCTCGGCCTCTGCTGCTTTGATTTGGACATTTTCTTCTTCTCTCGTAAAGTCCCAACCTTTATGAAAGTGCAATAAGGATCACTTCACCTAAATTACAAAAAACAAATTTTCTCACTTACCTTCAGTGGTAATAAGCCGTGTAAATACTCTAGATTTAGTTTCATTCGGCCAGGTATATCTGCCTCTGAGATTTCTGCCCCCGCCCCAATATGATTCATGTGATTGTCATTTTGTTTTTTTTGTTGCTCACAGGATTGAACAATGAGATTTAAAGAAAGTTCACATCCGTATCTCTTTACAGAAACAATGTCAAGACTCAGACAGTTTTCACTGGAACTACTCTTTACAATTAGTCACTATGTAAACTACTGCTGCAACTAACAATGTTTTTAGAATAGATTTATCCGTCGATTATTTTCTCAATTAATCGTTTTGTCTATAAAAAGGTCCGTTACCGTTTCCATGAGCCACGTCTTCGGGTTCCTTGTTTTATCCAACCAACAGTCCAAAACCCAAAGATTTTGAGTTCACTGTCATATGTGGCAAAGAAAAGCAGCAAATCCTCACATTTGAGGCGCTGCAACCAGAGAATATTTGGACTGAAGCAATTATTCAGTTATCAAAAGAGTTGTTGATTTATTTTTTTGTCGATCAACTAGTTGATTAATTAATGAATTCCGTTGTAATGAAAACTGTTGGCAGTGTATTCTGAGTAACGGGGACACTATTTCTAGAAAAATGTTGAATTTAATTAATGGAGTTTTTTAATGTTTTGGGTACCTCAGATGTAATTCCATTCACTTCTGTTGAACAGCGGTGGAGGCAGAAATCTCAGAGAAAGATATCTCAAAGCCTTGACAAATAAAACTAACTCTAGAGTATTGACATGCCTAGACACCACAAGGAGTAATTAAGAAAATATGTTTTTGTAATTTGGGTGTACCGAGCCTGCTTCATCCACTGTGACATGCCAGTGTGTGTGTGTGTGTGTGTGTGTGTGTAAAGTGTGTATCCACAGTGAGCCTGTATTCTACTGCAGTGTTTTCTGTGTTTTAAGTTGACACAGCTGGTGGGCAGGATGTCAGCTTCAGCCTCTGTCTCTGTTTGTACTTCTCCCCTTAGAGGGCAGCCTTCCTTTGCTATTAATAGCCTCTGCATATGTGTGTGTGTGTGTGTGTGTGTGTGTGTGTGTGTGTGGTGTGTGTGTGTGTGTGTGTGTGTGTGCCCCACCTCTTCTGTGTGTCCAGAGAGAATGATGTTCTTCCACACAGTGTTTCCATCTGTGTTTGTATGTGTTTTATCTGTTCCATGTCTCGCTGTATTTGCTCTGTATGTCCAGCGTGTGTTAATGCATGCAAGATGATGGTGGTCGTAATGATGATGAGTGTGTGTACTGTGTGTTGCACATGGAGAGATGGTTTGATTTGATGTGACACACACACACACACACACACACACACACACTGGCTCTATAGGAGACAGGAAGACCTTATTTCTTTATCTTTCCATCATTATTGTAGTTGTTTTTTTTTACATTTCCAGTTCATTTTCACTATCCCATCTGTTCCCTCTTAGCCTTATCATCCCTGTCTCTCACCCAATGGTACACTGCATTTTTCTCCTCCTTCTCCTCTGCCTTGCTTTCAAAATCACCATGAAATGTTCTTGGTGTGTGGTACATTCATGAAGTGAGAATGTGACGATGGGAGTCTCTTTATAGATTGTCAGACTTGCATGGTGGAAGACGTGTTTGTGTTTAGTCGAGTTCTTCAGAGTTCAACAGATGGCCAAGGCAGCAAAAGCAGTCAATGGGATGCCTTTTTTTCCTCCTCCTTCTCTTTTCTTTCTTTCTGTCTTTCTACATCCGTCTGTCGTTCTTTTTCCTCTCTGGCCCAGAGGAAGGGGTTGAGTGAGACTGATGTGTGTTTATAGCTCTTCAGAGAAATGAGGGGTGGTGTGTGTGTGTGTAATGGGTTTCCTTTCTTCTCCACTTTTTGGCCCATTCCTCGTCTCCCATGCATAAAATTGGTGCTCAGATTCACACACGCATAAACAGTACACACTTTTTATCTTGACAGTTTCCTGTAGATAAACACAAGAGGGTGTTCTGCAGTGTCTGTGAGAGAGACTGGAGCTTTGCGTTAGTTTCTGATGGAACCTTTCACTGATACGAGGCCCCATAAAACTGTTTTTTTATTTTTTATTGTCTTTCTCCCTCCAGACGAGTATAAAGGAGGGATTGTTGCTGAAACAGACCAGCTCGTTCCAGAGGTGGAAAAAACGCTACTTCAAACTGAGAGGCCGAACTCTCTACTACGCCAAAGATGCCAAGGTAAGCTTAGTGTATCCCCATAAATACACATACACATGTAGCTGCAGGTGAGCAAGTCTTCTGTCTATAAATCCACTTAATTTAGATAGTAAAGCTCGAGCTGCCAAACTGCTATTAGTTTTGATCTTTCTTTGGTATCTGGAGACAAAAACCAAGTCTGGAGCAACCAGCTAGCTTAGCTTAGCTTAGCACAAAGACTGAAAACAGGGGGGAAACAGCTAGCTTGGCTCTGTCCAAAGGTAAAGAATCCACCTCGTAGCACCCTAAAGCTCTCTAACTAACACGTTATATCTTGTTTGTTTAATCTGTACAAAAACCGAAGCATAAAAACATCAGCTCGCTGTCTTACAGGGGTTATGTGCCGGACTATCTCTTGACCAGGACCAGTAACTTCCTGGGGCCTCTGCTGGTTGCCTAGCAACTGGTCCTGGCCTGGTGATATAATGTGTTAGTTAGTGAGCTTTAGAGTTGCTGGTAGGACAGAGCCGGGCTAGCTGTTTCCCCCTGCTTCCAGTCTTTTTGCTAAGCTAAGCTAACCGTCTGCTGGGGGCTGTAGCTTCATATTCTTTCATATTTAATGTAATCCATCTACTGTACAGTAGCTCACTCTTATAGACTGTTACTTTCTGATAGTGATGCTGATCATTTCCTCATCAAATTTCAAGGTTTTGAATTGAATTCCTTTATTTCCCTTCCTTAATCACTTAAATTGATTTGTGTTCACCTTATTTTAAATACATTTTAGTTTAGAACTTTTGACTCTTGTTGACGTCTCTTTGCCTATTGCTTCTAACCTAACCTCCCTGGTCTGGACCGTGTGTGTGTGTGTGTGTGTGTATGCGTGTGTCTGCACGCGCACTAGTCTGGCAGTGCCCTGGCACGCTGGCAGGAGCGGGCGCTGCGCAGAGTGTCCAGGAGTCACGTGTGCTGGCGAGTTCTGTCCGTGTGCTGGACGGGCGCACGACACTCCCCCCCACCTCTGGGTGCCAGCGGATCTGAGGAAGGCCTAGTGAGAATTCGGGTCAGCACAGCACAGCCAGGGGCCAGGGGCCAGACCACGGCAACAGCTTAACCATTCCCTACTTTCCCACTCTCCTGTACATGATAGTGCTGCATTCATGCCATATGGCGCTACTGGGTCAAGACAGGTTTAGTATCTTAAACTAGAAAAATATATCGACTCATTGAGGATTGAACATTTTACAGATGAGATGCAAAACATGATTCTGACAGGGGGGAAGCCATTTTGTGGATGAACAAATTCCATGCATCCCAACTTTCTGAAGGAGGTTAACAATTGCTGCAAGTCCAGAACTTTTTTATTACCATATGACATGAATGCACTGTATATAATATGGATATAACCCCAGGTAGGGCAGGAAAACACAAGTGTACAGACCGTAAGGCCACGCCTGGATCAGTTTATCCTGTTTGGCTTTTATTGTTTTACACTGTGTGTTGCTTGTCCTTCCCTGCAGCTTTAAGTCTCTTGATGGCCATGCTGGAAGAATGAAAACATAAATGAAGTCATATAAATACTTTGTTTTCTTGGTTGTGTGTTAGGGTAAGGATTAGTCATTTGATACTGGAACCTTATATGTGAGTAAATTCTCTCTGTCATGGCCAGACAGTGACGTTATCTTCTATAGATAAGTGCCCATTCTCTACATGTCCATCCACTCTGGGGTCTCCAAGGTGGCCTGGCTGGCTGTGCTGCCCTGTGCTTAGGAAGCCTGACCTCCTCATTGATCCATCAGGGAGGCTACATCTCAGCACTGCAGTTTGTCTTAGAAGCTCCTCCCCTCTCCTCTCCTTCCTTATTTGAAGACACAAAGCAGCCTGTTCAAGACAGCCATGTCATAGGTATGGATTCTGCTCCTTAACAGTTTAAACAGGCTGTAGAAACAGTAAAACACCATGTAACAACCAAGAGAGGAATTGGAGGAGGTAGGATAGGAGGATCGTTGAGGTCGCTGAGATGCAGCCGCTGAGCTAAGCTCTGGATCTATGGGTAACAGGGTCTGGACACTTGCCTTTGTCCACCATTCACTGTCAGCTTTCATTACAGCTTCCCTCGAGACAGTTGAGTGTGTGTGCCCACACATATGCAAGTGTGTGTGTGTTTGTTGGGCTGGTGGTGTGGTGAGTGAGAGAGGGGGAGAAGGAGTGTGTCAAAAGAACTGTAGAAAGTAATAATCACACACATACATACACACACGTGATGTAATGGTATGGCAGCCAAGAGCGCTGTAACGGGGGGGGTCAGTGTTTGTGTTGGCATGCCGTTCATACTTAGGCCCTCTTGGCCAACACTCCATACACACATTCACACACACACACACACACACACACACACACACACACACACACACACACACACACACACACCCAGTAAGCATTGGCTGGTGTCCCTCTCCAGCCAGGCCTGGGGAGAGCGTCGTTAACTGGGCATTCCCTCTGACAGCTGCAGCGGCTCACTCCTCACACACACACACACACACACACACGCAGTCAGAGGGCATTCCTTTGACGGCATCGGTTTTTTGGCCTGCGGCCCTTTAAGAGCTCAGCTGCGTGCCTTACGCATCACAGCTCTGTTAGGATATCATGTTCCTGTTTGTAGACTCTGGCTCTCCTCTCTGTCTGTCTGCCGGCTAGATTGCATTGAGTTGGCTCTGGCTCCTCCGCCACATCGAAATTCAATAAAACATATCAACATTCACTGTCCTGTTATTCGCACTATTCTCATTTAGGTGCAGAGTCAAAACAAAGGAAACTCCAGAGGGGAATCCTCACTGCATAGTGGGTTTATGGGGTAGCTATGTTGTGTGCATTTCCTGGCAGATGGAACAAACTGAGTTATCTTTGAGAGGGCCAGACAAATTGGACTCATTGTTCTTGACCAGAATGTTTCTGAGCCCTCAGTTTTCCCTCCACACTTCATTAACCCCTTCAGACACATCCACTGCAATAGACATGCAATATGAGTTGATTTCTACCAAAGAAAATGCACTTTCTGCCCAGTAACTAAACAGACTCAACTGACCAATAAATGTAAGGAGACTTCCTGTAGTCCTGAAGTGGATGTAATGTTAACTTAGTAAATTCACCATATTCAAAGTTAATTTGAAGAGTTTTTCAATCTGTAGAACACAGTAATTCTATCAAAATATAATGTCCATCCAATACATTACATTTCAAATGTAATATGCATATTGGAAGAGGCAAGTTATAAGACATATTATGCATATTTTCTCACGGACCTTATGGAAGGAAAGACATGGTGGAGAGGTTCCTTAGCCTGGTCCCAGACATCTGAATTACTGCCCACATCTCTGATCTGACATCTCTGATTCAAATAATGAAGTAAAAGGAGAGTATCAGGTTGGCTCCTTTGATGATAGAAATGCTTGAAGTCACAGCTGAGGTTTCATTAGAGGAAGATGACTGCAGACAGAAAAGATGGAAGAACATGAAGAACAGCGAGGAGGCAATTAAACTGTGTCATAGGCCTTTTGAAACCTCTGAACCCACATGAGTTTTGTGTTTTGTGTCAACTGTCATGTTTGGTCTAATGGCAAACATGGCCAACATGCACACATGCTCTGCAGGTTTTGTTAAGGTTATATCAGAACCCAAACTGGCCTTAAATCACCTGTAAAATAAGATGTGAATACATGGACAAAATTACTTAAATGACTTCTTTATTGTCACTTTTAAATACAATTTGTGTAAAAACAGCAAAATAATAGAACTACCCATGAGTATATACAGTATATTTTAGTGGGCATGAAAAATATATATATTAAAGCGTTTATTTTTTTCTTTTCCTTATGAGTGGAAAATATTTAGGTCTGAAGGAGTTAATGACAGTGTCTTACAGGATGTCAATGCTTCTTCTGAAGTGAGTTTTATTTTCCATATCCCCATCATAAATATAACCTACCAAATGGTCTACCATGTTTAGATTGTTTAACCAGAACGTAATGCCCTCCGTGACATGCGTGGGTCAGAACCTCGGCAGAAGCTGAGAGGAATGCACATCTGCTGTTTCCTTTATTTTTACTGAACCCCGCAATTCCTGGAGCTTCCCTTTACATTGTCTCATTTTCAGTAAATTACAGGGGATAGATCGTACTCATTTAGTGCCATTTTCCAGCCTTGAGAAGTATTTGAGAGGTCTTGCATTATCTGAAGCTTGTAGCTCCTCATAATAGACCAAAAATAGATGTAACTGCAGAACAAGATTGTTGGTTACGTATTTGATATCTAATTTTTTTGTCATTTTAAATGCTGCCCTTTCGTGTCTTTCATGCAGTAGCTTCCATTTTGTACTGAGTAGTTGTACCTGTTCATTTTAGGCCTGCTTTGCTGTGTGACATTTCTCTCACAGACAACCATAGTTCTCTTCATACCCTAGTATAAGCTGCAATAAGCTCAATTCAACCCAGTGTTGAAAATATTGTCCAGAGACTCATTCTCTTTGTTCTCTTTTGTGCCCTCCGTCTCTCTGTTCTCCTCTCGGGACTCCCCTCTTCTCTGCAGTCCCTTATCTTTGACGAGGTGGATCTATCGGATGCCAGCGTTGCAGAGTCCAGCACAAAGAATGTCAACAACAGCTTCACAGTGAGTGCATTCGCAGTCTTAACCCACCCACACACACACACACACACACACACACACGCTGAGTGTGTCACAGTGTGTTTCTGGTGACATCGGGTCGACAATCCACATCCCCATATCGCTGTAGCACAATGTTATGATAAATAGAATATATTCAGATTCTGGGTCGTTATGAAGATGAGACTTACTTTCTTTATTGTTGTGTGTTTTATTCAACAGTTTTAGGTTCAGATGACTGACATGGTGTAGTGAGTTCCCTCCCTTTCTACAATTGCCATTGCAGCTTTGCTACAAACATGAGCATTTTTGATGATCGCCTCAGTCCAATCTTTTCGTCTTATCACGTTTAACCATAACGTTAGTTGTCTTCGATTTTGTTTGACTGGCAGTGGCAGCTGGTATGCGATAAAAAACAACACAGCAAGATGCCGAGTTTGCCTCCAGTTTTTCGTTTGTTTCGCCTCCAGCTAACGCCGTGATGTAATCATGACGTCAGCACTAAAAGGGTCTATAGTCTGGCTCATAACACTCCGGTAGGTGGATTTTGTTACCTTAGGACAGAGCTAGACTAGCTGTTTCCCCCCTGTTTCCAGTCTTTTTGCTAAGCTAAGCAGTTGCTAAATGTAGCTTTATATTTAATATGACAGTGGCATCAATCTACTTAACGGTTGGCAGGAAAGCCAAAATGTCGAAGTTTTCCTAATGAACATCGTCCAAATCTTCCCTCCTTTTTTGTGATACTCAAATGTCTGTTAGAAAGAAAAGTCAGTTAGACCACAGTACCCCTGAAGTTGATTCAGTGTCTTGCTTAACTTTATTTCTGATTGACAGCGTCCTATTCTTGGCACTAATGTCCCTGGATTATTTTACATCATTTTTATGAAATGTCATAGTTGTCCCATTGAGTCCCATGAATTGTATATTTGGTACTTATGTTTTTTAATGAACACTAGACAGCATTCAGTCACAGTGGACAGCACTCACAGCCATTATGCATTCAGCTGGAGATCCATCAGGATTTACAAGAAAACAGGATTTGCCCTTCAAGGATAATGATTCACCTAACATATCGTACACCTGAAAATGTCAGTCCTACTTATATTTAGATGATATTTTAATACATTTCCAAGCATTGCTACTTGTGTTTTGTCACACGCTGCTCATCATGACAAATCTATTGGGAGAAAACAAGTGATGTTGCTGTGAATGGATGCTTGTTTCGGGAAGAGAATGAGCAGCTGAGCTGGATGAGCGTGCGTGGGAGGTGGAGGGAAATGAACACGAGTATTATGAGTAACCAGGATGAAAACAGACAGTGAAAGAGCTAGTAGTGTCCTGTCCTTTCTATAAATGTCTCTCCTCTCCCCGGGTGTTGCTATAATAAGAAACAAGGAGGAGGAGGAGGTAGGCAGGAGAGCAGCGCCCAGAGGAGAGCATGCAGCTATTTTTAGCAATGCCTTGAAGCGCTTCACTGTGTGTCTGGGATGGCTTAACGTCTGTCATATTCATAAATAAGATTACATGTGCATGCAGCAGCATGTGTGTACAGTTGTGACTGTGTGTGTTTGTTGCTGGGTTAATAAACGTGCTGTGATTAAGGTTTGGAGATGAGCTCAACATGCCTTTATGAACATCCCACTAAGATGGTGAGAGGGGGGAGAAGGAGGGAGAAGAAAAGGGAGGAGGGAGGGAGTGAGGGAAAGAGTGAACTAAAGGGAGACAAAGATACAAAAAGGGAAGTAAGGACAAAATACGGTTGAGGAGGTGAAAGATGGGGTTGACAAAAATAGAGCATGTTAAATGAATGATTGATGGGGAATGACTGCAGAGCAGTTTAAGATGGCGAAGGGAAAGAGAGAGAACGGCAAGGTAGCGCAGTAGAGGAAATCCTCTCGCTGGTAGAGCGAGGTCGAGTCAGGAGCGGGCATTGAGAAGTGGGAGAGGAAAGACGGATGCTGAGGAAAAGAGGGAGAGTGGAGAGGAAGTGAAGGCAGGACAGACGGGACTGACCGAGGGGGAGCAGTGGAACAGACAACCAAAAGGTAATGTGACGTGCTGGATGGTAGTTCACCTGCAGCGCCTACGCACACGTGCAAATCTCTGTAATGCATCAGCCCAGACACAGTCACGCACACCGACAGGGGAGAGCGGGCTTCATCGGACAGGTTGTGCGATCACGACTGAGAGAGAGAGGGAGAGGGAGAGGGAGACCACTGCAGAGGATGCATTGCAGGGCTTTGCTCTGACTGTGCAGAGCAATTACCAGTCTCTGTCTGTCTGTCTGTCTGTCTGTCTGTCTGTCTGTCTGTCTGTCTGTCTGTCTGTCTGTCTGGCTGGCCTCCCGCTGTGATCTGTCTGTCTGTCTGTCTGTGTGTCGGTCTGTCTGTCTGTCTGGCCTCCCGCTGTGATCTGTCTGTCTGTCTGTGTGTCGGTCAGTCCTCTGAGGATGAGTGATGCTGCTGGCGTCCTCTATGCAGGTTGGTGCCACTTGCTTTGGATGGTTTGAACGAGGAGTTGACTAATGCCAGTGCTAAGATGTTTAGCGATTTATGCTTATTCATGTAGGACGCTCTGCAGATGTCTGCACAGTGTGCGCAACGTGCATGCCTGTGTTTTCGCAGAGTGGGGACCAAGGAAACCCCTTGGGTCCTAGAAACATAGGGAATACTTAAATGTCACTAGAGCTGAATTAAACTAGTTAGAGAAGGGAATTATTTCACGCTCAGTGAGAGTGAAATTGAGAGTCATGTAATTACTATAAATCCTTTACCTGCAACTATTTTGCAAAATGGTTTGATTTGATTGATTGATTGATTTATTTTAACAGGGATAATAAAGGTACACATGTTACTTAACAATAAGAAATGCAACAGATGTAATGTATAAAGAATGTTTCAGGGTGAAGCAACTAAACAAACATGGATGAAACAGATTCAGGAGAAAAACAACTTTGGATGTGCATGTGTCTAAGTGTGCATGTATTTTTCATGACTGTGTATGCATTGACACGTGTGAAAGAGTGTGTGTTTGTGTGTGAGCAGCTGATCCATCCATCTTGTGTTGCCGTTTCGCCTATGTATTGAAGAGGAGCCTGTGTGAATATGCGATGAGGCAGCATCGCTGTAGCGCAGCGAGGGAGCACCTTGAAGTCCACGTGAGGGGGAGCTCAGCCCAACCCAGACCCTAAACTCATTACAGACTCTGCAGGGACACACCGCCTCTCTCACTGACTCACTCGTGCTTATTGGATTGGCTCGCTTATTACTGTCCACTTCAAATGCTTGAAATGAATCTCAAGGAAACTCAGATCGGCTTTGAATTGTGCACTTGCATCAGCGGTACATCGGCGCTCTGATTTGTTGTGTAGTTGATATTAACAGTTTGTGCAAAGCTGCAGAGGATAACTGTGTGTGTGTAGGTGTGTGTGTGTGTGTGTGTCGTAGGAAGTGAACAGCTGTGATGGTTCTGTTCCACCTCCTCTGCTATTGTGCTGCAGGTCCCAGCGGATCTGCACACCACTGTCA